>JARHVA010004582.1:882500-1170000 GCA_037957365.1 Torreya grandis
TTTTTTATCATTTATGTCTTAGGATAAGTTCAACACTAATTCTAAAAAAAAAATTCACAAAAATACTTTCTAAATTGATAATCTAATATCAATTTTAATGTAACTACTTATATATTTTTAAAAATAGAATAATATATCATAGAATTAATGTAAAAATAAGTATATCCACAACAATAATTGATGAAATATAAAAATACTTGATAAATATGAATGATCCCATTTGAGGAATAAATCTTGACAAAAATTTAATAACAATAAAATCTTTAGGACGATGTTCAACTACTAAGTACTATGTTTTATATATACTCTATTAAGCCATGGTTATTCGATAGATTGACCTTACTAAGAACATAGAGAAATAAATTAAGATAATAAGAAAGGTATGTGAGGCATAATTCACATACACATATCCCTAGATGTATTTAAGTTTAATAATGTACCATCTACTATATTATTAAGTTTAGATAGAACCTAGATAAGTACACATGCATTCATCCACTAATCAATAAGAAATATCTAACCTCATTAGTGACTACTCTAGTAGTAAGTGTAGAGATAACCTAGGCAAGGAATACACACTCATTCATTCACTAAGAAAATATAAATATCTTAGCCTTTTTGTTAATAAAGGAAATAGTATAGGGTTAGAACATACTTACCATAAAGTAAACCCATCGAGCACTAATATCCCCTAGCTTAGATGGTGTAATGCAAGATAATGTTATCGATGTGAATAATTGAATGTTTGGGCATAGGTTTTATACCAAAATGAATCCTCATAATGAATATACAACACTAACATAAGACTAAATTCTTCAAAATTAGGTTTTAGACCACTAAATCCTCTAAATGTGATATAAGGATGAAGTTCAAGCATAGTGAGATTGAACAGAGTGTATAAGATATGATATAAATGAAATATGACATGTATATATAGTGATCCAATACCTAAAACCAATCCTATATTTTAATTGAATGGAATCAACTACGTTGATATAGTTTAAGAGAGTTTATTGACATAGATCAACATCAACTAGGCTAATACAATACAAATGTAATAATATAAGTTCATAACTACAATGAGATGGTCAATACAGTAATAGAATGGAAAAGGTGATAAAAAATATTATTAGCCTTACCTATGTCATAAATAATGATTTAAACTAGCACAATTGAGTATGATAGGATGGAAGGAAATAAGTAGTAGGAAAATCAAAATATGGTATACTAAGGAAGGAATGATGTAATCATGGTATAGAAAACAAACATCACTTAAAAATCATGATGATATTAACTCACCAAATTTATATTTTACCCTTTAAGGCATCCACTTAGGGAGATCAATGATAAACATTTCATACTAGGACAAAGCCTCAAAAAATAACAAAGATAAAAATATTATGTGTATAAATTTTCCTTCACATAAATTACAACATGAATGGATAGTGTATGCTCATGGTTTTTTGCCTCAAATCTATAACATGGAATTTGAATTTATGAAAATTTTATCACTTATATTGTGGGAACATTCATATACTAATTGAGTATTTACTAGATGAAGTACAAAATTTTATTTCTAAACATGTAGTGTTGTGATATAGAATCCCAAGTAATTTATAGTTAAGCATTGTTATATTTTGATACCTAAAATATGTGTGGTTATTTATATTTCAATTTTTTTAATAATGATTATATTCATATAAAATGTCACTTGAGTATAATGAGTGTCACTTGATACCAACCATGACTATCTTAACCCTAGACCTATCTAAGTGACTTTTTAGACAATTATCTAGCTTTTGTGTGGGCCTTTACACATCCCTAGACATCTCAAAATCAATCCTAAAACCTCCTTTAGGGATCTAATCTCCTAGTGACTTAGGTTCTACCACCTAGACACTTGAAATGTACTTTGGGCACTATCATAATGCACTAGTGTCCCAATTTTAGTGATATTTTACATTACAAAATTTCAACTCTAATGGATATCTATTCAATCCCTAAGACACCTAGCATTGGCCTAAACCTATTTCAAACCTCACACAAGAACCAGATGAATATACAAACATGAATTTTATTAGTTTATCCACTAGATGCAATAAAATCTAAATTACACAAATAAAATTATAAAAAGTTGTGCACAATCAAGGTTATTGATCCCAATTCAGCCCTAATTTTGCATGTAGTCATGTACAACCATCCCAAGACTAGAATACATAGATTTATAGTCTTAATACTCATTCAAATTAATAAATTAAACACTCATACTAACATTCACTTACACTTTCACAAATCAGTTAGGCAATAGAACAACACTGGGCTTGATCCCTCCTAAAAGTAATGGTATGTAGGCAACTCTCAACACAAGAAAGTGTTGAGGATGTCTAGCCTATCCAACTACCAACAAAGCTTTAAAAATTATGCCTATCAAATATCCTAATAATATGGAGGGTATGTATTACTCACAAATTATCTTAAATTAGTGCATAGATAGTGAAGCAGAGCTCACCCATATAGGTATAGGTAGATTACACCTAGTTGGAGGTATAAACAAAAGATTAGACAATTCTTACACAAATGACATTAGCACTGAAAGTAGGACACTAACACCCCAACATTAATATATATGGTATATCACTATTGTCTATGAGGTTTTATGACACCTACACCCTTTTTTGGACACTAAAATATGTTTTTACTGACATTTTCACCTTTCATACCATTCATCTTAGTTAGTTTCCATCTAAGTACTTATTTTCATAATTTATTATTTTTTATAAATATTAGATTAGGTCAATTCTAGAGAAAATAAGTGGCTATATTTATTGCCTATTTATACCTTGATTTACTATACTTAGACCCTTTAACAACCTAGGGTTTACATTCTTTAAAACCCTAAATAGATATATCATTTGGTGAACCTAACTTAATTAAAATAATGTAAAAACCCTAACTCTAGACTACCTTTAACATTTATGCTTCCAAACTTCTAGAACTCATACTTATATTTCATATCCCTACATCTTCTAATTTTCATTTTTATATAATCATGATAGAAGATGTTTATCACTTTTTAATATTAAGTTTTCTAGTTTCATTTGCATGCTTATTTCCTTTCATTTGGAATCTTCTAAAATAAGACATAAACGCATATGTATGTGTTGATTTATATCAGTTTAAATGTATAGCATACTTCATTGTTTCTATAATTGGTTATTTTTATCTCATGAAAAATTAAATAAAGAACCAAATATTTAAAATATAGAGGATATATTACATAATATAACAACCATGTTTCAGGTTTTAATGTCATATCTTATACACAAGAAAGAATCTCCTTCTCCTCCTCATATTGATGAGGGTGATAACTACTTTCCCTCTAACCAGGTCATACTATCACTTATCTATGAGATGAATAAGAATTTAATACTATTACTAATTCCCACACTCAACCTATCCATGCCTCTACCTCTTCTCTATAGGGGTTTTGCCTACATGTTTAATTAGAAGCAACTAGGGTTTACACTTATGAGACTCCAAGTGATTGAATTATTAGTACGAGTAGACTAATTTTGGAATTGAAAAATTTAAATCAACTATTACATTAAAAATACATTATTAGAAAATTATATTACAATAAAAAAGCCTTGAGGGAATATTAATGTCAATCATGTATATGCACATTCACTTAGTCAAATTATTGAAAACAATGGTATATATCAAAACTATAAATCACAACAAAGTGCATCTATAACTATTAATTTGAAAGGTATTGAAAGATAAAATATAATTTCAAGTGATATTTTAAGGTAAATGATTAAAGCTAAGTGGAATAAGTTACCTCTTGTACATCTAGTGAGGAGATCTAGATATTATTGTGCATAACATAGAATGAATGATCATCACATATATTCATGTTTGCCCTTGAAAAAACATATACAACACATCATTACTAATGAAAAACCTATACAAGATAAATCAATTAAGAAATATGGATAGTGATATAGGAACATAATCAAAAAGGGTCAAATCTAGAAATAGTATAAAAGTGGTTACCAAAACATAACTTAAAATAATAAAAGGTTCAAAAATCAAAATCATAACAAGAAATATACAATAAACATAGGTAAAGAAAGTCAAGAATATAAATATACCTCTCCAAAATGAGGTTGGGAAAAAAATCCCAAGGCATCAATACTCCTATTTTATAAGTTGATAATATTGGTCAACCAGGATTGGGATTTATTGAACATGGTAAATAAAGTCATTCACAGACATAATTTATCAAGGAAAATAATATAGATACATAGGTAATGTTATAAAGATAGCAATAACTTAAATTGTACATTTAGAATTAGGATAAGTAGACAACCATTCTCAAAAGAGGGTTCATAAAAAGAGATTATTCAAAGAATTATATACCTATATTAGATATAGTTTCATTAGGTAAGATATCAATCATAATCTAGATATTTCTAATCAAAATGAAGAAGATGATTGGAAAAACCATGATTATTACGATACAGACTATTCAAAAAGTGAAAATACCACCTATGTTACACAAAGGCATACTATCTATGAAATGTTGGGATTATAGCACCATTCCTTACCAGTAAATAGATTCTTATCGATATCACTCCCCTTGCACATAGTTTCACTCATTTCTAGCCTACTTGTAAATAGCTTGATTTACCACTAGTTTCTTTGTAAATAATTTTATTTAACATACTTCTTGTACATACTTTCCATTATTTTTATCCTTTAACCTAGTTTATTTTTAATCTTAATTATACATAGACTATACTCAAAAAATACAAAAATAATATAGTATGTTCACAAACACAAAAATATTCACATATTACTAAAATACCCAAAATTCAGATTGTATACATTTACATGTTTACATTATTTATACTTGATAGGTATTAGTCTTACTCAATATTTTATCCATGAGAGGTTGTTTAAGCCTCTTATAATTTGATTGAAACACTAGATTACCTCTAGTCTTATAGGATTAATATAGAAGAGGTAAACCTCTAGGTTTAAGAGTCAGCTCCATAGATTAGTGTTTGATAGCTTGTCACCTACACTACTTTATTGCTTTTGGAGATAGTCAAATGGCATACCATGGTTGGATCTTATATTGACTACAAATATGTCATTTATAACTCTAAATAACATCACATCTAGCTTACTTGGAGGTTTGTTTGATCTTGAAACTTGCTTAACTTCTTTCATGTTCAGTTAACACCCTTGAACTTGATCATTACGAATCTTCAAAGCCTTCTCAACTTTAGATGCCTTTGAAACATGACATGCTTGTTTTTGTAAGTCATTAAGACAATATTATTTATGCTCATCAAACACTTCATGATTTATCGAAATTAATTCTTTCTTGGTAGAGATTTCAAGCTCTTCCTTATGCTCATTAGGTGTATGCTTCTGTTCAACATCATATTTGGATTCCTTTTGAAAAGTTATAGGACTACTAACTTCCTCAAATTCCTACACTATGGTATTGAATTATTTCCACATATCATCCTTCTCATTATGATTTTCATGTTCATTAGCATTATCCTCTTTGTCAGGAAGAATGGAGTGTTCACCAAGATTGTCATGCTTTGTCATAGCTAGGATTTCAACATCATCACTTATGTGTACAACATAGTTTCCCTATGAAATTTTTTATAAAATATTATCAATATCTACCTCAAGAGTTCCATCACAATTTTCATGAATTATGTAATTACCAAGTCATATTTATTCAAGTCCATATTTCTTATCTCCCTACTCATGAAGATATAAATCAAATATGCTATCAAGAAGAGTTAGAGTTTCTTGATCACTAGGGTAATCATCTTCCTTAATGACATTACAAATCATGTTATAAGTGCAAGGCACATATGTAACTACATGAAAAATAGAAAGAGGTTATGATTTTATTGTCACTTTTACAACGTACCTAGTCTTAAATCATATATAAGATCAGTTTAATGTTAGATAACTTCTAATTTTATTGATGAATTATCTTGACAAACAAAGTAAAAATTAAGGAGGCGCATCTACCACTAAAACACCTTGATGAATGGTTAAGATAGGACCAACATGAAAAATAAATTACAAACCTATGATTATAATAGTGGTCTTGGTAGCTAACCCATCCAATTATAGCACTCTATTGGCATGAGGTTCATACTTCATATTTAGTTTATCAGCTACTTGTTTGGGCATGACACAAGTACTAGATCCATTATTACTAAGAAAATTATGTACCAAGGCATCTATAATTTTTATGGATAGATATAATGGAAGATGTTTGTCTACATTTTCATCCTTATTTGATTTTCCTTCACTAAGCTTCAATGCATTTGTCAAGGCTACCTCATTATCTGTAGGATATTTGGTTGTCAAACTAAGTTTGGATATCTCCTCTTGAAGTAGGTCTCCTTGTCCAAGAATTTCCAATGTATCCCACATTTATACATTCACATGAGACCTCTTCATCTATTCTATAATGTTAGTGAAAGGAGCACTAACTTTTGCTTGTCTACTAGTAGGAATAGTACTACCTATACCTAGATAATTTTGAGGTATGAAAGCACTCCTATAACTATGATCTCTTTAGGATACTTGTGTATTTTTCACAACATTAGACACACTTACCCTTTGAGATGTTTTAATATTCATTGGTTGACCATTAGTAGCCCTCTGAACTTCTTCAACTGGCTTTCTCTTACTCCTTATGTTTGCATCTATAAAACTTAGATCTATTCTTGAATGACCTTGATAATTAATAACACATGAATAATTTTGATTAAAATTTCCCAATGTATACCCTACTTAAGTATTCCTCTGATTAATCACTCCTCCATTGGTACTTCATCTTGAGTCATAGCTGAAATAGTTCCCAAACTTGCCATGAAGGCTTGAATGAAGGACTCATTGACATAGGAAGATATATCATAAATTTTATCTACTGAAGGTTGACAATTATCCTCTTGGGAAAGGTTATTTTGAGTAGGCACTAGTACCCTCAAGGTGGAAACATCATTGGTATTGTAACCATCATATGACTTAGTTTGAACTAGTTATCTTTGACCTTGAGGATGACATTGGAAAGGTGGCCTATTGCCTTGATAGTTAGGGTAGGAATGATTAGGTTGATAGTAGATTTGGAAGTTTCTTAATTTATACTATTTTATAATCCTCTTTAGACCTAATATCTATTGCTCCATATCTCTCATATTGTATGCCTCATTAGACTTTATTGGTTGAGTAGGGGTAATAGGTTTGTGTTTAGGTGTAAAAATAGGAGCAACATCAAGTGTAGGGGTTTGAAAATTAGGTAATAGGGTCATGGGATGTCTTGGAACAATATATATATCCTTAATTAGATAATTATCTAATGTAATACCCACTTTATATGCATTAGTAAAATTGTTACCTCCCATATATTGTATCCTATCAAAAGCTATAAGATAGTAAAGGAAAGCATGGTGAGATTTGGGTCTTGCCAAGATTGGGATTCATCCCATGTGTTCTAGAATCTCATGCTGAAGTCTTAAATGACTTATTTATGTGCTCTCTTTATGATGGTTGTGTTAATTTAGGGACATCTAGTCACTCTTGTCCTCAAATCTTCTTCTCATTGCATCTCCCAACTCATCCCATGTGGTGATTGATTTAAGTGTAATTTTTCCATACCAATCAATATATTTTCCTTTGAAGGAGATATCCAACAACCTAATTACAATCTTTTCATTTATAATGTGATGGATATTATATAATTAATATTTCTAATATGCTCAATAGGTGTGATGGCAGTCTCACTGGTGTATGATGGAACACTTGTGAGGGTAGAAATGGGGGTATCATCATAATGGGTAATTATTAGAGGAATATAGCCATTGAAGGAAAAAATATAAAAGTTTATTTCCATGGTATATTTAGGAATTTGAAATAATGGGGTAATAGAGAAATTTCTTATGGGCTTGTGAGTAAGGTATGACTTCCTTGGATAAGGATGGGTGTTTTTAAATTTGCTTGTTTGTCTAAATAATGAGAAACCTCTTGAAACTCAAAAAGAATGACTTTGGTGAGAGACATTGTGTTTAGCTTAGGAATGAAAGTTTTCACTAGTCTACAACCAAGATTGAAATGTTAATCACCAAATACTATAAGAAGTGGACTATTATAACTCCTTATTATCAAAGACAACATTTACCTTCAATAACCTTCTTGGAATTCATGTCCCACTAGGTGTGCCAAAATTATTATATCCCAAATTTTCACAATAGATAATCTTAAGAAACATTCTCAAATTTGGGATAACATGGAACTATCTTTTCCTATAGACAATATTAGTACAAGAGATAGATCTATAGGTTCAAAATGGCTAGCTCCCTTGATCTATATTTAAGCTCACACACTACACTGGGCTAATAACTATTGGGGGTGAAAATGGAATAATGAAGAATTAAACAACCTAAAATAATGAAGGTGATACACCAAAGATAATTCCATAAAACACACTTGCATCTACATTAAGAAATAAGACTATTAAAAGTGACTTCAACTCTATGTCCTTCTAGCATAAGTGTTTCTCATAGAGGTAGATTATTATGAATATCTAGAGGTGGTTGAAATGAAGGTTTGGTAATAGACACTACTAGTCTCTCACACACTCCAAGACACACTCAAAAAAACACATACACTTTATGACACTTGCTAGAAGATAAATCACTTAGACAAAATATGCAAGAGTAGAATGGAAGCAAGGAGAAGAGATTCATCACTTATCAAGCACATAAACCCCTTGACACACTTAGGAAATATATTTTAAATAATAAATAAAAATTCATATACTTTATTCAAATTCAAATTAATATGACAAACTAGTAGGGATTTACCATACTAATTGTGGATCCATTAAAAATCCAAAAAGGCTTGCTTATATAGAGCATAGGAGGGAAGGGTGAAAAAGAGAAGTGGAAGGGTCACAAAGAAAAGATTAAATACTTGGAAAATATTTAAAATTGAGGATAATGAGTTTTAAAATAGGTTATGAAGCTATCATGAACATGTGTCAATATGAAACATAACACCTTCCTCAAGTTGGCATAAAGACTCTTGATGTTCTTCTTTGAATCTACCTCATTTTGGTGAGTATTACATCTATCTTGAAATAACTTATAATTAATTGAAACATATGTAATGAAATAGGGAGTTAAAATCATCTATGCCTGTCTAAATGATGAAATCTCTTGTCACTAATCATTCACTATCTACAGTGATTCATTAGCCTTCTAGGCCTAGGTCATACACTTGTCATTGTGACGACTTATTATTATCTAAGGAGATGCATGTAATAGGTGTTAGGTCAATCAATTAGACATTAAATTTCCTTTGGTCTATCATATATATCTCCATGAAACTTAAAACACACTTCTCATTTATAATATTTAATAGTCACTTTACCTTCTCACTATCTTATTCAAACTGCCTATAATGAATGGTCTAATAGAGAGGTTTACATGATTAAATGAGGTAATATATGAGTATAATCAGTTATAAAAAATTCCATATATACCTCCCTTAATGTATTTCATTCACTAATTCCCCTTTGTACTTATAATTCAACTCAAAACTTATAGAAAACCTATATTTTGGCATGTTCATATAAGCGATGTTATAGATAAATTAGATGATTAGGACCCTGGGATATTGATAAACATGTTCAAAATTAATCTTATGTAAAATTAACCCTTACAATTTCATTCCCATTCAATTATTCTCCATCAGGTCCAAACAAGGGCTTTAGGTCTCTTAGTTTCTTGATGATGATTCATAAAATCTATACGTCTAACTCTAAAACCAACTCAATAAATTTTGAGTTCAAGACCCTATTCAACTAACCCTAGATAATTTTGGTACCATGCACAAGATTTCTATAGATATGAGTAAATAAATATCGGTTTCAAGCTCTTGTAATGTATTATGGGTGGGCATGAGAGGAAATTAGGCTTGAATGACCAATTTTGAATAATTTCTTGTAAACTAATGTATGCTAATATACCTATACTCTCCTATTAAATATATCAATGTATTTAGAAGCTTCTCATGGTCATATGAATGGAATTAGGCACCTAAGTGTTCATGTCCAATTTTAAGCCTATTAGTCCTAGACTATGTTTCTATGTATATTTGTTCACCTAAGTGTTCTTAGTGACTGTAGGTATTTTCACATATCTTTTCACCCTCAATAAAAAAATAGAAAATTTTCATCAATCATTCAAACATCTTCACTTCATCCTTTGACTCTCCCATGAACCATGTCATTAAATGTTATTGCTCAAAGAGTGCCCTCTATCTGAGACAAAATAGATTACATTTACCCTATTTATCTTACTTGAAATAGACTATGGGGAGCTATTTTAGGTCATGGTGACCCTCTGTTTCAAGTTCTAAAATTTGGTTACTCTTCTAACACCCTTAAACCTTGAAGTTCCTTAAGACTGGTTTCTAGGACTATGACTATGGGTAGGGTCTTAGTTAATTGAGTGCAAAGTCTCAAAACCTAGTTCTTGTTATGTATATTTTCATATTAGAATCACATTAAAATGTGTTGGACAAGTTTTCGAATGGTTTCAATGTGCTCTCCCACCTTATTCCTTTACCAACCTTTCAAATTGTATTTCTCCACTAGATATAACTAGTCTACAGTTAGACCATAGGTAGCAATTCAAGTATACAAGAGATTCATGTATGCTTGAGTACTATGTATCTCTCCCTTGATTCCATATTAAATTAATTATGGCCATTTAGAATTTTAAAGTAATTTTTTCCTTCCATGATACCATACAACCATTCCTTTATCATCAACTCAATATAGTCTCACTTTCAAGTTATAGGTCCATTTGGTCTCAATTGCAATATAGTTCACTAAATATCTTTAATAGAAGCTTGGCTGGATTAAAAGCTCATTTAACATCACTCTTTCTTAAAAAAACACCCTATCTTGTGCTTAGATATGATCTCTATGCCTATGCTACTAGAATGAAACAATTAGACTTACACAATCCTCATGGATCTTCACCAATAGATGTTACATTTTAATGATAAATAACCTAACTTAGACAAGTTAAGGTAAAACTTATCATTATCAAGTTCCCATATCTTTGAGACTATAGGTGTTGTATGAGGGGTCCTCTAAGAATATCATGAAATCCTACTATATTAAATATTTAATAAAGTAATTCTCACTACACATCAAGTCTCATTGTCTCCTCAAAGTATATCATCAGGTCCTTATACATTTGATTTCCTACACATAAAACCATATATGCCTTCATTAGGTTTGATTGTGGTAAATAATCTCATAGTATTTGATTTTCATCTCTCTTATTTGATTTATTAAGTCATATTATTAATATTGAAGGTAATGAGAACCTATCACAGAGCTTTGAAATCCATAAAAAATTGTTCTCTCATAGTTGAGTGACAATTCCAAATTTTGAGACACACATACTCAATGTATACTTCTACCTGCACATGATAGTGATAATGTAGGTCTATGTGACTTCAAAATAGATTATTGTATGATAAATTAAGGTTTATAATACACATTTTAGTGTGAATATTTTATTCAATTATCTCTTTAAACCTCCACTACAACCTTCACCTACAACTTATCAAGATAAAACTGTAGAGACAATCATTTTGTTCACTCTTTTAATTCAATGAGATGGTCCTACTAATAATTTCACATACACATGTGACACAATAGGTTATAAATAATATGAAAAGGATGAAAATTATTGATCAATATACATATACAAATTCGTTCACACAAACCAATGCAAAAGATGAGAAAAAATGAGGTGTTGAGGTTATGTAAGTAGTTTAAAGGCATCAACAATATTATAGATTGTTCATAGAGAAGAAACCACCAAACTATAAACTATTGCCATGGAAATTAAGGTTATAAAGGCTACTGAATTTCCTCAAATGAACTCAATCCAAATCTTTTTCTCCTATGTATACCAAGTGTAAATTGGTTGACCTTGTTGACTTGCCCAAGACAGTGATGAAAGAGAGAGATCAATGTTTACCAATTTTGGACTTTTTAGAACCACTTGAGATTGGGAGTGAGTTTTTTAGATATAAAAATACTTCCTTTAAGCCTTCACATGTGTCACCTAAGTTATGAAACCTATACAACATTAGAAACTTCCCTTTTCCTAGTTGATCTTATTGCTTTCAACATTAAACCTATCACATTTTCAATTTTAAATAGTTTCCTAACATACTATGACAAGTGGGGAATTAGATTAAACTTTAACACATTTTTCCTCTTGTGAAAATCATACATTTTCATTAAATGACCCAAAATATGGCCCAAGATGACATAACACCAATTTAGACAAATATGACCAATGCAAAACATATTACTTGACTTTACTAATGAACATGTGACCATTTTTTGACTTAGTGAGACCCTATAGAAAGTTTGAATATATAGGGGGTTGACCTAATTTGACCTAGGGTAAAATTTTGTCAATATGTACTACATATTATAGATATCTTAGTATAGTCCATTTAATCATATAAACATTCTTCACTTGTTTTTACTATTCATAGACTTTTATAGGACTTAGGTCTAGAACATATATCCATATTTGAGGTGATATACCTAGTAGAGGCACATACATAGACTCATCATTGATAAATTTGGCCATTTGGGGCATCATACTACACAAATTATGGTTTTCTAGGTTACATAATTCTATACTCTAAATCATATATTTAACATTATTTATATTTTTATAGTGATCATCCAATACTAATATTACTTGTTGACTACTACTATAGACCTAGTTTATATAAATATTTTCTCTTATACAATTTTGTACCACATGTTCATGCATACTTTAATTTCAAACTTTCATAGTTTAGACTTGATTGTGTCTCTTTTATTCTACATCTATTCAAGGTCATTTAAATATGCCATTGTTTGATGGCTCTACTAAAAATTCCTTTCCTTGTGCATATGTTTTGGACATGTGCCCATGTCCTTGTGTGTTACTTATTTATTATGTATGTGCACATGCTAACATGTCATTCTATGTGTATTTAAGCCTACTTGTTTTTTGTTTGCATATGTATGCATTTGAACATGTCTTTATATGTATTTATTTATAATATATAGTGACATATGCCCGTGTCCCCTATATTATGTCCCCTTGGCCTACTTTATGTGTCTCATACATGTTGTATGTGTGCTTTCATTTATGTGTCATGGGATTAACACTTGTCTCTTACTATTTACACTTAAACCTAGATTTAAATGCCATGAGTGCCCTCATACATCTCACCTTCCTCCTTGGATACCTTGATGCACATCATGTCCCATCCCCCTAGATAGTTTAGTTAGTTTATTCTAAGTTTATGTAGTTCATAGACATGCTTACATTGTTATATATATCTTGAAAATCATGTGAATTTTATATCTAACATACATCATACATTACCAACTTAGGCTCATATTATCTTACATTTTGATGTCATGTATATACATTATATTTGTTTACTACATAAATATCACATGTTTTTAGCCTAACATATATCATGTACAACTTTTATTCTAAGGATAATTAATGTACAAGTCCAATAACTCCCATCAAAAGTGGTGGAATTTATAGAGGTTTGTTATATAGATCATACCATCTAAATGCACTCAATGAATAGTTTTTAGCACATAGATAAAATATAGAGCATAAAATTAGGCAAACATAGAAAAATAGTTAGATACAAACAAGTTTCAATTTGAATTGAAAAAAATAGGACATTAGTGATGAAAGTAAGACACTATCACCCTAGTTCTACGATCCAAGGTACAACACTATTGTATACTAGACTTTAAATAAGAAAATCTAGATTTCATATAATGAAATAGTAGTTATAACCCATATTTACATAGTTTCAGTCACAACTTATCATATTTAATCAATTTATGCTTAGCTTTGCACATAATGATACTAGGTTTACTTAGATTGTGAGCATCATGCATGGTATGATCACTCTCATTTCAGTTTTAGATACATAAACATAGATTGCTACAACTCAATCTAGAATATATATGTATAGATATTAGAATTGGGGGCATGTGCATAACACATTAATTCTAAATGATTTTTATACCAGCTTATGTTAGATGCAATGAAAAAATCCATGTCATTTTATACATGGTATACTTTATACACCATTTGTACTAGTTTTCACATAATATTTTTGCCTTTCCCATTTGTGGTATTTGGCATTTTTGTGTAGTCCGTGAGCTACATTCTTGATTACTTGAGTGGCCCCTTGGCCATTTTTCATTTTCAAGTTTCTAAAAGTCCCCAAGTCTATCCTATATAGTTATAATTACATTACATAGTTTTAGTCACAAATGCATCTACTACACATGGGTGGGAAATGATTGAGTCATAACTTACATGAATTGTTAATCCAAATACATAGGAGGGTTAAACAAGCAATCAATACAATCTAAGTTATTCATAGGCTGAGATCCACTAAGCAAGGATGGGCAATGATGGAGTCAAAACTACAATTATTTCTTGAGTCTCCCACACATGGGGATTGATAAAGCCATCAACTTAGTCTAATCTATTCATCATTTGATCACTATCTACATGCACACACATATGAAGTCACCATGTTTTTGAATTGGTTCACATACCTATTGAGGTGTATTCATTACTTTGCTCTCTCTTATATCTTTATTTATTTTTGTCTTTGATTTTTGAATGTCTTTAATAAGGATTTATTTCTTACATGTTTTATTTTTAGGATACATAGTGGAGCATGCTTCACACACTTAGACCCAGATTCATGGGTTTCACCTCATAAGTAAGCCCCTATACACTTTTCTCCTTTTTCCTAATAATTTTAATTTACTACATTTTATGAATAATGGGGGGGGTAAATTTAGTCATATAAAATATCACTTGAGTTCAATGAGTGTTACTTGAGACCACCCATACCTATCTTATACCTAGACCTAGCATATTGACTCTTTACACAATTATCTAGCTTTTACGTGGCCTTTACACATCCATAAACATATAAAAATTAGTCTTAGCCACTCCCTTAGGGATAAACACCCCTAGTACCTCAGGTTATACAACCTAGACACTAGAAATGTACATTAGACAGTATCACCCCGTGCTAGTGTCCCATTTTTAGTATTATTTTTATTTTCCAAATTTCAACCCTAATAGATATCTTTTCATTCTTATAACATCTAGGGTCAACTTAAACCTATTACAAGCACTAGATCAATATATAGACATGAATTTTAACCCTTTATCAACTAGATGGAAATCAAATGAAAAATACATAAACAAGCTTAGAACAAGTTATGCACAATCAAGGTTACTGATCCTTATTCTCCCCTAATTATACATATAATAGTTTACAGCCATCCCAATCCTAAATAAATACATTTCCCATCTTGAGCTTCATTCAAAGCACTTAATTTTACACTCATACTAGCATTCAATTGTAGTTACACCAAACATTTAGGTGGGATAACTACGTTAGGTTTGATCCCTACTTTAGTATTGGTATGTAAGAAACTCTCAACATATTGGGTTGTTGAGGATGTCTAACCTACCTAAATAATTAAAAAAAATGCTACTTGTGATACTCAAATACCCTAATAATAGGTAGATATAAGGTTTGATCACAAATGAGCTCAAAATAATGCATAGATAGTGAATCAGAGCTCATCCACATAGGTATAGGAATATAAGCCCCATCCAAAACTACACTCAGAATATTAGAGAGTTCCTACACAAAGGAAATTAACATTAAAAATAGGACACTAGTGCCCCAATGTGACTATCCAAGGTAAAATGCTATTATTTAGGAGGGTTTCTAACACTTGGACACTATTTGTGACAGTCAAATTTTCTTCTACACTATTTTTCAGCCTCCATATCACATTTCTTAGTCAATTTCTATCTACATAGTTATTTATATCATTCATTACTAATTTTAGAAATATCAGATTAGGTCAATTATTACATAAATAAGTGGGTATTTCTATTTCATATTTCTACCCTAACTTAATGTACTCAGACCTTCTAACAACATAGCGATTACATTCCATAAAACCCTAAAAAGGTAAAACAATGATCATGATAAGATATTTATTGTTCTATGTTCTTTATATAATCACACATGACATTATATTTTGGATAATCCACTATAAGTGAAGACATTTCAAGGGTTAGGTTACATAATTTTATTTTTAATCTATGCCATCATAAGGCCCAAAATATGTAATCAAATATTAATTTGCATTATGTTTAAAATAATATTCCTCGTCATATTTAAATTAATTACTTCAATACACATGTACTTATTGGATTTATTTTTGCATTCTATACTTTTTTGTTAGAATTTGGAAATAATAAGTGAATTAACCTTAATTAAGATAAACTTATTTAAAATAAAATCATATGTTGTAAAATAAACTATGACAAGTAAACTGAGAGTAAGGTACCGAAATTGACAAAGTATGATCGCATTAAAGAAGACTAAGTATAAGTAATAACAAATGACCTATCTATTTACTATATTTGTTTTGACTATGTGAAAGTGAAGGTTAGTTGGAATTAAGTAACTCACACTTATTCTATAATGTCATAGGAAATGTATTTATAATTGATGAAGGTGACAATTAGCAGAAAGGTGACAAGACTGGCTAGCACTATTTGTCTATTTTGGTAAAATTTTATCCTATCATTAAATAGGGAATTTAGACGTAGGATCATATATTTTTTTCTTAAAACATTCATTTATATATCAAATTTACCTTCATGTGTACATAAATGACCTAAAAAACACTTCTTCAAAGCCAAAACCATATTGTGGCTTGTGATAGCCAAAACCTTGAAACTATAAAAAGGGTAGGGTAATGGCTTGAGCTGATCCACATCATCCATGTGATGATTAATCATTTTAAACTTATACAAGAATCCAAAGAGTAAAATCAAGTCCACATAGTTATCCTACTTAGAGTGATTTGTGAGATTGAGTTGAGCTTGCTACATGAATAAATCTATATATGAATTGAATATTTATAATAATATGCTTTACTTAGATAAATTATGCTCTTAGTTAAATAGTTTTTCAAATGACTAGAAGGATATTTAAGAGGAATATGGAAGCTATTCTCTAGATGTCATATTTTAAGTGTGCCTCAATATTTAAGCTTATAAGTGGTACAATATGTAACTTAGTTTTTTATATAAAAATACAAAAGGGGGAATCTTCATGATACCTATCATAAAAATGTATAAAAAACTATAAGGAAGCATCTAAATTTCAAAATTAATTATTGATAAATTGGAGGTAAGTATCAACCCATATGGGTCAAAATTTAATGCCACTATTAACCCATATTGGTTGATCTTTTTCTAAATGGAAATGTGAAATTTTGAATCTAGGATGTTTGTATAGAATATTGGATGGGGATTTTAAAAATTTAAAATATTTTTATAATTATATGATATCAACTTAAAAATGGAAAGGTTTGTGTAGATACTTGGTATATTGTTTAACACTAAAATGGATTGTATGAATTGTGACAATGCATAAGGGTAATAGTTAGATCTATAGTATACCATTTGGGTGTTAAAATTAGATATAAACATACAATAAATTTTTAATGCTAAGAATATGTTAAGTAGATAAATTAAAAATAAGCTATGCATGGAAATGAAAAATAAGTAGATTTAGGAATAGGCATAAAATTCTAGCTCTTATGCATCTAGAGCTCTAAAAACTAACATCAGCCTGGGATGGTTATGTCAATGCTAATATCTAGGTTTGACGTAACTATCCTATACATATCTATAGGAAAAGGATGAGACCACATATATGTTTTTATGTTTTTGATTCACCTTCACTCTAGTTCATTTATAACTAGGTTATGCACTATCATTCCTCATGAATTAAAAAAACCCTAGGTCCTCATCTTCATGGAAACCTTAGGGTAAAATGAGATAGTCGGAACATATTGTCATGTTGATCTCAAATACCCTTTTATCAGTGAGTTTTGGCTACATAACAAATACTTTGAAGAGGGCCTTAGACTAATGTACTTCTCCCATATGTGTTAGCTTATGTTTGAATCATATAATATGTGAAAATTAAGTATAATAGTGACCTAGCTTGTTACTTAGAAAATTAGGATTTTAGGATACTCCTTTAGTAATTTAGACCTATATATGTGTTTTACCTATAACTAGTATAGAAATAGGGAAGCTTTGGAGAATTCAATGTTTCATAGAGTGATTTTTATAAGTTTCTTTGGTCTCTTTGGCCTTTCACTAGATGAGTAATGAAGGAGGGTTGATCTTATATTTATATCAATCCTTTTGGATAAAGCAACTCACATTAAGTCACTTAGGCCAACCATTTAGATATGTTTCATTTGCAAAATAGATGACTTTATCACACTAGACATTTGTATCAAGTTAGGACAATAACATTGACACAATGTCTATCCAAGATGTTAGTGTCTAGGGAGTAAGAAAGTAGGTATAGGTTCAAAACTTGAAGACATGGATGATAAGAACATATTTAACATTCTAATCAAGATAGAATGCCTAAGTCATCAACATAAGAATGGTCAGACTAAGATATTTGCCATTAATCATAATATAGAGAGGATGTGAGACTTTTAAAAGTGGGAATACGGTCCATAACTAAGAGGAACAACCAAGGTCTAATATTTATATGTACAAGACTAGGGAACTATATAATTAATAAATATCATCTACATTCCCCCCTTTAAACTAGTAATGAAATGTTTGGTTTAAAGGAAAAGAATGAATACCTAGTTATGTAGAACATATGTTATCTTTATGTGTGTCCAACTTGAGTGATTTACTAGTGACTGAACTATAACCAAAAACATGTTAAATTGTATAATTAATTCATATAATATGTATTTGAAAGTAGCTGAAATAGACTGATATTAAAAGATCAAGGTTTAATATTACACATGTGGGTCGATGTAATTACATTTATTATTGACAAGTTGATTTGTAAAATATGTATCATTGTAAGGTTCTAAAATTGAGATTAGTGAAAATATAGAAAAATATTGAGAGTGCATATATCTAAGGAGTTATAGAGAGAGAGAGAGATGGGAGGGCACATGCCCCCAACTTTTGAGGAAAAGTGAGTTACACTTAATAGTTGATATTAGCTGAAATGTGTAACCAAATGATACTTATAACCTAGTGAGTCTGGATGATACAATCAACTCTCAATTTAAAACTTGGTAATATTGAGTCATTTAATCACCTCAAACATAGTAAAAAGTGAATCAATAACTTCAATAGATTAGCTCAATAAAGTCCATAAAAGTCTAGCTAAGATATTAGTAAAAAAAAACTAGAATATGAAATTGATTTGGATATTTGAATATTAGGCATAAATTTCATAGCATATGTACCTTAGATATGTCTCATGATAAAACTATGTATAACAATGGTCCCAATGTATAAAATTCTTTCACAACTCTAAATCTAAATCATATAAATATGTGTTTTGACCAATTTATAAAATTTTGCATGGAGAACATGCTTCCAAATCATGCCCCCACTATACATGGAGAAATATAAATATTTATATAAGTACTAATGTGGATAACATATTTCTAAAAAATGCTCACACTATAATCTAGATATGTTGAATACTGGATAAATTTTTATAACATGCTTCAAAAGCATACCCATACTTAATCCTAAAACTATGGATGTGTGGAAGCCATGCCTACATGATATACCCCAACTAAATCTAAAAAATGATATAATTACTAAATATTAAATGAGCGTGGAGAACATGCTTGCAAATCATGCCCCCATTGAATCTTAAAATTGTGCCAAGTGTTGAGAACATGCCTCCATTTAAGGTGAGTAAAATATAGGAACTAGTAGTTACCTAACCTTAAAAGGATAATATAATTACATAATGTATGAATTTAACTCTATTTAATATATAAGTAACCTGTCTATGTACATAAAACATTAAAGTGCATAAAACCAATGTAATCACATGTAAGACTAAGATGCATGATTAGGATCATGGTAACATCTAAATAATAACATTATAATATATATCAATAAGGAAATAATCAAAAACATATAATCACTCAAGATCAATTCAAAAGGTAATGATCCAAGGAAACTGCAAACAAGGGGCATGTTCAAATGTCTCACAATCAAAAGGACATGACTTAGTCAAATTTCCATAAAAGTAAGGATAACATATTTATATGTCCATGTAATGAATAATGATATATGGAAAATTTAATGAAAGCATACATGTGCATAGGGGTCAAAATCAAATTATAATATTCAAATTCTCAAATAAGTAATGTTAGAGCAAGGAAAGACACTCGAGGAAGTGCATAAAGTAAAGCATAAGTAACCAGCAGAAACATGCCATAGTTGCCAATATATCAAATATGTTAGGAAAAAATTTCAATTGTATATCATATCAAATACAGAGTGTAAGAGATAATCATGAATAATGTAATGTGTAAGTATATATGTAGACTCAAACATGATAGTGAAATGTTATCATCGAATGATATAACTTGTGTATCAAGATTGAATAAGTGAATGCCCCAAATGTCTTCATGACATGAGTAAAGGGAAAGTCTAACATCTAAAATAAGAGGATTTTTTTTATGCCTATATAATACTAAATTATAAGTGTGACACACATTTGTGTATGTATAAGTAACTAAGTATGTCATCCATCAACATGAAACTAACACATAGATTTAAAGGAGCTAATAGAACATGTAGGTTCTAAACATATTTTTGAATTTTTTGAATATATTTTATATTTTTGGTATTTTTGAATGTTTTCAAAGTAAATATCATCCTATTATTCCATATAATATATATTCATATATATCTCCCTAATGCAAACCTGGTGTAATAAATCTTGTGATGTTGATGAGAAGCACATATAAGTTCAATATCTATCACAATATTATAATTTATGCTTTGCATATGTGAAATAGGACTTTATGGCTTGAATTGGTAGTATAATTAATACTAGGGGTTCATGGAACCCATCATTTAGTTAACTTTAGTTTATTTATAATAACCATAATAGGAATATTTGTAGGTGATCTAGATATATAAACATGGTTTCATAGTAGATGGGAATTCATGGAATCCACTATTTGTCTTTGATGTAATTGTCACTCAAGTAATAGTTACCTAGTAAAGAGTATTTCATATTTATTACCCTTTTATGGTGAATGATCCTTATTAGGCTTGGGAATTAATTTTTTGGGCATTAGTTTCTATTGTTTAATAGGATGCTCATATGGAATTATAGAAATTATAATTACATGATCGACATGAATGTATTTAACACACCCATACATTATATAAGGTACTATTTTAAGTGTATGGATCCAATGTCTCCCCATTAACATAAAATATTCCCATGGAAAGTATAACTAAAAAGTAAGTAACCACATGTGTGGGACTAACTCATAAATGTAGGCAAATCTCACCATGAACATTCTATAAGATCTCATCAACTTCTATAACTGATCCAATAAAAGGATGTAAATAATTATGAGTATAACAAAATATTTTAAGTAATGTCATGGTGAAAAATTCACATTTCACCATTGTCAGTCATAACACTATGTATAGGGTGTTTATCAAGATATGCTGAAATGAATAAAGAATGAAGATCAAAGTCATCATAAGGACTATTTTAGATAATTTGGACTTGTGTCCCTAAATTGGATGGAGATAATATTTGAAAATGGGTAGTTTATGGGTTATGAACAAGCTGCATGTGGAGATTATGGTAATAATTAATATATATTTCCCATTTATTATATTGGACAAAATTTTAAATTATAAAATTTTGAATAATGCAGGCATATTATTGATATTTATTTTTTAGTTGGACTATAGATAAGTCCAAATTATCTTAAATAGTCCCTTCATCCTTAATCTCATTATTGTCAAAATTAATAGAAGGTTCCTAAACCATAGGAGGTATATGTTATGTTTGAGTACCAATAATCCCATTTAGTGGGTGCCTATAATGTGATAGATGAGGATGTGCATTATAGTCCATTTGAACTTCTAGTTCCTTCTTAGCATTTTCTTGTAAAGGATTATCAAATATTTTATGTTTATGGGGATCACTAGGTTATGATATTAATTATTTTGGAGGATCTTCAAATGTAAGATTTTCGTCATTGATAAGATCTTAGATCTTATTATCCAAGGTAAATAAATTTCTTGAAATATTCCATGGTCCCTAATGAT
This sequence comes from Torreya grandis, assembly GCA_037957365.1. Lineage (NCBI taxonomy): Eukaryota > Viridiplantae > Streptophyta > Pinopsida > Cupressales > Taxaceae > Torreya > Torreya grandis. Next base: position 904,895 of record JARHVA010004582.1, read on the forward strand.
AATCACAATAAGCATTCTCATCATATCCTTTGAGTATATATGAACTCATATCAACCTCAATAGGATAAGAGAGAGATATAAATTGATACTCTAGTAACCATGGGAGTCATGAAGATGGGGACATAGCTAAACAAGATAACTATCTCCTTGGTGAATTAGATAAGATAGGTTGGTTAGGATACTATGAAATTATGATAACCATGGTTGTCATTTACTTTTTAAGCTTAGGAGGTTTTAGCTTATAGCTTGGTTTTATTTTAAATTTGGTATTATATGTATATGCATCTGATGTGTTCACTACATAATTGATCTTACTCAATGAAATAACCTTGATTGTTTGATCCTATAGAACATGGCTTAAGTCATCAAAAGATTTGACCTTCTAAAAAAATGGACTTATGTAACATAGAAAGCAAACTTTGCATGAATATGTCTTGTAACTTCTTATCTTATATAAGACTGGTCATTTTAGCTAGTATTGTCTTATGTGTTGAGATGTATTTGTTGATAGGGTCATTGGTTCCTTATTTCATTTTAAAAATTTAAGCCTTAGAAACCTTTTCAAAAATATTAATGAAAACTTGTGCCAAAACCTGGTTTGTAATAGGTTTGAATGCTTTCATGGATTAAAGAAGTAAATCATAAAACCACTTTAAAACATAATCTTTGAGGTTTCAATTTGGTCAAAAATTTATCATTCTAGGAAAAATCAAGACATGCCATATTAAATTTTCAAACATATTATTCATGATCACCTTTGTCATCATAAAATGGAAACTTAGGTGTAAAAAAATTAGTTGGTAAAGGGTACAAATAAATCTCAAGTGCAAGATGTTTAAGCAACACATATTGTGAAAAAATATCATGAAGAGATTTTAAATCATGTTTTTCAATTTTTTTAACCTTGTCTTTCAAGATTTTATAATTTGAAGGAGTCTTTGAACTATAGACCTAGTGGGATTTAGATTGTAAATTTTAGTAGTCACCAAAGGGGATGTAAACATGGTTTGAGTAATAATATGTATTAAAACTAATATTTATGTATAAAAATGGTAATTCCATGGTATATTTACCAATAGTGTTTTGGTTTTCAATAAATGAAAGTTGGAAGACATAATATATGCCTCTAATAGATGTAGGTGGAATAATTGGTATGTATTCAATAATAATATCCTCTAAGGATTAACCATAATTAGGTGAAAAAGACAGAGTTTTATCTTTTTTACTTATTTCTTCTTTTGTAATGTAAAAAAATCCATCCATTAAGCTCTTATTACTATTGATATTAGTAATAAATGAATCTTTATCTTACATTTAGAATCTAGGTTTTTCACTAACATTTTTTATTTCTTCACAAATGAAAAATATTAAAATTTGCAAAAAAATAAAACAATCAAGAAAAATTATAAAACATTAATTGACCTAAGGTTTGATGCTTAAATATAGGGTTCACCAAATTTTGAACCTAAAAATGGATTATAGGAATCCATAATTTGGGTATTTAGGGTTAAGAATATATAAATGATAATTCACAAGGGTGATAATAAGATCTATAATAGGATAATTAGGTGTTGGACTTAGATATAAACATACATTGAATTTATTATGATGAGAATGGGATAAATACAAAAACTAAAACTAAGTTATGTATGGAAATTAAAAATAAGTAATATACTCAGTTACTTTTTATGCTAACATAATGATACATATGGAACAAGCAAAAATGAGGCTATAAGGAGATTTTGTAATGATTGTCAGATTCTAGATTTGATTATTTTGTATCTCTAAACACTTGATTCAGACTTGGATGATTTCATCAATGTTACTATTTGGGTTTAATGATAGTGTCCTATATAAATTACTTGATAGAAAAGGATTAAACCACCTATATTATTATGGGTTTTTACTTCACCTTTTCTCTAGTGTAATCAAATCTAGGTCATTTATTATCACTCATTAATTTTCATAACCCTAATTCTTCATATTCATGACAACTTAAGGGGGACTGTGTTAATGGACACACCATGTTGATCTCACCCCAAATACCCCTATCTCAATGAGTGATAACTATATAAAAAATACTCTAAATAGGTCCTCTGATTAATGTAGGTCTCCCCTATGTGTTATTTTATGTATGAATCATACAACATGTGAAAATAAAGTACAACAACTACCTAGATTATCACTTGGAAAATTAGAATCTTGGGTTGTTCTTTTAGTACTTCATTTAGACACTCAATTTTATCACTTCAATGTCAAGTTGTAAAATGGAATTACTCCTACAATTCTACACATGGTCTAGTCTAAATTAATTTATTCATTTAATATATGTGTTTGAAATCACTTTGGTGCATCTCGAAGTCTAACAAACTCAACATATTAGATCTATTCAATTACCAACTTCTCTATTCAATTATTATTGTCTATTAAATTCCCTCTTTTTTAATCAATTTGAAAATATTCCTTATATTTTCAATCACATTATCCTTGTCAATTTTATTCTAATAATCAATTCTTCACATTGTCTTAATTAAATAGATCTTTGAGCTATTTAATTAATCATTCTTCCAATTACTAATTTCCTTCTTATCCCCCTCCAAATGGCATCTTCATGTAGAAATGAATCTTGATATCTTAATAATATACCATTATGATCACACCAATTATTCAAATAATTAGTAATAAAATGGGATTATTATCCACCCATCATCTTGGAAACATGATTAATGGCACACACATGAGATACATGTTCTTATTTGAAGAAGATGTTCCACCCTTCATTTTGAAAATAGGATGAAGGGACCACATTCATTCATATTTTATATTTAAAATGGGCATCCTCCACACTTCATCTTATAAACTAGATAAAGGACTTATATAAATTAAGAATTTTTATTTTCAAATATCATCCTCCACCAGTCATATTGATTGAGATGAAGGGATCACATCATTGATCTAGGTGCACTCTTGAGGACTTTTTTATAACCATTCATCTTTATTTCAATTTGAATGGTCCCCCTTGATCTAATTTTTTTATAAATACACCTCTTTACAATCAAATTCAACATGCTCAAGATATACAATGAAGTGTTGTCAATTCATCAACTCTATTTTTTCATTAATATTATACTCTTTGATCAAATAAACATGATCCATAGCTTTAATGGATGTGTTTAATTAAAATTGGAATTGATATGTACCATCACAAGAAACATATGAGATACATACAAATAAAGACAAGATATAATGAAGGTTTACATTACATTAAACTAGTTGTGTACACTTAATAAATATATATAATTGCTTTACCCTTTATTATTTCCTTCCTCATAATTAAAAGGCTCACATTCACCACCTCATGGGTATAATTACTTAATTATTACTCCAAACCTGACTATTTTTATTACTTACATCATTTTTAACCAAAAAAATCCTAAAATCAAATATATATCCTTCATAGTTGTTTACAAAATATAGCAAATTTCTTTCATCTTAGATAATTATGTTCATGGTAGGATAATAACATCAATGCAAATGTCCTTGCTCCAATGGAAGCATTCTTAACTTATAAACACTCAAATTATTAAATATATAAAATTTTATAGGTTGGCCTAAGAGTTTCATTAACCCTTATATGATGATTATTTAAAAATAGCTATTATAAATAACATTGAGAATATACCAAACAATCATACATTCAAGATCAATAAATCAATAAAAAAACTAGGATGTTCTTCCCTATTCATCCCTATTTTCTTAGAAATCATAAGAGTAGTTATATATGTTTTAAACACTCAAAAGACAATGTTTGGGTGATATTTGTCAAGTTATAAGCTAGATCATTACATGTATTGCATTATAGTACATTTCACCCTTATGCACACACATGCCCATATATAGAGGGGAACTACATAATTATAATATCTCTAAAAAAAATTATATATGTAGGAAATGATAATTGACATCAGGGTATTTAAGGTTAACTCGGGACCATGAACCCACTAACCCATTTTTTCCAAGGCAACCTAACCTAATATGGCGAGCTAAGGTTTGAGATAAAAATTATCATTGATAGCCTATACATGAGATCTAGATATATTAGACTAAATATGAGAGAAAACATATAAAGGCCCAATTAATCACATATAAAGATAATAAATATTATGTATAGGATAATTGCATCAAGATTCAAATAGTAGCATCAATTCAAGTGTGCACAAGGTGAGGTAAGTGTTTAGGTAGTCAGAAAGAATATTTATGGAATCTAAAAACTATTTTTTTAACATTATATATCTTTTTTATACACCTATACATCTTAGATATATCTGAACATCATTGCATAATATAAATATTTTTTATTATTTGTGATTGTGTAATTAAAATAATGTTTAGCCTTGTAATTTCTATATTTAGTACTTTCACAATTTAACAATGAAATTAAATATCAAAATATAAATTATTCAACTTGTCAACTTTTAGGAATAGGTTATATCACACTTAAATATCCTCTTTCTCCCAAACCTTATTTCTATAAACGGTTAAACATTTGTTGAACCTGACCTCTAAGTTTTCCATGAAAATATTAGCTTATTCTACTATTTTCAGCCTCCTAAATTATTAACTTGTTTTTATTCAAATTTGTTCTATTATTTGCATGAAACCTAGGCATATCACTATATTATGTGTTGTTATTATCTATTATATTGAGCTACACATTGGGGCATATAAATGTCTAAAGGTAATAACATGTCAAATTATCCTAATAATGAAAGTGTGACTATTGATAATGAGCCACATATTGAATATATTTTTATAAAAGATATATATGATCATGAAGATATTGAAACAAATGAGGCTAATGAAGATGAATAATTGAATCATGAAAAAGTTAACTCTATTATATTTTTCCATGAGCGTATTCATGAAAATATTTAAGATATTCATAATATTTTTAATATTATATTATACATTAAAATAACAAAAATAATATATGAGTAACATGTGCATATATAAATCATGACATTATATCTATGGGACATCAACATATAACTTTGTCTGTCCTATTGATCACAAAAATGCATATTACCTCGAGTGGGTGTATGGGTTATGTTTTTAAACAATTATTCCCTAAACCAAATGTAACTATTAATACATTGGGAACCATCAGTACTTCAACATAATCACCAATTTTAATGCCTATTTCAACATTAATTTTGCATGTCTATTAGTTACTTTTAAAACATGAAACATTAGTGATCAAAATTTCCATGATATTTTACAAACTCTAAAACTTTGGAAATATAAGTTTATCAACATTGAGCAAAATTCTATGAAATCTCCTCATGCTATTGATTCATAAGTTGTAGTGTATAATCCTCTTATACTTGACATATATTTTTACCCTTTTCCAAATGGGTTTGTTTCACCCAGGTTCACACTTTATGATGGCAAGGGTGATCCTAAGAAACAAATTTTATCTCTTTATGCAACATCCCTTTACTATGCTTCTAATCATAAAATTTTTACCAAATTATTTCCAAGAAGTATAACCAAATATTTTTTGAGCTGGTTATATGATATATAAATACAAATATTAAAAACTTTAAAATCAATAAATGATTAATTTTTAGCACATTTTTATACAAAATTACTAAAAAGATGTCATATGCACATATTCCAAAGATTAAAAAGGGAATCAATGAAGTAATTATTGAATATATCTTTAGATATAAGATAATATTTTATGAAATGATAAATCTAATGGGGGATAAATAAATTCAATTTATATTCAATAAAATTTTACTTGCTCCTTTACATAAGTATATTATTTTCAATAAATTCAAATATTTGATTACTTATTCCATATTGTTTGAGATAGAGAGAGAAAACTTATTTCATTAAAAAATCTCAAATGTGTCACTAACACACCAACTGTATCCACTAACAAGTTTCATATCAAACCAAGTTATAAGTTAAAACTTACTAAGCTAAAAAGTACACAAATATCATGGTTACTAAAATGTCTTAAGAACTTAATAGTGTCATCTTATCTAATGCACCTAAAAGATAATTTAAATGGTTACATGAGTCTCCTACTTTTTTACTTCTAAATTTGGTATAATATCATCTCATATCTCTCCCTTATCATATGGTGGTTGATATGCCTCATCATTTACCAAAAGTATATGATTGTAATACCTATTGTGAATACCACTAATGTGTGTTTCATTTTAAAAATTGATGTCATAAAATAAAAAATAAGATACATGACATTACTGATAATGATTAGCTTACCTTTGAGGATTCTCCTACAAATTTAGGATGATAACCAGATTAAAAACAAAACCAAAATATATTTAACAATAAAATACAAGATCATTCTAAAACAACTTTAGAAGTGAAAATGGCATGTCATGCACATATTATTCCATCCCATTATGGGCACCCATTATATGGGAGTGTCGGTACATTTATACATGAGATACCTCCTATCAACACTATTGATTTCATTTGATGATAATGATATTATGGATGGTGACTTAGATATTCATTCATTATTTATCATGACATATATTGATCATCATCTTATACATACTATTATAATTAATAATGGTGATAATGATAATGCATGTATGATGAAATTATTAAAAAAAATAGATGCAGACGTGATGACTTATTCCATTAATCTAAAATGATCAAATCATTTGATGGAAAGATACAACACATATTTGGTGATAATTATTTACCTTTGTGGGATAGTCGATCACCTATGACCACTTCATTTTTAGTTATGTGGAACATACACAATTTTTTGATATGTTATTTAGATGTCCTTAGATACATAAGATACATGCATTACCTTCCAGCATGCATGGTTATCTCAAGTATATGCATGCCAAAAAGGTAATTAAAGTTTCAAGGATTCCATATGAAAGTAATTTAAACAAGGTTTTTTCGATGATAGTGTATTATACAACCTACTAAGGTTAGTCATGTGTGAAAGGATAAATAATAGGAAATCCCATTTCCTAGGTGCCGCATACATGAGAGAAATTTTCATAAATGAGATACAACAAAAACTCCTAGATCGTCACTAACACCTCCAAAGTCTATCCATTTGCCTACATAAAAACATCACGTTGAAAAATTGGTAATAGACTAATTATTACACCAAGGAAACTAAAAAGCACACAAAATTGGGTTCCATTAACCCCTATACCTTATATTACTACTTATTTACCATAGAATCCTATAAGACATACATAGATTATTAAATATTTTCCATATTCATATTTAGCATATTTAACACGTTTACATGATCCTTCAGATCATGACAAGTTAAATATACTACATCTAGAGTATATAACACCATATAACATCAATTAGATGGGACAGTTAGATAACACTCTCTTTATAAACATTAAAAAATTAAAAAAACTAAAAAAATATAAAATTACAGAAAGAAAAATACAAAAACATTCAAATATCTCAAAATCAGCAAAAATATTTATCATTTCACTTGTTTACTAATTTTTTCATATGTTGTTTACTTTATGTTAGTAGATATCATATCATTCCTATACATACATGTATTTCATGGGTACTTGAGTGAGATATAGGCATAAATTAGACCCATGATATCTCAAGCATGCGAATTTTGGACATTATCTCTTCCAACATGATACACTACATTAGGGGAATATTGCTTTTATATGATCATGATTGAGTCATGTTCTACTATTTTATGATCATTTTACATTAAGTTGCATAGATTATATATATAACACATGCCTATACTCATATTTTTATCTTATATAGTGTACTTGATATGATATTCTACATGACATTTTTAATAATGCATGTATGCGTGGACTAGTATCACATGATTATTCTAGCTAGTTATATATCATTGATTTATTAATTTAGATTAGCTTACTTGAGTGTAATTATTATTTTATTTTGTGTCTTGCTTTCAAAACATTTGAACATGTTCATTTAATTATTGGCTGCATTGTCTTAATTATTGCCTATTTATTTGTTTTTTATACATTTGCATATGTCTTCCACTTAAGTGTGTGACATTTGAACATGCCCATTCTTTACAGTATCCTTAGATCCCTATTTGTATGACATTTGAGTACTCTTGTATGTGTGCTTGATTTATTTATAATATTTTTATCTTACATATTTTTCCATGATTAATATCATGCATCTTATGGCTTGTTATGTATTAATATTATGATATTAATTGATATATCTACTTTTACATGACACTATTATATTCTTCTTTACTACACAATTGACACATATACAACATAGTTGTATTATCCTTTTGAGATAGCTCATTATAATTTTTTAAAATTTCCTTATGTCAAAAGGGTGGAATTTTATATAATACATGAATCCACATAAATACAATGAACAAAATGAATAAAATTTGATTCAGTTTGAAATAGTTTATGATTCACATATACATTTGGGATAAAAATCTATGAATTTGGCACCTATTGGGGACATATATTTTCATATTTATCATACATATTATATATTTTCTAGAGTATAGGTTAAAATTTGACATACAAATCAACTTGAGACATATTCATGGTGCACTTGTACAAAATTATAGATACACTTTTGAAATTATACATTCATTTCTGTACCAACCTTACTAAGATGCACCATTCAGGATTGTATTTGATATAGTAGTTGGATATTTTTATGAGTGTGATCAATATTTTAAGCTCTTGATGGACTTGAAACAATTATTTTATTATTTTAATTTGACATGGTTACACCATTTGAAATAGATGAGATTGAATAAATTAGCTAGATTGGCTAGATTAATTACACTTAATTTGTCTTATTGAGATGTGATCTCAATATACATGGCATAATTAATCCTTATATGAAATTTGGGGACATGATCACCCTATAATTAACCTCTTCACATCTATAAGGTTTAATTGTGAACATCTATCCAATTCTTCAACTTGGAATCATCTCTACCAAGATAAACTACCAAGGGGAAATATGGTTGCATCTACACATATGTGCATTCCTTACTTTCTCTCTTGCATTAAAGTATTTTAAATTTATTTCATTTCATAATATATGAAATAATTACACTTGTACCATGATATTCATTTCAATTAATTCACATATAACAAATTCAATTAGGCTCAAGTAGAAAGGTGTTATATACACACCACCATACACTTTGTTTCCTTTAAACTATTTATTTAATATTTATGCATTACTAGATTAAACTCGATGAAAATGTAGATGATTAAATTTATATTTATATGAAAACTAATATTGTACACTTGGAAAACACATCTCATGGATCTACCCATAATTTTGTCCTTTGTCATTTCCAAAAGACTTAAATTCACCACCTTAGTGGGTCTAATTACTTACTTCTTAGTCCAAACCTAATTATTTTAATTATATAGATCACCTACAACCAAAAAAATGTCTAAAATTTGATAAATATCCTTCACAATAAGTTACATAATATCATCAAGTTTCCATCATCCTAGACAATTGTGTTTAAGGCATGACAATAACATCAAATTAATTATCCCTACTCCAAACCAAGTTTCCTTACCTTACAAAAAAATCAAATTATCAACATTTAAAAGTGTATAGGTCAAAATAATAATGTCATTATTCCTTCCTTTAGGATTATTTTGAAAGATCTATTATAAGTAAAATTCAAAACTGATTCATTTAGACATCTAACATTTACCACGTAATCACACATGCAAGCTCAATAAATCAATTTAAAAACTAATTTATTATTCCCTTTTCATCCCTAGTTTCATATTATTCATAGGAGAAACCATATTATATATTGGAAACACTCAAAAGACAACCAATGATACATATTTGACAAGTTACTAAATAGATCACTACATGCATTATCATCTAGTAAATTTGACCTTTATGTGCACACATGAGATAAATAGATAAATCTAAGGATTTTCTTGAAGTGTTGGTTATTTATGTATCACTCATTTATAGAGGGGTATTTGAGGTCATATAAAAACCATGATCCCATTAACCCTTCTTTTGTAAGGTATCCTAACCTAAGGTGGAGACCTAAGCTTTGAGATACAAATAGTCATTGATATCATGTGTATGAAATCCAAATATATCAAAAAAAGGTGACAAAAAACCCATAAATATAAATAGATTCACATATTGATACAATATTTATTATTTACATGATAATTGTATTATATTCTAGATAATATCATTGATACAATTATATTTAGGGTAATGCAAGTGTCTAAGAAGTCAAAAATAATATTTCCAAAATTTGAAGAATATTTCTTGATCATCAAGAAACATATTTTTACACATATACATTTTATATTTTTATTCACATAATTGTATAAGCTAAGTATCATTTATTCTTTGTGATTTTTAAACCAAAATATTGTTTAAGATTTTACATTTTATATTTAGTATTATTGTAATTTAGCACTAAAAGTGAATATAATAATCTAAATTATTTAATTGGTTTGCTATAAGGAATAGGTTATCTAAATCTTGAGTAATCTATTTATTCTATCCCTTAATTTAAAAAAAGGTTTAAACACCCACTAAAATTCCACCCTTTTGAGGTAAGGTAATGTGTATCCTAAAATTCACTCATTGTAAAATAAAATTTAATTGTATCACGCATAATAAAACCCAACAATTGAATAATGTAGCATATCTAAAAAGTATGTTAACATTTTAAGATATGTTCTAATTGAATAATATATTTAAATGATACAAGGCATATATAAATTTATAAATGAATTACATAGGAATTAATTGTAATAAAAACGTAAATAATAGGCAGTGCATGATATGGATCAAATCACTCATCAAATCAAAAAGATCAACAACCACATAAACACAATAATCATAATGTTATGCAATATGGCCAAGGGCCTCACATAAGGGACATGCGAAAATGTATAATTAGAACTAATTTCACACATAAAAATAAGGTCTATACATTAATTACATGAGTAATTTTTATAATAAGGGATACATTCAGATTTTAAGCAAAAGATAGGTCAAGTGACACACTAAATAGACTTGTCTGAATGTCACACAAAACAAAGAAATATCTCATAGTGATATTCAAAAGTTTTTGCACATGGACCAAGGGCCATACAAAGTATAATAATAATTATAATCTTGTATTTAAAAGTAATAATGTTAATGGAGCATATAACTAGAAATTAATTTACACCGTGTATATGCCATGTAATCATATCCTATAAATTAACATATCTACCTAGATAATGTAATATAGTAATGTTAGAAATACATTTTTAATACGTATATAGCTCAAAAATATATAATTAAAATAATAGTATCACCTATAAATAATATAACCTATGCATAATATTCCTTGTGTTTATCATGGCTACTAGGTAAAGGTAACCCCAATATATTAGTCCATATGAAGTATGTATGTCATGTTTAAGACTCATGAATAATAGTGAAATGAATGTGATATAGAAATTGAATATAATATATACCAATCATGATCTAAATTTCATATAAAAATTATGTAAATAGATGTTAAATAATGCTTAAGTCCTAATTTGGGGTTTTTAAAATATTTTAAATGTTTTTGTATTTTTGAAATATTTGATTTTTCATGATTTTTTGAATTTTGAAACTATAACAAAAAATACCAAGAGATTAAATCATGGATTATTCAATACAATAAAGGAAATGGATATGAAAACTTTTGTAACATATGACTATGTAATATATACATTAAAATAGAATGGAATATCCATGTATGAGTAAGATGCCATCATTATATATTTGAATTTTAGATTTAAAATACATTATCTTATCATTTTAGGAATTAAATAGATTGAATACTAATGTGGTAAATGGGTGAATTAAGGGGATGAATGGAGCTAAATATTACATATAAATAATTTAATCCACTTACCCAAAATATAAATTTAAGGGGGTAAATCCACTTATCTAGAATTAAATACACATTACTGGGTGGTGGACCACTGGAATAGATCATAAGAATAGTTAAGATCACCTTAATTACAAAACTAGAGTTTTACCAATTTTAGGTAAATATCATTTTAAAGTGGACTATATCATGGTGCATTATTGGAAAACGGAATTGTATTATTTTTATTTTATGGGAAGGATCCCTAAGACTTTTGTGGAGGTTGCAAGAGGTCTTTGGGTCATGTATGTGTCCTTAAGGACTTTTGATCATATTTTTGTGTTGCTCATATGGTTATTATTTATTCAAAACCCTAAAAAAAACTTGTACACATGAAATAAAAATGGAATCAAATCCAAAACTAAGTATAAAATGTGGGTTTTAGGATGTTACAATTGAACAACTTAGAATCCCTACTATTTTGACTATTACCTACACTAACCCCAATTGTTAGGGGTCTCAAATGAATGGTAGTTCTCCCTTTCAAAATGTGCATAATCAATAAGAATGGTATTTAATAATGAATTTCACTTAGGCCTTTATTTTACAAATCAAGTAGATATATGTGTGATGTTGAGTAAATATGTGGATTTTTGAGATATATTATTGATTGATTATTGAGCATTGTTTCTATTCTTGAGGTTTGGCGTTGATGTAGTCATTGATGTCAAAGATTGAGAAGGTTTGTATAGTGAAGTATGTTGAAGTGATTAATAAAAACATTTTGATATTTTTTTCCATTTTGTTATCATGTAAGTGAATGTAGATACTTTCAGAAGCGTTTCAATGTTAATTGTCAAATTTTAAGTAGTTAAAAATCCTAGTCATGGCAATAGTCATAACATGAAGAGACCTTATGAGAAGGTATGAGTATGATGGATGGGTGAAATGAGTACACATAGTCATGTGTAGTTATATGAGATTTCTTGAGGATGTATGTATAACATTGGAACAATCATGAGAGTCTCAGGCTGATCCTACAAGGGTAAGACCTACAGATGAAGTCTACAACAAGACCACTTCTAGAACCTATCTAGCCTAATGAGGCATCATGATATATTATCAGGACATATGAAAGATTTAAATTGGTGTTTAAGTATGAGAGAGCCTGATTGAGTATGTGAGTGATGTGGGCAGTGCATGGAAATAAGCATGAAGTTTAGTTTTAAGGCCTAATGTGGTTTGTAGGTGATTTAACATTTCTAGGAATATTGGTGTATTATTCCTAATTTATTTAAAATTATATAATATTAAATCATAAAATAAATATGAAATAATTAAGCTACTAATTTTTAATAATTTGACTATAATTTTAACCTTTCCAAAAATAGTAATAAGGGAGAGAAAATAAGACTTATTTGGAAACTGACTGAGATGGTTATTGCAAGGTCTAAAACTCACCATGTAGGACTAGGAAATTATAATAAATTAGGAGCTATCCTTTGTTTATTGATTGGATAAGAGCATCAAATAGGACACCTTGGGGTTCAGTGCTATAATCCTCTTTTCCCACTATATCTAGGAGATTTGACATTTTTGGGTTTTATCTATTGTGTCTATGTGAGCTTGCCTATGAAATTTTGACTATTGGATATTTGTAGAACTCCTTGTAGAGCTGATTTAGTCTTCAATCCTTAGACTCCATTATGCTTTGACAAAATTTGGGAAATCGGGCGGTTAGTGTTTGTAAGCTGCACTAAATGTATATCCACACCCCTTATGTGGGCACACTAACTATATATGAATACTCTAAAGATGGATCAAGCCATATGTAGTTTTCCCACTTTATGTGATTTGTGTAATTATGTGTATGAAGATGAAAATGTTAAAACTATGTGTGATTGAGGTGGCTATGGACAAGTGTAAAGATTTGAATAAGATTTTAATAGTATTGGATAGCTATATGGAAAGAATAGAGAAGATTACTTGAGTAGTCTTTCTTGTAGTCTTGCTTGATTTTTGATATTTACCAACCCTTTCCAAATGAATATTGATTGGGATTTTATAGGGATTATTGGTCATTGGTTAAATGTGCTCATATTAGGCTAACAAGAAGAGGGATAAGAATTGGAAAGAACTAACCATTAGAGGAAAAAATGTACTTGGATAGGAGCACTAAAAGCAAACACTAAAGGGCCTAGTGCTATAGTCCAAGTTGAGAACTATAGTCCTAAGCTAACAAGACCTAGAGGGATAGATTTTTCAAGGAAAGAATAGTCTATTTAAGTTTGGATCAAGTTTGGGAGGCCACAGATGACTATAAATTAGTGAAAAGAGGCTTATGATGATCATGAGAGAAAGCAAGAGGGACCTATGGGTTAGGTGTCATTAACCACACTCAAATTACCAATTTTCACATTTTTATAACTACACCCCCCCCCTTAATTCCTATGATGAAGAAAAGTGAAATACTATGATAAAGTAAAAATATAAAGCATACCTAAGTTTATTTATAAGGGTAAAACCCATGAATCTATGTGTTGTTGGGTGTGCATAGAGAGAGCATGGAATGAAATGTAAATCTACAAACAAAAGTAAAGAGTAGATCAGTTCTTACTAGATACACTATATCTAAACTAAGAACATGTAAAGATATGTAAGAGAGAGAGGAAGAAAAAGGAATGAATACACCTCACTGGGTACGTGAACCAATTCAAAACCTATTATAGTCGTGATTGATGCTAAGTAATGCTTGATGATGTTATACCAAGAGTAATATCATGAATGGAGCTGAGTGCTCAATTCCCTATAAGTGGTTTAAGAATGTAAAGGCTAGCGCTTTAGGTCCATCATCACTCACTGAGTGAAGCTAGGTGATCATGTGTGTGTTAATCAATGTTGGGGCTATGTGTATAATCCCTCTAAGTATGTGGCTCAAGAATATAAAGGATGACCCTTTGGCTCCATCATTGTCCCATTAAGTTAAGCTATGAAATGATATTAGTATGAAATGTGTGTCATATGAGATGGATCTCGAAGCCCATAAATACTCTATAATTTGACAATGCATCATGGATATCAAAGTGTATACTAGAAACTAAGCCACTCTTGGCCAATCCAAAAGGTGGAGATTAGGCTTGTATGAAAGCCACTTTGAAATGTGGAGGTTAGGATTGTATGAAATCCAATCTAAAATGATTCTAACCATCTATAGATGGAATAAGGCATGTAACTAATGATAATGTCTAGGTAATGTCCTAAACTCTAAAAGAAAAGAAGATAAATGTGTCACATACATTGGCCCCAATCACTAGTGTTTGTAACATGGATTTTGATCTAGAATTTATACCAATTACTCTATCTAAAACTAGAAGTGAGATCCATCATGTTATGAATGATTCCCCCTATATATAGATTCTCTAATAAAAATTGTACTAAAGACTACTAATTTTAAACTAGTCTAAATATGCAAAACTATAGTTGAACCTACTTTTCTACATACTTTTGGAAAGTTTGGTTTTTCTACTATTTGGATAGGAGAACCAAAAATGGACACCATAGGGTCTAATGCTATAGTCTAATCTTGGCACTATTATCTTGGGCTAAATTTTATAACTATTCTAGCATTTTCGCTATCTTTTTGGTCTATTCTATTTGGTTTGATGTCTGGTTATTGTTCTAGGTGTTTTGAATGTTGATATTTTGACTATTAGGAGCTTTGATCTCTATGATAAAACTAGTATTTGTTGAACACTCTTTTGAGGGTAGGAATGAAGACCCTATAATTATTACCCTAAAAAAAGAGCCTTAAACGTGTGTTATGCTACAAAGATACATGATATATCAATGATAAATGACAAGATATCTCAAGATATATCATGGTTTGTAATGAGATATTATTAGATCAATAGGGGTATAGCTAGATAGAAATAACAATGTGATAGCATGTGTAATGTAATGAATTAGAATTCAGATTCTAGTTAGTTCTTATTTATCACGGAGTGATGGAGCATGATGTCAATCATGGAATCCAAGAAATCAAGATAATGCATGATGTGGATCATGGCATTGTAAACAATTGAGAAATAATTAAGCAACAAACATACAAGGTAAGAAGGAAGAAGTAGACAAGAGTGGTCAAGGGGTCAAGCAAACAAGGGACATGAGCACATGTCACTTAAATTGGAAATAAAACATACAAGGTAGTTTCAAATGCCACATACACACAATTTGAAATAAGTAAGGTAAGCATGAAAGCCATAATCACATACAAGAGTATAGGTAAAGGACATTGGAAAATGTCCTAAGGCACACACAAGAATATAAGGAAAGGACATTGATAAATGTCTTAAGGCACATACAAGAGACAAAATAGGAACTAAGAAATAAAATTACATCTACCTACATAAATCAAGGAATAAAATCATGTAATACTAGAAATACAATCAAATATAACTAATCTAAGAAAGAAGTGAAAGTATGCAAGACATGTAGTACAAGACAATCTATATGCTAAAATATACACAAGTGTTATATACTATTGAGATGTTGATATATTAATCTATGTAAGATAGTAAATAATGTACACCAACATAATAACTAGAGTTTATGGTGTAGTAATGACATAACCTAAATGGTGTAGTCATGTAGAAGATGCCCCTATTGAGTAGATATATAGATATGTGCCTCAAATGTAGATGTAGGTTACCCCCTCAATAGGTAGAGTGAAGCAATCAAGGATTTAGATCTCACTACACACACTCAAAGAAGATCAATGTAGCATGGTAATGTATATAAATTGAAAAATAATTACATAAAATATCAAATGTAAGTCTAGAATATAGTAGAAATGTAAATCATGGATAATACATAAAATCAAAATATTTTTGATGTTTTTGAATATTTTGAAATGTAATATTGTTTTTTTTTTCTTGGTATTTTGGATATTTGAATCTATGTACAATCATTCATAAGAAAATTATGTAAAATATATAGAAGAGAAGCTAAGTACAAGATAGTGAATAGAAACTATGTATAAGTAAGAAAAAAAACTATGTACAATTTATTTAAAATAAGAAATATATACACAGTGATGTAAAAGACTAGGCTCAATGGCGTAAGAGGTCCAAGGATGTAGATCACTAGGGATAGAGATAGAGGAAGGGATCATGGACATAATCAAATGAATAAACATCATCATCATAATTATTATAATATACTCCAAATGTTGTATGCATGATGGTTATCTCCTTAGGTATCAGTAAGATCTATGCTTTGCATGAGATCAGAGATCTATCACTTGTAATGGTGTCATTCTATCAATGTTGAACTAAAGGTTGTTCTAGTGATGAAGATGTTGAGTCCCATATGAGATTTTTAACTCTAGTGTTAGATGGATTTAGTGGAAGTGGTGAAGTTGATGTTGGTGATGGTATAATCTAAATAATACCCTAAACCTGTAGTTTATCCAATCTCGATGGTAAAATCTAAATAATACCCTAAACCTGTAGTTTATCCAATCTCTACAATAAATTTGTACATGATTTTATATCATGGCATGTAATCATATTAAAAATAAAAGATGGGTGACTATCCTATTGTGATAATATACTAATAGATATATTTAATAATATAGGTAGTGTGATTAATCCATGATCAAGTAACATTTAAGAAGAATCGATGGTTGATGATGTGTAGTACTTGCTTGAATCTAAATGACTAGCTCTATATCCATAGAGGTAACCATGTGAGATATATGTGCCATGTGATCTATCTATGGCCATGAATGTTTAGAATATATTGAGGGTGTAGTGCAAGATGGTAAGAGTGCTATAGGATGTGTAATAAGAGCTCTATATTTATCTTGTTACTCTCCTGGGCCAAATAGTGGAAGGCTTAATCCACACAAATAGTCATTTGTGAGTGTGGGTGTTGTATCATCATCTAAATTAGCCTAGGAATCTATATCAGCATCATGTACATATGATAAATTAGAGTCTAACATAAGGGGTAGTTGTGATATAGGAGTCTCATCAACTATAGTAGTAGAAGATAGCGGTGTTATGAGTATTTATAATTGATATATTAATTGTATCTATATAATCAAATGGTATTGCTAGAAATACTATCAGTGAATGTATATTTGTAACCAATGTAGGAATCGTGACTGATGGAGTAGCTAAAATGGTTGAAGTTTCTATGACTGGATAAATATCTAGAACTAAGGACACAACTATAAGTGGAGGAGTATGAGATGTGCTAGTCTCTCCTACCTCATATATATGTATCAAGTCAAGAGAAATATAATGAGGTGGTGACTAAACTGTGATATACGATGTCCCATTTGGTGAAATAGTCAAAGATGACTATGTCATCTGAGAATATCTAAATGGTTGGTTAGCTGGGCATGTGTATAGGTATCCATCATGGGAAAAATTCACACATTGATGAAGAGTAGAAAGAACTACCCCCATCATATGTATCCAAGTTCATCTAAGTAAAATATTATAATGAAGATGACCTGGAATGACCTAGAACTATGTAGATAGGGTTTTTGACCCTACCATTATATCTAAGGTAATGGTGCCCAATGTTTGTCATGGTATATAATAAAAACCTCTAATATTCTTATATGATTTTTTCATGGATTTGATATCTACGTCCATGGTATGTAAGAATGTAATATTACATACATTAAGTTTATAACCTCTGTCAACTAGAACTCTCTTCACTACACTAATTTTGACTTGAACTTGTATGAATAGTGTTAAATTTTGATCAAAAACTATATGAAATGGAATGTACTCATATCAAAATAAATAGAATCTTATATAGTTTAATGTGTTTACCACTGATGCAGAATAAGAAGGATCAAAATTAGTGTGCATAGAAATCTAGGTGAGTGTTTGATAAATAATTTATTCGAACACATTAGCTTTTTGAAGTAGTTCTAACATAGAAGTCTTAGTTGGTGTGTTTATCAACTAATCAAAAATATCATATGAATTGTGTGGATATGCCTACATGGGTGGGTTGGGCCTAAGATGGGGAGGAATAGGATGGTGGTGAGGCTCTTAACTAGGTGGAGGAGGAATGGTATCACATTGAGCAATTGTTCTAAGTACAATATCTATTATCCATATAGGACTAGTAGTAGTTATGGGAGGAAAGAAAAGATAATTGATAGGTTGAGGTGGTGGAGGGAAAATGGGTGTCAACTAGGCTCTTTGGCAATGGGTAGTGACCTAGGGAAGAGTAAAATGGACCATGAAAAATAACTCAACACAGGATAGAGGCTCCAAGGGAGGTGAGGAAAGAGGTATCCTAACATGTTTAATAATAAATCTCTTAATATCATCCCATATTATGAAGTTTAATCATGAAATGAAAATAATGAAGCTTTGTATTAACATATGGTAGACTAAATCATTCATGTGCATGATAATACCAAGTATGGTCTCCTTATTATTTACTAAAAATGGAAAAAATATTTATAAATAAGTGATATCCATTTTTGAAATATGATTTTAAATGTATGGTGATACCTCGAGAAGAAAAATAGGAGATAGTACATGCAACAATGGTTTTGAATGAAAATATTTTAAAATTACTAAGGAATTTTAAAATTTGATGCAAAATTTTTATTTAAATATGCATGTAAAAAATCAAAACATTATTGGTAAATTCTTGATTTGAAAGGACCTAGTGTATGTAACTAGGGTTTGAAGGAAAAATAAATTTATGAAATTAATATGGAATTTTAGAAGTTGATATTTGTTTTTTATTTTAATATGTTTGTAAAAAATTAAAAAAATATAGGAACAAAACTGAGACCTAGTATGAGAAACTAGGGTTTTAAAGAAAATTATTTGAAAATTAGTATAGATTTTTAAAAAATAATGCTAATTTATGATTCATTTATGTAGGTAAAAAAATATAGGAAAATAAGTACATATTTTACCACATGGATTTTAGGGTTTTTATGCATAAACGAAGTAAGTCAGGTTCAATAAATGATTTAACAATTTTGGGAATATTGGTGTATTATTTAAGTTTAGTTAAAGGTCTAGAATATGAAATAAGTAAATAAATATGAAATAATTAAGCTAATAATTTGTAAAAATTTAAATATAATTTTAACCTTTCCTAAAATAATAATAAGGGAGAGAAAACAAGACTTATCTGAAAGCTGACTGAGATGGTTGTTATAGGGTTTAGAATTTAATGTGCAAGACTGGGACACTATCACAAATTAGGATTTGGCCTTCATTTATTGATTAGATAGAAGAATCAAAATATGACACCTTGGGGTTTGATGTGATATTCCAATTTCTTCCACTATTGTTTAGAAGATCTAAGCTTTCTTGGTTTTGTTTTTTGTGTCTGTGTGACCCTATCTATGAAATTTTGACTTTTGAATGTCCATAGAACTCCCTATAGAGCTGATTTAGTCTTTAATCCCTAGAATCCATTATGCTTTGAAAAAATTTGGGAAAGTAAGGGTTAGTGTGTGTAAGATGTAATAAAATTTTACCTACACCGCTTATATGGGTACGCTACCTACATACCAATACTCCAAAAAGGGATCAAGCCATATGTACTTCTCCCACTTGATGTGCTTTATGTAATTATGTGTATGAAGACGTAAATGCTCAAAATAGGTGTTCTTGAGCTGGCTATGGACTGGTGTAAGGATTTTAATAGGTTTTTAATATTATTAGTTGGTTTTATGTAGAGAATAAAGAATATTTTCTTTTTAGTATTGCTTGCTTTTTGATATTTGCCAACCCTTTCCAAATGAACTTTGAATGGGATTTTATATGGATCTATTGGTCATGTGTTTAATCTGATCAAATTAGGATGACAAGAAGAGGGATAAAAACTCTAAGTAACTGACCATTATAGGAAAAAATCACTTGGATAGGAGCACTTAAAGTGGACACTAGAGGGCTTGGTGTTATAGTTGAATTTGGGTGTTATATTCCTGAGCTAATGGGACTTAGGCAATAGATTTGTCATGAAAAGAGTAGTCTAGTTGAGCTAAGATTAGGTTGAGAAGGCCATAGATGATTGGGAATAATTTAAAATATACCTATGAGGGTAATAAGAGAAATAAAGTGGGATGTATGGGTTGGGTGTCATTAGCCACACTTAAGTTACCAATTTTCACATTTTTTATGACTACAATAGGTCAATGTCTAAGAGAGAAAAAAGAGAGTATGGCCTAATGGGGTATAAGGTTATATTTACATGTGAATTATGGATATGTGAGTGTTTTAATAGGTATTATATGTTATTTTAATCATGTTCACAAATTTTTAGTTCATGGTTTGCAAGAGAAAGCATTAGAAGTTGTTTTGAAGTCTCTCAAGTACACATAATGAAGACATGCAAACCTAAGGAATTTTAGGTGATATTTGGCATGTGTAACCTTGTCATGTAAATATAATATATTAATTATATATATTTAAGGTTACTAGATCATAATTCTAGGCATTAGTCATTGGAATGAGGGATTATGCTTGATGAACAATCGTTAATAGTGGAAGTGTGTTTAAACCCTCTTAAAACCCTAATAGTGACCTAATGTTGAAAATATGATTAAAAAGTGATAAATATTGTTTGGTATGATTATTTAAGTGTTTTCATATTTTATTAAACTCTCCAAAGTACTTCCATGTGGTGGTGATTAGAGAGTGGAGATAGAATATGAGATGTAGGTTTTTTTTCTAAAGAAGCTATTATAGTTGTATGAAGTTATATTAGACATAGTTTGAAAATGGATGAAGGATGAAGCTTAAGACTAATTTTTCATGTCCATAAAGTTTTTTGGATATGTTATAACCCTAAATTATTATAAATTAGTCATCCAAGTTAGGTAATTGCTAATAGGACTAATGATGAAAAGTGAGAAACACAGGCAACAGGGAGAAATTGATTGGGGATGTGTTATCATGAACTCATTATGAAACCAAGTGAATTAATATGTTTATAAATACTTATAATAAATTATAATGTTTGGTATAAGTATTGGATATTTGTGATTATAGTGAAAATTTGCTCACAAGTTGACCTACTTGATTCACATGATATATTGAGATAAAGGTTATGAGATTGGTCTACAAGACCAATATTTCCATTTTAAAATATTATATTTATATCTAATAATGGTATAATTATTTAATATTATAATATAAATTCATAAAAATTAATTTAAGATAAATAAATAGGTGATGGAGGTCTGAGTCACCACGATTGGTCTTTGAGGAAAATTGGCAATTCTGAGTAAGCAAGTTACATGAGTGTTTTTGAGTCCCTTTGCCAAATGTTATGAAATATAATTCTATTTATGAAGTTTATAAGGTATTTTAGGTTTATTTTATTTGATTTATTTTTATGGTTATCTTTTTTAATAATATATTATCCTTAGATATTCATGATAGACTTTTCTATGAGTGTGAAGGCCTAATGTAAATAGTATTAATGGTGTGATTCAAGTTGTGGTTGGAGCCAAAAAGTGTCATGAACCTAGTATGAAATAATTAGGGGTATATTTTAGTGATATATTAAGTATTCATTATATTTTTCAAGTTTAAAATGTGTTCCAAGTAGATCAAAGGGTAGTGTGTACTAATGAAGGCCTAATTGAATTACGTCTCCTTAAGGCCTAAAGAAGAATTTGGAATATTTAAGCTATGGAAAACCTAATGTAATTATTGGTTCATTTTTTTGGAATTTACCAAGGCATATTATGTGTAAAACATAAGTGGTAAAGTGTATATTGTCAAACAAGTGGTGTATGAGCAAGAGCTTAGTATAAAAACAAGGTCTAACAGTCCTAATTGACTGGTTAGAATATGAGTGAGTTCAAGTGAATGATATAACACTTTAAATAGATTAAGGAGTTATTTTATACCATTATAAGGGTGTATGTAAACTATAATGAAGGTCTAATAAGAGTAATATAAATGGATATCAAGGTCATATGACCTAATTTATCTTAAAGACACCTAGTTGAGCAAAGGAGACTAGAAGATAGTTTTAGAGGGACAGAAGAGAGAGAAGAGCTGAAGAAGGTGATAATTATATATTTCATAAGAAAAAATGTGTTCTAATGGTGATCAATGAAATTAGGTGGATTATTTGGTGATAAATCATCTAGGGGGTTG
Organism: Torreya grandis; assembly: GCA_037957365.1. Lineage (NCBI taxonomy): Eukaryota > Viridiplantae > Streptophyta > Pinopsida > Cupressales > Taxaceae > Torreya > Torreya grandis. Next base: position 927,989 of record JARHVA010004582.1, read on the forward strand.
GTTCCTCCTTATAAGTGGGTGCTTGTTAAAGCCTAGTCAAGTGGGTACTTAGCTAGTTAGCGTTAGTTCTTCATGTGAAGTTAGTGCTTCACTAAACTTGGTTTTTATCTTATAGGATTATAATAAATTTTCAAATATCAGTGGGTTTTCTTCCCATTGATGGTTTCCCACTCAGATAAGTGTCTTATGTGTTATGCTCTTGTCTCATATTCATATGAATGGTGTTTTATGTGTTTCTGTTTTACTATATTGCTTTGATGGTTCATCAATGATGAACTAAAGTTGTAAGAGTTTTGGAAAATTGATTCATCCCCCACCCCTCTTAGTCATTACTCTTCCAACATTGATTTTATGTAATTATGTGCCAAATTAGTAAATGTTAGATGTAGAATTCCTTATGAAGCTATTTATAAATAAGGATATTTATTTTGAATGTGAGACACTTATTTGCAAAATGACAAACTAAAAAGACAAATATAATCATAAGAGGAGACATAAAGGATGGTAAGGACCTGAAAGAGGTTAAAAACATGACCATTTGACACTAGTGTTGAGGTGGATAATAACATGTGCCCCTATGACTAGAAAAGGATGAGAAGAAACTGGTAAGGGTGTATAATAAGAAAATTAAGTCATTAATAAGGACTAAATTAACATCAAAATACCCAAATGACATGTGTGAACAAGGCTCCCATTTAATATTAAGAACTTCCTAGGAAATAACTACAAAAGACATAGTAAATGTGTTTTCTTGACCAAATTAGGGTGTATACATTCCCACCCCCATTTTATTATAGCATTACAATGGACCTAAAGCACTAGAGTAAAAGAAAAATAAAATACGTACTTGTACTTAATATGTGATCAACCCATGCAAAGAATAGATGTTCTCTGACCTAACCCACTTTTTGGCCAAAGAAGTGGATAGGTATTGGAGTAACATTTGTGAAGAAAAAATCCATAATGTGGTTGTAACTCATACCAACTCTAAGTAACTAACTAGATTGTGATAAACAAATCCCCATTTACCCCCATTCTAATATGTAACCGAGTCTTGTAAGTAATTTGTAAATGTGGAGAAATAAGCCACATTTATCCCCACTCTAATAAGTAATTGAATCTAAGAAGAGGTATGCTGAAAGATTAAAATTACTACTTTACCTATGTCCTTGTACAAACTAGTGTAATTTGGGTCTAGTGAAAACTATGGATCAAGCAATATAGACATACATATGACCCAATCTAGTGATATCTTGGTGACATTCTATGTGTAATATAGTGATATAAACATAGATAATGGTATAATATGACATTACATCTATATAACCTAGTGAAATTATGTGTTATCAAGAACATGTTCCTTGTAGCATGCCCTCAAACCTAATATCTTAGTGATGTAGCTATGTAACCTATGTGAAAACTCAATATCTAGAGGTGTTTTACTACATGCATGATAATATAGTAATAATTTGAGTATGTAAATGTATGAGAACCTTGTGTAAATATTAAGAATCAAAAACAATATTTGAAAAAAATTGTAAAACATTGGAAATTTGAGTCAAACTATATATTTGAGTGTTTGAATACAAAAATTAAGTATCAAAATAAATATATGTAATAGTATATTTTCATGTCTATATAGATAAAATGTGTATTTTGAATAAACTTGTGTAACTATATATTTGAGATTAACTATTTTAGTAAATATATGCAACTGTATATCTAAGTGTTTGAGTAGAGAAACCATGTATCTTAGCCTAAGTTTCTAAGTATCTAGATAAATTTATGTAACTGTATATCTAAGCTTGAATATCTAAGTAAACATGTGTAATTATATATCCTGCCTTGAGTATATAAGTAGATATGTATAAGTGTGAATAGTATCTATATGCCCCCTTTTGGTGAGAGAATTGAGACCAAGGTAAGGATATTGAACCAAAATCTATATCATAATGTATGTTAGTGAGTAGTTAGCATTGATAATATGATTACTGGATTGATGGTATTGATAATTGTATAATAATTGTTTATACAATGAGACTAAGATATATTTGTGGTCTATAGTGAATTTGGTAAGGAAAATATGAGTTTTTGCCTTCATAGAGGTAATTTGACTAGAATAAAAGAAAAATTGGTATAGGGTGGGGTACATCATCATTGAGTTATACACATAAGAAATGGATAAGAAATCAGAACTATGAGGTGAGGGATGTCATGATTGTATGTTTTTTGTAATAGTTGGTGAAAAATGCATGTGGGGCCAACCTTAGGTAGGTGTCATTTTTAAAATCATGGTTTAAATAAGTTTTATTGATTAATTTGAAAGTCATTCAAAATTTTAGATTTGAATATAATTGTTTATATAGGGCAATAAAATATGTCATGGAGATGAGGTGATCACATGACCTATTATGAGGAGGTGGAGGTGCTTTTCAGGCCATTGAGGAGGTTATACTAGTAAGGATTTTATTATTTCTTTATATTTGAACATTTTGGTGAATTCCATCATCATTTTTCATGTTAAATTTGTTATATTAGGTATTTTTTAGAACCACACTATCATTTGAAGGATGTTACTAGTGTCTTAGGGAAGTCATGATACTATATAAGTACTTTGATATTATCCATCATTATAGTCATGTGGCCACACTAATGTCTGATGATAACATCATAATTGTAGTGTTACCATCCTATAAACTAGGTCAGTGAAATATTTGAGTTGAAATTATATTTATTGTTAATTTATGTATATAGATTTTATATTTGGAGATGGTAATATCATATTTTGGGATTTTGGCATGAGGATATACACATGAGGGAGTTCTAGAGGGGTTAGATGATGGAGTTTCTATATGGGCTTTCCCTAATAGATGATGAGAGAGCAATAGTAGACAAGGGTGGTTTAGGGTATATGGAATCATTGAAACTAATGCCATGTGATTGTCATATGATGAAAATAGTGTGTGAGTAGTGGGATGTTGATACATGTTCTTTTGGATTCCCACCAGAGAGATGACTATTATTTTTTAGGATGAGTACAAGATATTAAGGATACTAATTATTGGTCAGCAAGTGGTATTTGAAGATGCAAGTGGATAAAGAGACATAGATTGGGCCTTAGGATATATTTTTTCCATTCTTATGTCAAAATAATAGTAGTAATGTGTTAGAGTTTGTGATTGTTAGAGTTAATGTTCCACAACTGTAGATGTTTTTGGTAATATTTTTGGCTTCATTTATTACTATTTATGGTAGTAATGTGTCCATTACATATAGGATACATGATATTATTTAGGATATAGGGGAGAATAGGATAGTATACTCATGGTGTTGCACCATATTGTCCCACCTATATCAATATTTATACTTTTTTATTCAGTAGTTGTGCAGTGTTAGGATTTGGTCAATGACATTATTACATTATTAAGGTTACAAACATATTATAGTGGCTAGTGTTTCATGTAAATTTTCACTTTAAGTTATAAGAAAGAGAGAAATGAAATTCAATATGGGTATGATGAAAAACCTATTTTTCTATTCACACATTAAATCAAAAGATTGTGAAGAGCTCCTATTTGGCTTGGGAGGAAGACCTATAGATAAGAAAGCACTAAAGTAAACTTGCTCATTAGATAAATAGTTGGGAGTATTTCCTAGAGATATATAGATATTGAAAGTGGTAGCTTCCTTAGGGGATATCAATCCACACATTTTAAATAATTAAGTTCAAAAAATTGGAAACAAGGTAATTACATCAATAATCAAAAGGTATAAAATTAAACACAAGAGTGCCTACTTGTAAAATAGACTATAAATTATTAAATTAGTGATAAAATAATTAATACTAGTGATAAGGGGTTGCGTTATGATTTATAAAATCTGAAGGGGGTTTATTGATGAATAAGAACATAAAAAATTAGGTTTGGTTGAGGGTAGATGAGTAGAAATAGCTTGCTAGTTTTTATTGCCATAGTAATCATCAATAGTTACGGTAACCATAGACAAAAAAGGTGACCAGTAGTGTTCAAGATAATTTTGGGTGATTGGGTAGCTAATTTTTGGTTGAGTCAACCATCAATGGTTATTGTATAAGTGATGGGTTGTTAGTTGCTAAATAACAGGATCTGAAAGATGGATTTTAGGAGATGGGCAAGGGTTGGGTTGATTGCAAAATGAAAACAAAGTAAATGACTATTAAGAAAAAGAACTTGTATTACATAAATTTGATTGGGTGAGTGGTTGAATTAGTTAATCTATTAGTGGAATTTGGGTTAAATTTGATAGAGTAATGGTACTTGAGAACATGGTTTAGAGGTGATGATGAGTCAGATCTCAATGTAATGGTTGAATTATTGATGACACTGATGATGCTAATTGACATGAAAAATAAAATTCCAAAATCCTTGAGCTCCTAATAATTATTGTATATGTATTTAACCTCCCAGGATCCTCTCTTCTTATAGGCACAAAAAATAGGTGGATGTCAAGGTACAACTAGGACATCTAAATATAGTTTGTCCACACAAAGTCTCATAACAAGATTTAGATGAGTTATATTTAGAAAAGGTTAGTGGATGATTACATGTTTCTTTTTAAGGAGGTGTACCGTTACCATTGAAGGTTATGTCCCCAAAGGAAAAGGTATTAAAGGCTAGGTTAAGTCAGTTTGTGAAACTGACTATGGGTGAACATGGTTAGGCTAGATTGGTGTAGATTGGTCTTAAGAGGGTTCTAGGTATGTCCAAGGGAATTTTTGACATTTTAAATCATAATGTATAGATTTTTGGTATCTACATTTTTTCCCTTTTTATTGTGTAATTTGTGTGAATGAGTTTTAAAATAAAAATAGAGTATGGGTCAAGGGTCTAGTTGCCCCAAGAGTAGGAGGAGGTTTTCCCCCTCAAATTAGGAGCCAATGAGTTGAAACTAAAATCAAGTTAGGGTTTGATAAGAGGGTATTTCATGATAAAAATGGGTGAATGATAAGTTTGTAATTGAATTATAAATAATCACATAAGGTGTGATATCTAAGATTGTGCATAGACTAGTTTGCCAATGTTCATAAAAATAAAGGTCAGTGCTAAGAGAGATAAGTGACAAGTGAAATATGTGACCCCCTATAGGTGTGGTAGTTTATAAAATTCATAAACACAAGTATCTTAATTAATGTCTATGTGTTTAGTGGGTATTCAAGGTAGGAAGTACTCCTGAGGAAAACATAAATTGGTTAAGTGTCATAAGTATTCAAGGTAAAAAGTGGTCTCGAATAGAAATTAGTAGGTCAGGTAAGCATGAGGTGGCACAAATTCAAGAAGGACCAAAATGGAAATGTTTTCATGGTAGTCAAAGGACTAGGAAAAAAGTGTCACAAATTACACACCAAATGGGCCAAAATAGACCAACAATGAGGTGACTAGGTGGTTAGGTTAGTTTGAGAAGGTAGTCTCTAAAGATGGGTAAAACCTAGTTTAGTTTTGCTAAAAAGTGTAGAGAAAGGTGTAAGTTTAAAATTAAGGAATCCTAACCATAAATGGTTAGGGCTCCCAAAAGGTAATCATAATTGGTCACCCAGACTGTCGATGGTCAAGGCAAACCCTAAAAATCCATAGGGTAAAAAGTAAAAACCATATTACTTTCCCTCATTTGTAACTTTTATGTAGTTAACTTTGTGATTTAGTGATTTTATCATTTTTTGGTGAGGTTCTTATTGAGTTAGTGACTTCTCATTGGCTAAAGGCATGTGCGCATGATATTTATGGGTTCAATATGTAGGGAGCATGTGGATGCAATCAAGTGAATGTGTACAGGTTATGACTATGGAAAAGATCAAGGAATGAGGTAAGTAGTGTCTTGAATTTGGTAGATAGATATGATTTGATGTAACTACATTAGGTTTGGAGGTTAAGGTTTTTGTTAGAAATGTTAAGTTTGGGTTGGAATGGCCTAGGTAGGGTTTTGGTGGGTTTTAGGTAAAATTATAAATAAAAGTAGGAATTAGTAGGGTGGGTAGGTAATGCGGGTTGGGTTGGTGGGTAGGATAGATACTTGAGTAGTTTACAATGTTGTTTAGGTGGTTTTATGGTATAAGTGGTTTTGGGCATTTTTCACTAGAGAACACCCACAGTGATCATAAAAAATAAGTCTTTCTATAAATAGTCAACACACTATTAACTAGGGGTGTCTGATCGTTAGCAGTCACCATGACCATTTAGTAGTTGGATATGGTGGGGGAAGTTTATAAGTGTATTTTAATAATATACTTGCTGATAGGGTAAGTCTTTCATGATATAAGAGAAATAATTGGGCATGGGCTAGATGGCTAAGAGAAATATAAGAATAAGTGAGGTGGGTAAAATATAGAGTAGATGAGAATAACATAGGTAGCTAAGCTAAGTGTTTAATATGATGCAAGATAGGGAGATAATTCAAACACATGACTGTGTGTCATACATCTTTCCTAAGATACAGGAGGGGATGACTCTAGAGGAATGGGCCTACATGGATGAGGTGGGGCTATGAACTATGAGTCATTACTAGAATGTGTACTAAGATGTGTCCATGGTCATATCACTCATTGAGAGATGGGATCTTGCTATGAATACCTTTCTTCTTCCAATTGGGGAGATGACCATTCTCTGTAAGGATGTATATAATATTTCTAAGCTCCCACTATGTGTTGATGTTATTTATCATATCAAGCACAAGGAGTGAGAGGATTTCATTGAGTACATGTATGGAGATGAGAGTGATCACATCTGATGGCATACTAGGGAATTTTGATACATGGCATTATATTAGAGAGATCTATTTGAGAGGAGCCTTATGACCATGCTCATGATTGTGGTGACATGTTCTGGGCTTTTGGATTTGAGTAGTGAGAGGTTTACCTATTTTTTACTGAGGGTATTGGTGGAGCTCATACTATGCCAGATAATATTTGGTTTGGTTCTATTTTTTGTTATGCATATCTACAGAGAGTTATTGGGGTTTATGCACCATAGGAGATATGGCATTAGTATTTTCTTGGTTTTACATTACTGGGCCTATGAGCATATTTAGGTGTTTAGACTAGTAGGATTACTATGGGTAGGATACATGTAGATAGAGTTCCCTATTGGTTTCTTGTGATGGACTAATGATTTGGCTGAATCAAGTGCAAGGGGTTGTGCCCATGATGTAAAATTGTTTAGGGGTGCACTAGGTACACTAGTGGTCACATATGTCACCTAGAGTTTATATGTGAACTCTTTGATATAGACATGGTATAGGAGGTAGACCCTCTCCCTACAGATCTATATATGGATAGTAGGTCAATGAGAGGGAGAAGTGAAGTTGATCCTATTTGATAGGGTGTGTTGGTAGTTTGGTTTAGTATAGGGTATCCTAGGCCCATTTCCTAGGTATAGGAGGGATGATTTAGAGGTTTGATTACCATTACCACTTCTTGCTCCTAAAATTCTAGATGATGCAAATTAATAGCTTCCTATTAGGGCTTTGATAGGTGATGGTGGGTTAGTATATGGATACATGGCCTAGTATCAACCTATACATTCAGCTACAAATGTTGGTGGGGATGATGGAGGTGTGAGGCCATGATGGATAGGTAGGTGTATCTTTAGCTACAACCTAGGCATATGTACATATACTATAAATATAGGTGGCCACACTATAGGATTAGATTGTTGTGTCATAGGGTTAGGTGGAGACTATCATAGTAGAATAATATCTATCACAAGCATCCCTTAAGGTAGTCACGTAGGAGAGAGATACTCTTAGATAGAGGGTAGTAGTAGGAGGGGTACCAACACTGATAGTAGGAGGATAACCACTTGATATAGTCTAGAGGGGATATTACTTATCCACTGTTAATTACCCAAGATATTATGATATGATATTGCTGGCACAATTGCCATAGGTGATGAGATATGGGGAGTACAGGTCTATTTTGGTTGGTGGGCCATTTATAGCTACTCTAGGATAGTGGGCCTCTATAGTGGGATAAGCAAGGATACTATGGGGGGCACCACTAAATGGGAGTGTTAATGTAGTTTTAGGTGGGGCTAGTAGTAGTGTTACCCTAAGGGCCTAATTTACACATGTTTATATATGTTGGTAGAGATAAGTGTAGTTTATTTTGATACTGCATACATGTTGATGTATCAAGATTTACATATTTTGAGAGAAAATTTATACATCATCACATTTAGTATTTATGATGACATGATACATGTGGTGATGATGTATGGTTTATGATGTATGTTTACGGTTCATGGTTAATGTGGATATATATGTTCATGTTTATGGTTGATAGTCTATGGTTTCATGCGTAAGCTTTATGAGATGTTGACTCAGTAACTTAGGTATGTGATGTTTAAAGGATGGTTATTATTCTATGGTTTTATTCATGGATATGATAGGATGTGTTATGGATGGATATATGTTATATGATAATGTGATCATCATGATTTTTTTAATGGTTATGTTGATGTTATAAGATGAATTCGTGTGATGTGATGGTTAATAGATAGATAGGTAGATGATATATGATATGGTTCATGATGTTTTGATCATTGATTTTGATTATGCTCATGATGATGAGTGGTGTAATTAGGGTTTTTTATGATATGATAAATGTTCACATGATGTTTTTATGGTAGACATATAGGATGTTGTTTATGATATGATGTGATTTCATGGTGTTTTGATCATAGATAGATATATGAGATGTTACATGGATGTAGTTCATAGTGTTTCATTTGTTATTTGATATTTGTCATCTATGATCATAGAGATAAAAGGTAAACATGGGTAAATATATAATGAGAATACATATAGTAAGTGGATAAAAAATTAAAAGTAAGGAGACTGATAAGAATTGTGAGACATATGACTACATGAACTAATAAAATATAAGAAAAGAAACATGATTCTCTTTCATTGGTAAGGACAAAAATGAAACCCAAAGTTAGACTAGCTTAGTGAAAATAATCCTTTCAAATGCTTTACAATAGCATGATTAGGTTGATAAATGGGTATCCTGATCACATTGTGTCAAGTAAGCTCATAGTCCCACTCATATGATATATGGAGGGAGGATGGGTGAAACTATAACCTTTGTTTTAAACTAGAATGCCTATTTTGTAGGCTTCCATTAGATAATATAAGCAAGGGTATGCTCATATATAAAGTGTATATTTATTGATACAAGAATTTTACTGAGGAGAGCTGATTACAACTTTCTAAGATTATTGATTTTATGAGAGCTAGTTGTGGCATTTCTCATTGATGTTGCTTTTGCTTTTGGGTCTTTCACTACTTTTTATTATGTTTTAGGGTTGGGGAAACTGATCAATGCAAGAAGCTTCCAAGAAATTAATAGTTTGGACAAGTTCTTTACTCAACCATCCTTCAATAGAGTGGTCAAAGTTATATGCTTAGATCAAATTCTTTTGATAGCTATCCTTTGAGGTAGCAGTCCACCTGACGTATTTTTAATTTTAAATAAGTTTTCAATAACTGACTTTTAAGGGAGTACTGTATGAATGTTAAGAATGACCCATCAATTATTTTTTAGTTTGATATTACTTTTGATTTTGTTCTATGTTGCTTGACATATATTTTTTTATACATGCTCAAGTGGTTACCTTTATGAATACAAGACTAAGAACACAAGAAGGTTGCATAGGTGAAAAGAAGATTAGGTAACAATGACCATGAGAACCAATCCTAAAGAGAGATGGGAAGTGTCATGAGTAGATCCATGGCACCCATAGTTAAATATTAGGCTATGACTATGATTGATAATCACATGATTAAATTATAGTTAGTTGTGCCTAAGAAGAGGGGAAAACTAATGTAGTTATAGGATATGAGCTTAAGTTAGACAAATGGTGATTGTGACCCCTCATTTACAATAGAAACAATGTAGATGTAAAACATTAAGAGGATCTAGTTCTAGTTTGCCTTTGAGAGAGGATAAATGATAAGCTCTTGATCCATACTTATGGGTTATGATGTAGGGTCCAAGATAATTGAAGGCAAATTTTCCCCTTTTGATTTTCTCCATATTACTTAAATGTTGGTTTCCCTTGAGAATGAGAAATCCAATATTGAATTGTAACACTTTTAAGTCTTTGTTATAAAAATGATTAATTCATTCTTGATAGACACAGAGATGGGAAATAGCAGCCAAATGATGGTCATCAAGTAGCTCAAGTTGAGATAAACATGCTTGATGATAATAATCTTCCAAAATAAGGTTATGTAAATATATTCAAAGAGAAGGTATTTGGAATTCAAGCGGTAAAATATTCTTAGCTCCAAAAAATAGAGAAAAAGATGTGGCACCTATAGGGCTTCAGATGCTAGTGAAATATGCCCATAAGGTGAAAGGGGTGTGCAAATGCCAATCCTAACTTGAGGCATTGACCATTTATATAAGCATGTTGTTAAAGGTTTTATTGGAGGCCATTGATTTTATATTTTTTTGTAGATGATAAGGTGATGAGAAGCTTAGTTCAATTCTAAATACATCAAAAATACTTATAACTTGTTTTTTTGAATGATTTGTCATTGTCAATGATGATCTTATGGGGAACAGCAAAGTGGTAGATGATGTGATGGGTGATAAATTAGATAATATTTTAAGTTTTTTTAGAGACAATAGGAATAACCTCCACCCATTTAGTCATATATTTAGTCATGGTGATAATATAATGATGTTGCTATGAAGAGTGGGGGTTAGTTTCCCCAATAAGGTCTAGACCCCATTGTGAAAAGGGCTAGAATATGGTGGAGACATGAAGAATATAGATAGGTGCATGATGTAGATTAGCATGTTGTTGACACTTGACACACTTTTTCACATAATCACAATAGTCTTTGTTAAGGGTAGGCCAATAATAGCCTAGGTGAAGGATGTAATTATCCCCAATGATTTCAACAAAGTGACCCCCATAGATATCATCATGCATCTCCTTGATAATATGAGAGGCTTCTACAACATAGAGACAATTAAATATGAGACCATCAAAGCCATGATTTTAAATAATTCCTCTAATAATGGTATAATAGGAGGTGATATGGATGAACACTCAATGGGAATTCTTAGAGAAGTAAAAGGGAATAATGCCAAGGTTAAGGATAGTTGAAGGTTCGATGATACCAAAGGTTAGGGTGGATACCTTTGACATTGAAGATGGATGGAGTGTCTAACTTGATGTAGGAAGGTTTGGTGAGGTGATGGACAATGACTGATATCTTGGAGTCTAAGGGTGAGTGATGAGATCTAAGAGGCAAGATAGCAAACTTGTTGGTAGATCATGGGGTGGTTTGAATTTGGTAGTGTTTAAATGATGCTAATATTTTTGTAATTAATTATTTTTATAGTTACAAAATCTCATTCTTACACTAGTAGATATTGTTGACTTGATTGACCATAAGTTAGAAGTCACCCAAGATGTTGATTTTTATGACTCCTAAGGTATAGGTAGTTTGGAGACCTATTACTAGGGCTTAATATTTGGCCACATTGTTGGTACATTCAAAGTTTAGTTTAAAAGATAAATAAAGTGGATCACTAATAAATGGGATAAGGATTATACCAGCTCCCCCACGACACTAACATTTGGAACCATCAAATAACATGGTTACATGATTGGTGAAATCCACATGGGGTAAGCTTGCCATAGACTCATCTAGAAATTCAAGAGGAAGAGGTTGGTTTTATATTAAGTGTGTGTTATCTAATTGGTCATCAATGAATTTCCCCTTAATTGACATTTACTAGAGGAACTCAAGGTCAAACTCATTTAAAACTATCATCCACTTAGATCTGCATTGGTTTTGGTATGGCTTGGAGTGAATGTACTTGAGTGGGTTGGTATTAGTTATGACAAAAGTTTTGTGGTTAAAAAGGTCATGGAAAATTTTGGTGGCCATGAATATTAGGGCCAAACAAAGTTTCTCAATATGATTATATTGAGTTTCATAGTCTACAAGGGTGCAAATTATGTAATAGATGGCTTGCTCAATGTGTTGTTCATCCCAATATGCAAGCATCACCCCTAGGGAATGGTCAGTGGTAGAGATATAAAGGTAGAAAGGTTGGTCATCCTTAGGGGGTGTGAGGACAAGTGGAGATATAAGGTACTCTTTGAGTGCATCAAAGGCATTTTGGCAATCAATATTCCACTTGAAAGAGATATCATTTTTCAAGAGGTGATGGAAGCGTTCACACTTATTAGAGAGCTGAGAGATGTAGTGATGAATGGATTAGAGCTTCCCTTGTTTAATGCAAAGTTGATTAAGATTGGTTGGAGGTAGCATTTAGAGGATGGATTTGATTTTAGCTAGATCCACTTGGATTCTTTGAAGGGAAATGGTGAATCCAAAGAGTTTACTCAATAAGGCCCTAAAAATACATTTATTAGGATTGATGTGGACATGGTAATGGATAAGTCTCTAAAAGGTAATTTTGGGAATGGATAAGTGGTCCTTGAAATACTTAGAGTTTCCAAGGAGTGCATCCACTTAGTCCTCAATAATTTTATGGATAAGGTCATAGAAGATGTAGGTCATAACACATTGGTAGGTTGACCCATCATTATTAATACTAAAGGGCATGACTCTACAATATAAAGTCCACCATAGAGTGATAAAGGTAGTTTTACATTGATATTTAGGGGTAATCACAATTTGATTATAACCCAAGAATCTATCTTTAAGATACAGCATCTCATGGCCTACTTTAAGATCAACAAGTTGGTCAATTCTAGGTAGAGGAAAGTCATCCTTTAGGTAGGCAAGGTTAAGGTCATGAAATTCCACACAAATACATAATCCCCTTGTGGCTTTAGTGATAGGAATGATGTTTAAAACCCATTAGATATAAGGAATGGGTTGAATGAAGTCAATAGAGAGGAGGCATTGAAGCTCCTCTTTGACAAGAAGGGCTATTCAAGGATGTATTCATCAAATTTTCTATTTGATAGGCTTGGTTTAAGATTGGTTATTATTTTATGGGTGGAAATGGTTAGCATAAGACTAGGGGAATTTAATGGTGTGGTCATGGGTGAAGGTAAAGAAATCATAAAGTTCTTTAGTGGTGAGACATTTATCAAGTTTGACAACATGAGGGTTTCCCAAAGTGCCTATGTTAATATCTTCAATGGATTAACTCAACATGGTTGAGGTTTCTGAAGGTAAGGATTTGCATATGGATGAATCAAGTGCACCAAGGCAGGTAAGAATAGAATCATCATCCTAGTACTAAATAGTGTTTATGGTAGGAGAGTCTTCTCACACAAGTTTAGGATGGGTTAAATGGATGGATAAGGGAACCCCTTCCTTTTGATAATTTACGGGGTCAAAGGTAATCATGTTGATGGAAAAAATGAGTTCAGTGGGATGATGTCATCATCCTCATACTGAAGTGTAGGGAAGATTAGTGAGGAAGGGGTTCCTTATTCAATAATGGTAGTGAAAGGTTATGTGGCTTTTTTTATTAGGTAGAATAAAGCCAAAGTCATGTTTTTCATGATGCTTTTGGGTCTCAATCGATATCAATGTGTATGGGCCATGCTCATATTTTCCAATCCAAACCTTTTCCATGCACATTTGTGAAGGTATATTTAGGTAAAGTCTAGTTTTTCCAAGTAAAAGAAGGTAGAGGTGAGTGGTTGAGGTGGAGAGGTTGTGATAGTATCATTAAGTGGCTTGTCAAGTCCCCCATAGATGAAGTTAGTTTGATAGCTGGGAGGTCCCAAAGGAATAATGGCTCTAAAGTTGGAATCACAACCTAGTTCATGGTAGAGTTTCCTATATTCCTAGGGAGTTTGGAAGGCATCAAGGGTGAGGAGATGATATTATTCAAAGTTATGGCATTAGAAGGTAGGTTTAAAGGGATCAATGATGGGTACGTAGTACATAGAAAGAGACAAATTGGTATATGTCTTTGAGAAAGGTGAAGTAATGGCTTTGTCTCCTATAGTTGAGGGCTTGGTGGTGGATGATTAAGGTGTTTTTGTTAAGGGTAAGAGGATGTCATTAGGTTTTTAGGTCATATTTTATGTTATAAAATGGCTTGGGTCAGCCTATATTGTTACAACCTAATCATCATGTTCAAACTTGACAAAATGATGGAGTGTATAAGGTACATAACCCATAGAGTGGATCTAAGGTTTCCTTAGTAGAACATTTTACTAGAATTCACCTTTGACCACAAAAAAATTTAATTAGAGTGTGAGGTCCTAGATGAATGTGGAGGCAAATAGTTCCCATGGTAGTGGTCATAGTGTCGTTAAAATATCTAAGGATGGTAAAAGTTTTAGACATGATATTGTCTAGAAATTTGAGTTGGTCATAGGTGTGGGAAGACATGATATTGACATTGGCTCCCCCATCCATCATAAGCCATTTGATGTACATTTGGTTGATATGGACAGTAATAAAAAGAGGGAGATCTAGGTACTTAAGCTAGATAGAAGGTTTTTTTGAGTCCTTGAAGGTAACAAGGTTAGAGAGTTAGAGATCACCTATGAAGACCTTTATAGGTTGGGAGTCTCCTAGTCTAACCTCAATAGCCTACATAGCCTCTATCATTGCTTACAAATGGTGAGGTGAGGATGAGATGAGATTGAAGAGGCTCATCTTAGTTTGGGTCTAGTGGAATTACTTAAGAATTACCCTCTTGATGGATTTAGTAGGCTTATCCTTAGAGGTACCTAAGATGGTCACTTTGGGCTTAGCTAAAGATGAAGAGATTGGGATTTGGTTTGGTTTAGGATGAGAAGATGGGTATGTCGATGGAATAAACACCTTTATATTCCCGTTAACCTTTTGTTTTGATCATGTGACCACATTAATGGTGTTATTAGAATGGAAATATGTGATAGGAGGTTAGGTAGGTTCCTTACCAGTCTAAGGTTAGAGTGGGGGGTCAGGCATGCTTTAACAAATGACTATTGGGTGTGTTGGTAAAGGGGTCAGGGGGAAATCATCTAATAAGAGGTCATCATACTCATAGAGCTAATGGATAATGGCCTACACATCTTTGCATTTGTCTATGTCATGCCTAGGTGTCCTATGATAGGAATAGATTTGACGGTTGTTATACCTAGCTAGTTTCAAACTAAGAGGATAAAAAGGTCTAATAAGAGGTAAATTGAGGTAA
This sequence comes from Torreya grandis, assembly GCA_037957365.1. NCBI lineage: Eukaryota > Viridiplantae > Streptophyta > Pinopsida > Cupressales > Taxaceae > Torreya > Torreya grandis. Next base: position 943,161 of record JARHVA010004582.1, read on the forward strand.
GAGGCTCACAATAACCTTTGAAAAATGGTTCTATAGGAATAAACTAAAGGTGGTAAAGGTCTAGAGGATGTGGTTTGGGTTGGTAAGCTAGGTGTTTTGGTGATAGTGGGTTTGGTGAGAGGGGGCTTAGGTAATGTGGTGTTTTAGTTAATGGTTTTGGTTTGGGTATGCTAGTGGTTAGAGTGTTTAAAGTTAATATTTTTGCCATTGGTAATTTAGGAATAACCATCTTATCAAATAGTAAGTGGGCTAGTGTAACCAATAGTGGTGGGTGTCACATGTTAAAAGGAACCTATTTGTCAAGTAAGGTTGAGGGATAAGGTCCCAAGATGGAAGGTAAGGTTGAGGGAGGTAGATTCCTAGACATATGGCCTTTCAATGGTTTGAATTTTTTGGTTGGTTTGGGTTAAGGCTTGGGTATAGGTTTAGATGTAGTTAATTCCACTTTCAAAGATGGGCAGACTAAACTCCATGTAGGGAAGGCACCACGATTTGTGAAGGGTTTGACTAGTTATTTGATTACATGAGTAATGATTTGCTTAGTTGATTGAGATGGTGAGGGGTTGGTAAAATTTTTGATTGGTTTAAGAGGGGGTGAATAAATGACATATTAGTTGGTTAAAGGTGTGCCAAAAGATTGGGGTTTGTTGATGTAATGGATCCTAAACTATTTCTAAAAAGTGGTTTGATCCATACCTACTTTTGTGGAAATTTTCAATCTCTAAACTAATTGAGAGAAAGGTTTGTGTACTAGTCTTAATCCTTGGGTAGTGGATGTAAAGTGTAGATCATAGGATAGGGAGGATGGGTGGTAGATTGGTTTGTTTCCTTGGGTGAGGGATGGAAGGTTGAAATAGGTGGTTTTTGCAAGAGAGGTGTTGGTGATGAAGTTTCCCCTTTAGGGATAATGTCTATAGGAGTAGTGGTTTATTTAATAGTTAGGGGAGTTGGTGAATTAATAATGCTTATTTTCTTAGATATGTTAATCAAGGTGGTATTTTATTATTTTAAAGCCTCTATGAGTGAATCTAGTGAGAAAGGAACCTCCTTGATTTGGGTCTCCAAAGGAGAGGAAGGTGACTCCACCACCTCAATAGATGAGACAGGGGAGGAGTAGGTAGATTGGATGCTTGATTCTTCATGGATGAGTGTATCAAGGACCATATTGACTATATGACAATCATGGGAACATTCAATGTGTGTGTTCTCACTTTTGGTAGGGGAATGGTTTGGAAATGTTTCCTAAAGATGCTAAGAGCCTGATTTTAGGGGGCATTGGGGTTATCCAACATGAGTTCTCATGGTCAATAACACTCTAAATAACATTTTGAAAGTATTACATCAATTGGCATCATGTCTATTTACCTGATTAAAGGCACAAAAGTCATTCTCATTATACCAAGTAGGTGTACAACAAGAAGAATCAAACTATTGAGGAGGTTTTATTGGGGGAAGTTGTATGAGGTTAGATTTTAGTAGCTTCTCTAAAACTGAGGCATAAATTTCTCCAAGTGGAAAGAAGTATTTTTTATTGCTTTGGTTTGGGTTCCTTTTGTTTTGGTTGGAGGCAATGGGAGAATTTTGTTAATTGTCATTGGGTGGATGGTCAATTTTAAGGACAACTGCATTCATAGTTCCCTTGTTCTTAGTTCTACTATTGGATTGGTTTCTTCTTTTGGAGGAAGAGGTTTCATTGGTCTTGAAGGTAGAGTTATTTTTTCATAACTTCAATATACCCTTATATATGGCTCAATTATCTAGTTTACATGTTATGGTAAAAGCTTTTTCAAATTTTTGAATATTTGGACATGTAGTGTAGAAGATATATGTTTGGTTCAAGACCAAGAAAATATATATATAAGTTTAGGTTGAGGCAAAGAAAATGAAAGCTAATTAATCAAGCTTGTCTAATGGGTGATAAAATCTAAAATGGACTCATCATCAAATCATCTGAGATAATATAGGTCATTGATAGAGACCTTCTTGGAAATGTTAATAAAAAAGTGATCTAAGAAGACTTGAGCTAGTTAGGTGAAACAAAAGATTGAATTCTTGGTGATGACACTATACCAGTCAAGTGTTGTGCTAGATAAAGACATAGGTAAGGTACGATGGAGAAGGGAGTCATCATAATAAATCATGTAACATGCATGTCTAAAATCCCTAAGGTGTTATTGGGGGTCTCCCTTACTCTAAAATTTGATAAATTTTGGAAGCTCCCATTCAGGAGGGTAAGGTCTGATAGGGATAGAGGGATGAATAGGTTCATTAAAAATCTAATCATAGGATATGATGTTCTTAGCCCCTAAAATGGATGACTCAAGGATTGAAATTTTGTCCATGAAAATCTTCATTATGTTGCTTTAAGGTGGTGTACCCAAAGGATCATAAGGTGCATATTGTAGTTGTGATTGAGTGATATACTGGTAATTGGTTGGCAGTTGCAGGGCTACCATCTATTGGAATGTGGATGCTATAGGTTCGGTAGGTGGTATGTAAAGGTAGATTTATGATGGTGGCTAGGTAGTGGGTACATACCCTTATGGGTTATGGATGTATCCTAGGTTAGGCATGATATATACCTATTGATGGATTTATGTGGGTTGGGTATAAGAAGTAGTTGGATTGGTGATAAGAAGCAAAGTAGTGACTTTTGTGTTAATGGGTGGTGAAATAGAGGGTATGGATACCATCAAATTTGGTATGGGGTACTGATTAATGGTTTAATGTTGATAGGGGGAAGGTTGTTATTACTAATGGTAGGTGCTCTAACAGTGGATACAGTATGATGGGTTAGTGGTTAGGTTGTCCCTAAGGTGGAGTCATTTGTACGGGTGGAAGGTGTAAGGGTAATGATTGGTTGGATCAGTTAGTTTTGAGTTTTGGAATCAAAAAGGTTAGCAGATGAATATGCCTAGGTAATCAAAGGTTAGGTGGTGACTATGGTAATAGTAACACCCCTCATAAGGTGGGATGGCATGCCATAAGGAAGATCATAAGATGGAGTTGACACTGGGGCATGGTGAGGGGAGGTGTTGAGGTAGTGATGGAGGGAAACTAGATTATTGTCCAAAAAAGTGGCAAAGTCCATGTCTCCCTATGAAAATACTCAAGGAATATTAGGGCACCCTAATATATGAGGCGTATCTTCTACTTAGAATACATACTCCATAGATGAAGAGGTATAAAACATTGGTTTAGGTGATAGGTTATACTCTACTAGGTCTCTTTGCTACTGGTGAGTGAGAACAATGCAAGAAAGGGGGAGAAACAAGAATAAACTCACCACTCAAATAGGAAGAAGACAAGGAAATGATCAAGGCAATCAAGACACATACTATAAAATATGTTAAGCCTAGAGGTTAGTATTAATATTGATTTTAGCTTATGTCTTAGTTTATGAGAATGTGTGATAGAAGTTGGCTCATAGACTAAGTACTATAAAAGTAGTCTATGGTTGGTTTTGGGTTGTTTAGGTTCTCAAAAGAATCTGTATTGGAATCAATATGTTTCTTAGTATTAGGAGCTACCCCATCACTTCACACACTGTACTGATAAGGGTGTCAGGCACTTAGCCAATATATATTGATATCTAGAGTTTATACTGAACCAGAGAGCTGAGTTATTTCTCCTCTTGGTAATGACCTCCAAATAGGATTGCTAGGAAAGGGTAAGGTGACTGCTAGGTGATGAAATCCTAGTCGGGCATTGTCTTAAATTGTTTTGATGTTTAATTGATGAAAGTGTTTCAGCTAGTATGTGAAATAAAAGTGGTTCTACGATAAGATTACTATGCTTTAATTAAAATTAAACTAATGTTAAAAGCTAGTAGTATATGTAGTTGATTTTAATGCCAAATGAAATTTCAGTTTCAATTATGAGCATAGATAGAGAGAAGAGCATACAAATGCAAATAAAAAATGTGAGTAGAGACTCTACATCCCACGAAGCATGCCAAAATGTTTCATGTAAATTTTTGATTTAAGTTATAAGGAAAATAGAAAAGAAACATGATATAGGTATGGTTGAAAAACATGTTTGTTTTTTCACGTGTTGCATCAAAACATTATGAAGAGATCCTCTTCGGATTGGGAGGAAGAACTATACATAAGAAATAACAAAAGAAAACTTGTTTGTTAGATAGATATTTAGGTGGATTGCCTAATGGTATCTAGATTTGGGAATTGAGAGCTTCCTTAGGGGATATCAATCCACATGTTTTAAACAATTAAGTTCATAAAACTAGAAAGAAGGTACTTGCATCAATATTCAAAAAGTACTGAAATTGAACACAAGAATGCCTACTTAGAAAATATACTAAAAATGATTAAATTAGTGATAAACTAATTAATACTAGTGCTAAGGGGTTAGGATATACTTCAAAAAATCTGAAGTGGTTCCATTGACAAATAGGATCATAAAAAACTACATTTGGTTGAGGGTAGATGGGTGAAAATAACTTGCCAATTTTTATTATCAGTGTCTATCAATGGTTAGGGTAACCATTGGTAGTTAAGGTGACCATCAATGGTCAAGCTGAACATCAGTAGTTGGGAAAACCATTCATGGTTGAGTCAACCATTGATGGTTATTATGTAAGTTTTAGGTTGTTAATTGCTAAATAATGGGATCAAAAATATGGATTTTAGGAGATAGGCAAGTGTTAGGCTGATTGTGAAATGGAAACAAAGTAAATGAGTATTAACAAATAAGTACTTGTATTACAAAAATTTGATTGGGTGAGGTTAAATTAGTTAACTTATTAGTGGAATTTGGGTTTAATTTGGAAGAGTAATGGTATGTGATAAATTTATTGAGAGGTGATGGTGAGTCAACTCTTAATATAATGGTTGAATTATTGATGATGCTAGTGACACTGATTAACTTGAAAAAGAACACTCATGAATCATTGAGCTCTTGATAATTATTGAAAATGGATTTGACCTCTCAAGATCCTCTCTTCTTATAATAACAAGCAAGAGGTGGAAGTCAAGGTGAAACTAGGTGATCTAAATATAATTTATCCAGACAAAGGCTTGCAACAAGATTTAGATGAGTTGTATTTAGAAAAGGTTGGTTGATGATTGCATGTTTTTGGTTGAGGAAGTGTACCCTAACCATTGATGGTCAAGGATTCCCAAGGGTGGATATCAATAGTTACCCTATCCATTGAAGATCAATTCCCTAAAGGAAAAGGTATTGAAGGTTAGGTTGAGTCAGTTTGTGAAACTGACTACAGGTGATTTTGGTTAGGCCAAATTGGTGTAGATTGGTTTGAAGAGGATCTTAAGTAGGTCCAAGCATATTTTTGATATTTAAAATTGTAGTGTGTATATTTTCAAGGTCTACAGTTAGACTAGAGGGTTTTCCACATACAAATTTGGCAGAAGCCTAGGTATTTTCATTGAGGTGGACATGTAAAACACCTATGTAATTTATGAGCATTATGCACTATTATAAGGAGGTTGTTTGATTTATAAATTAGTATATTATCTAGAGACCATATAGGGGATTTTAGGAATGGCTTAAGGATGGGGTTCAGTTGAGACATATTCATGTGAGTTGTTGTCTTCATGATTAGTGGACCACTATGTTTAAGAGATTACAATATGAGAAGGTTATGTGATAGTTCAATATGGTGTAGAATGTTCCCCTTACACCATGGTTATGGGTGAGGAGTACTCTAGCTATGGTGAGACTAAGTATCAAAGTTAGACCTAAATTGGCTGGTTTGTCCCCTACTATAGTGATAGAGAGACATAGTGATAGAGGTAAAAAATCTACATGATATGGGGGCTATATATGTCTATATAGTCTATTGGGTAGAACATATATGGGTGTTGTTGTTTTAGAGAGATAGGGCCATAATAGAGGATGTGATAGACCCATAACCTATAAGAGTAATTAGAGGTATGTTATCATTTTAGATTGGTATATTTAGTTTTTCTAGTATTGACTTACCGAGTAGATATTTAATGTTTTATGTTGGTGTGTGTATGGAATATAAAATGCATCATGTATATAAATCAATCCTAACTCAAAGAAGATATATCATACTTACACTTTTTATTTGGGATACATTAGATAATCAGGAACATGACCAATATAGGGATCCTTTAGACCCAATTAGGGGATTTGTTATCACAATAAATAATGTTAGGGAGGGTTATAAAGCCTCCATTAAATTATAATCACACAATAAACATAACTAGGCCTTATATTTTCATATTCACTAAGCTAATAACAAGTAAAGTAAAGAAATATAATCTAGTGCTCACCAAAGCTTTTGGAATAATATGGGGGTTAGAGAATAAACAAGCATGCATAGGAGAATCTAAATTAACCTATGTATGAGTAAGACCCTAATGCATATATAAGAAGATTATTGGGTGTCATTTTCCCTTCATTTAATCAACTTTTTGTTAACGTCATATTTAACCAAGGCTATGTCTAAAGCTATATGCAATAAGAAGAATCTTAGCGATTTAGTAATTGATTGTGGGTATTTGTATTTGTATTTTATTTTAAGAGATTTTCAATGTCTTATGGACTTCTCGGTTAAAACCTTATTAGAATCAAACTATGAAAATCTACTGGAAGTAAACATATGTTGTAGAAATGAAATAGATTGCTAGAAATAAACACACATTATAGAAATGAAATAGATTGCTGGAAAGTAACACACATTGTAGAAATGAAATAAATTATTGGAAATAAACACACTTTTGCATAATGAAATAGATTTCTGGAAATAAACACACTTCTATAGAATGCTTTGAAATTGATTGCAAAGAAATGAGAATTTAATCTAGAACACCCGTATGGGCAAATCTATAATGAATTTTAACTTTATGTTGGAAGCATTTATAAATTTGATAGATTTACCTATTTATTTTGAAAATAACATATAAATATTAACCAAAAATAAATATCTTGGTTCTTAGAGGAGTGGGCCCTTTCTCCGCCTAGAAACAAGACTAAACAACTTAATTCTCCTTCAAAATAGAATTGGCTATTTCATTGATAAAATGTTCTAAATTACAAAGATATACTAATCTATCCTTATCCATATATTCTTCGATTATTTCCCACACTTTTCCTAAATTCCCAGGTCTGTATATATATTCTTTTACTTGTGGTGCATTGATTGCTATAACTATTTCATGGATACGACGGAACTGAATTGTGCCCAAAATAGATGATGAATTAAGACATGGCTAGCTTTCTAGCTGTGTGATAAATGTATTAGATCTGAACGTATGGAAATTTGAATTTTTCTACTAATTTAATGGGATCATTGGTTTGACAGATCACTGGCCATTTGGAATAGATATTTATTAGTTCCGTGTTTAACTAAATTTTTTTTGGAGCTTATCTGCAAGAGTACTAGAGCTAATTTAGATAATTCTAAAGCTAAATATAGAGTTTTGGAACTAAGTATGAAAATGCACCTACTTGAAATAGCATGGTGAGATTCCATATCTAAGTTGCATTGATTCCAATGCTTGTAAAAACATGTGATGTGGTTCATATTTATTCTTTAGCCTTATGATGACATGTTTTATTACAAGTTCATTGATTACTATAACTATTTCATGGATACGATGGAACTGAATTGTACTCAAAATAGATGATGAATTAAGACATGGCTGGCTTTTTAGCTATGTGATAAATGTATCAGATCTGAATGTATGGAAATTGGAATTCTGCTACTGATTTAATGGGATCATTGTTTTGATAGATCACTGGCCATTCGGAATAGATCTTTATCAGTTCCACGTTTAACTAAAAACTTTTTGGAGCTTACCTGCAAGAGTACCAGAGCTAATTTAGGTAATTCCAAAGCTAAATATAGAGTTTTGGAACTAAGTATGAAAATGCACCTACTTGAAATAGCATGGAGAGCTTCCATAGGTAAGTTGCATTAATTTCAATGCTTTTAAAAATATGCAATGTGGTTCATATTTATTCTTTAGCCTTATGATGACATGTTTTATTACAAAACTTGAATTTTCCAAAACACTTATTAGGAATTATAGAGCTTTTAAAATATTAGAATCATAATCAACAAAAAATGGATAATTACATTCTAACTCATATCAGATTAAAATAAAAGTCACAAAATGCAATCAAACTTAATATAAAAAGATAGTAAGATGAGGTCATTTATTATACATTTAACAGGCATATCTTGCCCTCATCATTTCCCCATACTTGTTTGTAAGTCCCTTTACAAACATTACTCTTCAAATTTGGGATTGTATATTTTGCATTCCATTTTATTGTTCAGATCAAATGGCTGGAACTAAATATCCCTATGCTTTGATTTAGAGGTACTATACCCTGCTCTTGCTTCTACTTTTCTTTTCCATTCCTCAAAGTGACTGAGATTTTAAAGTTCTCTATTTTGCCAAGGAGATATGGGGGTGAGAAATAGAGGTGGCCTTGTCTACATTCCTATCCATATGCACAGGGGAGTTTCATTAATCTGAGGAATTATTGTGCATAAAGATTTTGCACTTTCTAGGCTCCAGATCAAATTTGAAGGGGATATTACTTCCCTTCTTTTCAATGCCACCAGGAGAAATTTCCATCTTTTTAAACATGCATAATAGATATTATCAAAATTTGCCTTCTCATAAGAGGTAAAGACATCCATGCTTTATTGTAATTGAAAAGATAAGGTCCCTTAAACTTGTCATTAAATGCATGGGATTGGAAATGTGTAGCAAGGGAGAGTGGGTTACCATAATGAATTCTCATATAGACACTAGATGAACTAGCCTTTGACCAATGCTCCAACTACCTTTCTTTCCATGCAATCCGATTTTGAAGAATAGAGACAAATGCATTAAGATAACTTTCTCCTACATACAAATTGATCATAAAACCTAAATTTCTTTCTAACATGAAATTATAGAGGTAAAATTCATAGAGAAGATTTTTCTATTCTATATTGACTAAGGAGTAGGTGGCTGAGAAATTAGCTTCATCTTTTGTTTCTTGTGGAAGGCCACATGCTATCCTTGCCAACTACCATCGAATGAATTATTCCACTAAAAAATTGCTTTATGCAGGAGACGGTCTTCTACATGAAAGTAGCTTCTCACTCATCATACAAACTATTTTTATTTTCACAAGACATTTATATTTATCATTTTCCTCCTTGTTAAATTTTTCTTCCACGAATTTTTTTTTCAAGTCTATATTGGATGCCTTGATTACACTAAGTTCCCTACATGTGTCATCCCATAACTACTTAAGTGGTAGATAAGTCAATTCAGTCTGTGTAGAGATTGTTAATAGAGCGGTCTGTATTGTACATTTCTCCTCATTCTCCATCAATTGCCTTTTAATCTCTACTAATTCTTTAGTCTTGGATATGAACTAGTTTGTTATTTCTCCAAGGAACATTTCTTTCTATTCTAATTTGAGTTTGAGTTAATTCAATTCCTCATCATTTTCCTTGATATTGAGCTCTACTCTAGACAAAAATAGAGCCTGTTTAATCTACTATTTTTATTCTTTCTCTAAAATTTCTTGGGGAATTAAGCATTCATCTTCCACCATAGGGGATTTCCCTTTCTATCTCCAAGATGCCTATTCATCCTCTACATATGATGGTGCTACTATCTCACCCATTTCTTGGAAAGCATGTTCGTAAATTATTTCATCTCCTTTTTATTTTTCTATTTGACTTGGTCCAGGAGAAGTCATGGCCATGCTGCCTAAAATATCAGTAGCTTCAATTTCCAGCCTTTCTTATTCTTCCATCTCCTTTGGACTTTCTTTAGACCTTTTATGACATCTTCTTTCTTGAGAAGCCTCAAAATGTGTAGACATAGGTATCCTTTTAGAACTTCTTTCGATGTTCACCTTTTTCTCAGGCCTAGGTGAACTATCACTGTCAGAGATAGGTATCATTTCTTCTATAGCTTCTGTAGAAGAAGAAATTTCTTGAGAAAAAATAGTAGGGTCTGCAATTTTAACTTTTCTTCCAAATTTTCTTCTTTTTGGTATTTCCTCTTCCCCTAATCTTTTCTTTTCCTCAACAATGGTATCAATTTTCAAATGAACTAAAGGGCCAGGAGGACTTGCTATTGTTCTTCTAGAAATACTAGGGTTCTACCAAAATTTGTGAAGAAATTTATCCCACATTTCTTTCCCATTTTTCTTTGAAAGGAAATGGTGCTACTATACTAAATACACTAACCCATGATGTTTGATTGTTCCTACACCCAAAGAATACCTCTAGGCCATTTTATGGATGGATTCAAAAAGAAACCCTGGAAGGTTTACTATATATTCTAGTTTTTTGGCTCCATATCTAAAGTGTATAAGGATTTTTAGGACTTCTTTTGCTACTATCCTAAATTGTCCATCACAGGTTAAATACTTAACTATCCAAAATGCTACTCTATAAAAGGGTTTAGGCAAGCTGGCCCTTTTGACTCCTTTAATGATTTTCTTTGTATTATATATATACTAGGGATTAGCTTCCCCCTCTTTCAATGGGGTTTTAGCTAGGTCTTTTAATGTCCCCTTCATAAGATTTGGGACATGCACTATTGGTATTCTAGATATCTCACTTATTACATTCATAGAAAAAGGAATAAAAACCTTCCTAATTTTTGTCTTTGTTTATTCTAAATTCATAACAAATTCTCTTACCAGTTCATCGTTATTTTTGGGAAATTTTCTCAAAAACTCTAGCCATCTTACCTGTTGAAAGATAGCTACTACTTCTTCATCTGCAAGGTGTTGGGTATCATTTTTTGGTTCTAACTTCTTTTTGATTCCCATGATTCATTCTTATTTAATCTTACACAAGTTAGCTAAAGATTACTTCTCTTATTAGTAGAACTAACTATTTTGGCTATGGAACTAGTGGATTCAGTTACTGATCTAGCAAATTCAACTGTAGAATTACTATACTCAGCTATGGAACTTAGCGATTTCAACTGTGGAACTACTATACTCATCTATGGAACTGATGAAGGTAATTTGTTCTATCTCTTTTGAAATTTTTCTATAGCTAGCTTTTACTTTGTTGATTCAATAATAAGAATGGTTCTTTATGACTATCTGCCAACTCATTCCATCATCAATATACTTCTCATGATTTTGCACATTTAACCACGATGTACAATAGATGAGTCATCATACTAATCTCTCTAAATCAAGTCTAATCACACATGCAAACTTTCAATCTAACCTTTAATAAGTTAAAAACATAATTAACATCCTTGATGATGTAATCCCTCCATCATGATGACTCATCATTCTTGAAAAATGGTTAGAAAATAGTTAGAAAAAAGTTTTATTTCAATTAGCCATTTATTTGAGAAGATCAACCGCCATCACTAGTTTTCAATTGATCTTTGATTTTTGTTTTTTTATTTTTATTTTATTTTTTACTTTTTTATTTCTATTTTTTATTTTTTATTTTTTATTTTTTATTTTATTTTTTATTTTTTATTTTTTATTTTTTATTTTTTATTTTTTATTTTTTATTTTTTATTTTTTATTTTTTATTTATTTTTTATTTTTTATTTTTTAATTTTTAATTTTTATTTTTTTAATTTTTTGGAGAAGAGAATGCCATTTATTGGTTTTCATCCTCTTCCCTTTATTCTAGATCTTTTCATCTAATTATTTGATCATTTTGGAAGAACTGGGTTCTTCCATATGATCAAATTCTTTGTTTGCTTTAATTTGCTTCAAGAATTCATGCTTAGTAGAAGGCTTGCTATAAATTTTTAGCCTGTGTCCATTGACCAAGAGTACTATTTTGATGCCATCAATGGGTAGTAATTGAATAGAACCATTGTCAAATATCTACTTGATGTGATAAGGTCCCAACCATCTGGTTCTTAATTTGCTTTTGAATTGTTGGTACTTAGAATTAAACAGAAATGCCCAGTCTCTTACTTTGAATTGCCTTTCCTTGATATGTGAATCATGCCATTGCCTCTTTTGATCTTGGATTATCTCTATCTGGTCAAGTGCTTCCATTCTTAATTCATCCAATTCATTGAGTTGAAAGATTTGCTCCTTTTGAGCTACATCCAATTCAATTCCCAACTTAGCTGATGTCCTCAATGTCTATAGTTCAAACTCAATAGGCATTAAGGGATTTTTCCCATAGACTAACTCATATGGTGAAAACCCTATTATGGTTATCCAAGTTGTATAGTAAGCCCAAACAGCTTCAGGTAGTTCATTTACCCAATCTCTTCTTTTTGATTCAACTATTTTAGTGAGGATGTTTTCCAATTCTGTATTTGTTACTTCAACTTGTGCATTTTTTTGCGGGTGATAGCGATATGATTTTCTATGATTAATCTAATAATACATTGTGAAAGCCTGGATCATATTGGACATATATTGTGGTCCCTAGTTTAAAACTAAGCTTCTTGGTGCTCCAAACTTTACCATAATTATGTGCCAAATGAAATCAGCAACTACTTCTTCTGTGACATTTGTTAAAGCTTGCACTTCTACCCACTTTGTTACATAATCAGTACACACAAGAATGTGCTCTTTTCCCTATGAAGGAGGATTAAAGGGTCTAACAAAATCCAATCCCCATCTCTTAAATGGTTCAATCATTACTTGTGGTTGCAGAGGCATTTCATTGGTAATGGTTGGTTGTCCCATCCTTTGACAAGGATCACACCGCCTGATATATCTCTTCACATCTTTGTACAGAGATGGCCAATAGTAACCAGTGCCAAGTATCTTATGAGATGTTCATTTCAATAAATAGTGTCCTCCACTTGGTTCATCATGACATGCTTGGAGGATGTCCAAAATTTCATCTTCTCTTACACACCTGTGTAAAACCAAATTAGGACCACATTTAAATAGCATTCCATTTAACCATTTGAACTATGCATTGGTTTTGATTAACTTCTTTATTTGTTTTTTAGTGAAAGAAAGAGGAAACTTCCCTATTTCAAGATAATTTTCCATGTCAGCAAACCATGGTGTATCAGTTGAAATAACAAATGATTATTCATCTAGAAAGTTATCCTTAACTGGATCATGCTCCCATTGTAGTGGTTAGTCTTGACAATAAATCAGCTAACACATTAGATTTGCATGGATTGTCCACAATGGTAATATCAAATTCTTTTAGAATTAATAACAATCTAATTATTCTACCTCCAACCATTGGTTTGTTCATTAAATATTTAATTATTGAGTGATTTGTATGTACAAATATTTTGTACCCTATAATGTAATGTCTAAATTTATTGATTGCATAGATCAAAGCTAGAAATTCTTTTTCAGTGGTAGTGTAATTTATTTCATTGGAAGTAAGATTTTTACTAAGGTAGTAAATAGCATACATTCTTCCTTCTTCATCTTTATGTCCCAAAATTGCACCAATTGAGGTATTTGAGGCATCAGTTTGGAGGTGAAAATTTTTCTCCTAATTAGGTCCTTTCAAATGTTTGGGAAATTACTAATTTCTCTTTAATTTCTTTAAAATCATGTTGAAACTTTTCATCCCAAATAAATTCACAGTCCTTGGTAAGCAACTTAAACATGGGGGCAGTGATTTTACTAAAATTCTTAATAAAGCGCATATGGTATCCAACATGCCCTAAAAATGATTTGATATCTATGGGGGTTTGAGGAATAGGCAAATCTAAAATAATTTTGGTTTTGTTTTAGTCAACCTGAATTCATCTTTTTGAAATATGGTGTCCTAATACAATCCCTTCATCAACCATAATCAAACATTTCTCATGACTAAGAGACAAGTGATGTTGTTCACATATTGTTAATACTCTATCCATTTTTTTCAAGGCATCATCAAATTTATCTCCATGCATAATAAAGTCATCCATATATACCTCTACATATTCATTTGTTAGGTCTACAAAAATTGCTAATATAACTATTTGAAAGGTTGCTAGAGCATTACATAGTCTAAATGGCAATACCTTGTAAGCAAAGGTACCCCATGGACAAGTAAATGTAGTTTTGTCCTGATCCTCAACAACAATTCTAATTTGATTGTATCCACTAAATCCATCCAAGAAGTCAAAGTAATGTTTCCCTAAAAGGTTGTCTAAGACTCAATCTATGAATGGTAAGGGAGAATAATCTCTCAAGGTGGCTTTGTTTAGTTCCCTATAGTCAACACAAATTCTCTATTTTCTATTCTTTTTAGGTACAATTACAAGAGGAGACACCCATTGGCTATCTAAGATAGGGTAGATAAAACCTACTTATAATAGTGTTTTAATTTCTTGTTTGACTATATCCCTTAAGGCTAGATTAATCCTTCTCTAAGGTTGCTTAATTGGTCTAATGTTTTTAGTATAAATGTGATGGGTGCATATAATTGGATGAATTTTATTAATATCTCTATAGTCCCAAGAAAAATCTTTAGTATGATCCTTCAAAACGTCAAATAGTTTGGCTTCTTCATCATTTGTCAACCAACTATTAATATTCAAAAAAATTATTGGTTGAATCTCAACATGATTGGTTCCAGTATATGATGAACTGATTTGTTAAAGGGGTTCCATTAAGGTGTTTAGTGGATAGGCATGTGGTAACAACATATGATATGTAGCAACATCTCCAAAAGTTCCCTGAGATACAATGCTAGACAAAAGACATTAGGAAAAGTTATGATACTTATCTTATTGTAGGTCAAATTCCTCATTACTACTGTTGTCTATAAATTTGTCATCATCTCCTCATATCTATAAAGCTAAAGCTATAGATCCTTCCTCTCCCCAAGATAAATCTCATTCCTCTAGAGTGAAATTATCTTTATTTTTAGAGAATTGTTGTTGGTGTGGTTCTAAAACTAATTGTGATGGTTCTAGAATAGATTCTAGAGGTTCCAAAACTAATCTTGACTAGTCCAATGACAATTGATATTCATTCAATGAAGGATTAACCATATCTTCTATTTCTCATACATGATCCTGTAATGTTATCATAGCCAAAAAAGATAGATTTTATTCATTGATATCAAGATTATCAACCTATAATTTTGCTTCATTATCAATAAAAGGTCATGTAGAGGGATATAATGAAATTTACTTAGAATTCTTACCATTGGAAATAGTCATATCTCCTGACCTACAATCAATCAAGGAAGCAACTGTAGCTAACCATGATCTCCACAAAATAATGGGATAACCAAGTGTTTTACCTTTTAGCTATAATATAAGGAAGTTGATTGGATATTCCCATGATTCCGCCATTACTGCCACATCTTCAATAACTCCTAATTTTGATACAAACTAATTTGCCATCTGCAATATGGTGGTAGTAGGTTGTATGCCTATTAATGTCATGTTTTCAAAGTTTCCACTATCATTACATTGATAGATACTCCCAAATTAATCAAAACATTATGTATATACTTATTCCCTATAGAGATAGAAGTAATAGGGCTACCAGGATCTCCATATTTGGGAAGTAGGAGTTTGCCTGCTAATAAATCAACAAGTTTCCCATCTACCTGAATAGTCCTTGGGTACTGCTTCTTTGTTCTAAGTTTTTTAAAACATAACAATTTGATTAACTTGTTCAAGTCTAAGATATTTGTAATTTCTTGTAACAATGGTATTTTAATATTCAATCATCCTAGTTCTTGCACCAATTTAGATTGCTTAATTTCTATGGATTCTTTAAATCTTTCTAGAAATAGAATCTCAGTAGAATTTCCTTCTGGTTTCTTATCTTTTTCTTTTTCATCTTCCTTAGGTGCAACCACGAGAGAGTTTTAGCTTCTTCAATCATCTTGATGATTATAACAAGTGGACTGCTAACTATTTTTCCAGATCTGGTTTGAATGTTTTTAAAATCTAGTGCATTTAGATCAATTGATTTTTTTAGTTATGTTTCGTATACAGGAGTTATTTGTTTGTTTATTGGGTCTGTTACTGGTTGTACTGGCATTTGTGTTTGAACTATATTTTCAGCCTATGGATTTTCTAATAGAGATCTCATTATGGCTTGTTGGTTCTGATTTGGATATGCTTTCCCTTACACATAATTACTAGGACCCCATCTAGGTTGTGGCCAAATATAAGGATTTCCTTGACCAGCCCAAGGTTGTTGATGTCCCTAAATATACCAAGATTAACTTGCCCAATCCTAAGGATGCCATGTTGGTTGAGGAGCCCAAAGTGGTTGTCCCCAACTTTGTGGTACTTGTTGAGCTACCCATGGCATCATCCAAGGATTAGGAGCTAGTCCTGGCATAAATTGTCCTTGGCTAGGTTGTCTTTGATTAAAATTCAATTCTTCTATGGTGGATGATGTACTAGTTTGTTTGAGCTATTTTTTTATTAATGGAAGAAGAGAAAAAGTGTGAATATCATGTTCTTTAGATTCATAGACAAGACATATGTCTATTTTATCCAAAGGACATTCCCTTATTGCATGTTTCTTCTTGCATCTAGAACATTACATGGCTAATGGTTCAATTTGGGCATTTACTTGAGCTTGCAATCCATCCATGGTGGAGGTTAATTGAACTAATATATCTATTTTAAAGTTATCTAATTCATCCTTTAGTTTGTTCATATCTGGACTCAAATTTTTAACTATTTTTCCTCTCCCAGGTCCACCCCTTATCCTTGAATAGTTTCTACAAATTTCTATGATTTCATCCATTCCTAATTGAGCAATATTTCCACTACCAATTAAATTGAGGGTTTCCCTAGATTCATCATCTAGACCTTTGAGAAAAATGGTTTTACTTAAATATTCCTGAAGTACAAATCCACATCTTGTACTCACAAAGAGGAATCTATCCAAATAATCTTCCATATTTTCATCTTCTTCTTATTTAATTTTAAAAAATTCCTCCTTTCTATTTCTTCCTCTATAATAATATTGATATTTGTCTAGGAAGACAATTTCCATTTGTTCCTAATTGGTAATAGAATTAGATGTTAATCCCATAAACAACCTCATTGCTACATCCTTCAGAGTAGATGGAAACAACTTGAGTTTTTGATTATCAATCTTGTAATCATAAGTCTGACATAATAATTTAAACTCAAATATAAATTGGTCAGGATCCTCAGATGACATTCCTCTAGATGTGGGAAAGTGTGTAGGTGAAATGCTCTTCATAGTGGTTACATCATCCTCTATCTGAATGGGATAGGTAAAGGTTCTTTCAAGTTCTTTTCCAACTCATGCTATCTCTCTAGTATTTTCTAGTCCCTTCTCCCAGTCAATATGGTATGTGGTATGCTTTGGAGATAGTAAAAAGTCAAGAGTAGGAGGTTGACTACTCAATTGAGAATCAAAACTTTCCCTCAATGGATCTTGAGAAATAATCCTCCTCCCTAAAGTTTTACTTGCTTCTGGTGACTGATCCAAAAATTCCAAAGATGGAAATTTTTCTCCTTGTCTTGTAGGAGATAATGGTACCTCGAATTCTTGCTCAACTTCCTTATTTAAACTAGAGGGTGATGGAAATTCTTGTTTAGATATTTTGGGGAGAAATCTACCCTTGGAGTCTTGTGGTCTACTCATAAATTTTTTGATAACTTTTAGGGAAAATATCTTTAATTACTAGATGTATGATTGTTGCTCTTATTGACACCTAATTAGAAACTTTTAACTACTTTTTCCCTAGTAATGGTGCCAAAAAAGTTGGGTGTCATTATTCCCTTCATTTAATCAACTTTATGTTGATGTCATATTTAACCAAGGCTATGTCTAAAGCTATATGCAACAAGAAGAATCTTAGAAATTTAGTAATTGATTGTAGGTATTTGTATTTTTCTTTTATTTTATGAGATTTTTAATTTCTTAAGGACTTCTTGGTTAAAAATTTATTAGAATCAAACTATGAAAATCTACTGGAAGTAAACACATGTTGCAGAAATGAAATAGATTATTGAAAATAAACACACATTGTAGAAATGAAACAGATTGATGGAAATAAACACATGTAGAAATGAAATAGATTACTACAAATAAATACACTTTTGTAGAATGAAATAGATTGCTGGAAATAAACACACTTTTGTAGAATGCTTTGAAATTGATTGCAAAGAAATGAGAATTTAATCTAGAACACCCATAGGGTAAAATCTACAATGAATTTGAACTTTAAGTTGGAAGCATTTATAAATTTAACAGAGCTACCTATTTATTTTTAAAATAAAATATAAATACCGACCGAAAATGAAGATCTTGGTTCTTGGAGGAGTGGGCCCTTGCTCTACCTAAAAATAAGACTAAACAACTTAATTCTGCTTCAAAATATAAATGGCTATTCCATTGATAAAATGTTCAAAATTACAAAGATATACTAATCTATCCTTATCCCTATATTCTTCAATTATTTTCCACACTTTTCCTAAATTCCCAAGTCTGTATATATATTCTTTTACTTATGGTGCATTGATTGTTGTAACTGTTTCATGGATATGATGGAATTGAATCATGCCCATAATAGATGCTTAATTAAGATGTGGCTAGCTGCCCAACTATGTGATAAATGTATTAGATCTATACGTATGGAAATCAGAAGTCTGCTCCTGATTTAATAGGATCATTGGTTTGACAAATTGCTAGCCATTTGGAATAGATATTTATTAGTTCCATGTTTAAATATGAAAGTTTTGGAACTTATCTACAAGATTTCCAAAGCTAATTAGATTAATTTCAGATCTAAATATAGAGTTTTGGAACTAAGTCTAAAAATGTGACTACTTGAAATAGTGTGGTGAGGTTCTAGAGCTAAGTTGTATTGATTCCAATGCTTGCAAAAACATGGAATCCAGTTCATATTTGTTCATCAGCCTTATGATGACCTATTTTATTACAAAACTTGAATTTTACAAAATACTTTTTAGGAATTACAGAGATTTTAAAATGTTAGAATCACAATCAACAAAAGATGGATAATTACATCCTAACTCATGTCAGATTAAAATGAAAGTCACAAAATGCAATCAAACTTAATAGAAAAAGAGAATAAGATGAGGTCATTTATTATACATTTAATGGGCATATCCTAGCCTCATCAAAGAGTATTATTATTAAAATCTGTTACTTATGATACTTGTATATACTTAAGATAGAATCAAGGTTAGAGAATACTTACCTGAAAGTTAAACCCATTAAGACTTAATCTCTCCCTTACCCAAAGTAGCTTTTCAATAGATTATTGTGATTTGTAAGGATCATTTAAAAAAGCCAAAGCATCCAAAACTTCTCCATAAGACTATATTCTCCAAGTAGAAACCCTAATCTAAGACTCCTCAAGAAAATAGTGGAAGAGTAGATTTTTAAAAAGTGTAAGCAAATAATAACTCTTGGTCATTGGTAAATATTGATGAAATGATCTTGTATATATAGGTGGACATAAACTTAATCCCTTTATAAATTTTTGGCTAATGGGGTTGACCTGATGGACTTAGTACTATCATGGGAAAAAAAAATCACTACTTCATGGGCTAGGTCAACCAAGAGCTGACCTAGACCCTAAATGAATTTTACTCACAATGGTACATGGTTGACCACTTCAACCTAGTTTTGTAAACTATAAAAAAGGGCTTAAGGTGAGGAAAATAGTGATGGAAAGTTAGAAAAGATTTGAGTATGCCAAAGAGGATTAATATCTTAAGGAAATGATTTTATTATCTGATTGGTTTGTTAATAAGTGGAAACAAGGGATAACAATCCTACAAATCACCAATAGTCCTCCCACCCCTTTCATAGTGCATCTCTTAAGGTGTGCACTTAGAGAGATTGAATTTTGATGGGTTCCTATAACAAAATAATTATTAATATTTGATAAAATATAAAAATATTATATGTATACATATGCCCCACTCGATGCTCATCATGTGTCATGTAGCTGCAATAGGGGATGGTGCTTTGAGAAAAAAACATAGTAACACACAATGTTGAGGCTGAAACAAAGTTTTAGTGTTTTAAAGCAAAAATAGTTAATAGTGAATGATGAAAATGAGATTAACTCAAAAATTAAATGTATGTGTACCTTGACATACCTTTATCAATGGATGGTTGTCTGTTGTGTTTATAGTTTTGATTATGGATGGCACAGTGATGGATTTTGACAAACCCAAGAATACAAAACTAAATAGAGAAAAAACAAATGTAGGAAAGCCAAGATAACTATTTCTATGTGGATGGGATGAACATGGAAAATTGGTAAGCTAGGGTGACAAGTGCTATGTTAGACCAAATGATCAAGTCAAAATATAAGGTAAATCAAGAAACCAAAAACTGAAGGCTACTAAAGATTGAATAACTCAAATAGGTAAACCTTAAGTAAGAAATGCAAAGTCACCAATTCAAACCAAGGATGCATGTTAAAAAGGATGGCAATCTAAAATCAATGTGAAATAAGTAATTATCCTTACTTAAACAAAGATGGTCAAGAAAAAATGGTAAAATAATATTGATGAGTGAGAATTAATAATCCTTACTCAATTATCAATAGAAAAAGGTGCACAAAAATGGAAAATAACATTGACGAGTCAGAAGTAACAAGCTCACCTAACTTTACAATCATAAAAGTAAATGAAAGTAGAAATGAACTCATGTGTCTACAAAAAGGGGTAGTATAATAATGCCAAATAGTAAAGTAAGTCAAATCAAATATATAAATGTAGACCCATGGTGAAAATAAAGTAATCCATAGTTTCTCAAACATTTTGTTTTTCTCTAAGGATAGATAAAAATTAAACAAAGTAGTGCTAACTTAAATAAAGAAGTAATTATAGAAGAGGGAAAATAGATTTAGAATCACACATGCCTGTCAAGGGGGGAAATGAAATGGGTGGAGGGGAGAATGAAGTAAAAATAAAGGTAGAGATAACTCTTTATGGAATTAAATACATTCAAATTATGTTTGTCAAAACAAGAGGACTTTTGACCTTAAAGACTTTGAAGAACTTTTCTTAGCCACATAAGTCACAGGTCAACAAATGGAGTATATAGATCATACCATGAAGGCTATATGCATGAAAAATAAAATAGACATACCTTCCCACAACATGTTCCCTAGTCTTAGCCATCGATCTACTATGAAGATTAGGTACTTACGTGAGAAAATAGGCAACACCATAGAGTTTATTGAATTCTCCTATTACAAACTACTAGCCTACTACACTCTAATAGACCTCATCTCTACTGTGAGGCTAATTGTGGAATTTGAGATTCTATTAGAGATAGGGGATGTGTTTTTAATCACATCTTTTGGTGTGATTTTGACTTTTGAGATTTGTATGTTTCCTTTTGTATATCATTGCATTTTTTTTCAAATGATTTGGCTATTCTTGATGGATTTTTTCTATTCCTCTTTTATAAAAATTTGGAAAACCAAAAATGGGTGCTAAAGATGACTTTCATTTGAATACTTGTGACTTCGTTGCTAAGAGATAGAAATTAGACAGCATGGGATCTAAGAGTCTGATAAATCTAGGTAAAATAAAAGTTCTATTTTGACTTCAACCTTGGTTTATCTAATGTGAAATGAAAGAAAAAGAATTAAGAGGAATGACACATAGAACAATTTGAATTACTTCAAATTTTTAAAAATGTGATAAAGGGTGAAAAAGTGATATAATGGCATTAAAGTGTGACTCCTTATCCTAAGAATGAGGGAAATGGAGGAAAACATGTTAGCATAGATTGTTGTGCAAATTACATCTATAAAAAATAATAAAAAGCTAGAGTTGAGAAAAAGTATCAAGAACTTGTAACCATTGCAAAACACACAGTAGAAAAGGAATGGCACGATGATAATTTTATGAGGAATGTTCGGTCCTATCATGGTCTTAAAATGCAACTCATAAAAGAGAAACTAATAAGGGTGCCAAAAGTTATTGGAAAGAATAAAATGGGATAATAAAAAGGTGGTATTTGTGAGAAAGTGTGGGTCCTCTCCATGGTATTACACTACAAGTCACAAAGAGGAACCCAAGGGGGTGTAAAAAGTGTGTAAAAATTATGAAAACAAAGTTAGACTATAATACATCATGAGGAAGATCAGGTCCTATCATAGTTTTATAATGCAACTCATGAGAAAAAGAGGAAACCTAAATACCAAAAGCAAGGACTAAGGTTTGTAAAAGTAGAGAATTACTATAGAAAGAGGTACTTGCATAATTATCTTGCAAATAGTGTTATATATATGACATATATAAAGCATGAAATAGAAGGGAGGGACTTAGGAAAAATACTTTTTTGAGGAATTGTGAATTGTTGGTCTTTTTGAAAATATGCCCTTGATTGGTTTGAAGGTGATAGGTACTTAAAACAAGAATATCTTTGACTAAATAGGGGTGCCATAATTTTTTGGCATATTTACCATCTTTTTCATGGGTTTAGTGTAATTTAAGGATAAGATCACCAATGTTAAATGTGCAAAATTTAACATGTTTGTTTTATTGTTTGGCAATATGGGCCTTATATTGGTGATTATGTTGTAAGGCAAAATGATGACATTCATCAAGGAGATCAAGGGCATGAGTGCAATCTTCACATGATTCTTCATCAAGTATGATATTGTGAAGGGAGATATGGAGAGAGGGAAGCTCAACTTTTAATGGAAGGATGGACTCAAAACCATAGACTAGAGAGAATGGAATTTCCCTAATGGTGATACGTATGCTAGTCTTATAAGCCCAAAGATTATGATAAAGATGAAGGTGCCAATTGATGCAGGTTTCATGAATTATCTTCTAGATAATTTTGTTGAGGATTTTATTGGTGGCCTTAGCTTGGTCGTTACATTGAAGATGATAGGGTGTGGAAAATTTATGACTGATTTTAAATTTAGGATAGAGTTATTTGACATCCTTATTTTTGAAATTACCACCATTATCTAAAATGATACTATGTGTAACATCAAATAGACAAATAATTTGATTAAGAATAAATTTGGAAGTGGTGGTATTCATGATATTAACTAGAGGCATAGCCTCAACAAATTTGGTAAAATATTAGGTGGTGGTGATGATAAAGACATGGCTATCTTGAGATCAAGGTAAATTTCTTGTGAGATATAATCTCCACATGGAGAATGGATAGGGAGATTTGAAAATTTAAAGCTTGATTGGAGGTGAATAAATGAGATCATCTTAAAGCTAGAAAGGAGTACACTTTTTAGCATATTCAATGGAATCCTTTTCAAGAGTGGACCAAAAGTATCCTATACATAGGCATTTATGGGCTATACCATGTCCACTATAGTGACCACTACAAATGCCTCCATATGCTTACTCAAGAAGTGGAGGGACTTCATCTTGCATAACACAATAGAGCAAGGTACCTTCAACATTAGGATAATAAAGGATGTGGTATTGAAATACATACTTAAAATATTGTTTATGAATGTGATTCATTTAATGAGAGTCTAAGTTGGGAGGATAAGTTCGGTGTTCAAAAAATTGAATGATGTCTTTATACCATGGGATTTATCAAATGGTGATAGCATCAATGTGGTAGATAAGTGAGTTGTGGTTGAGTATAAGATTTATATTTTATTATTTGGATAAGAAAAGTGGGATTGGAGATAACTTAATGGGGATGAAAAAGAAAAGTTGAAGAAGCAAAAAAATTAGTAATGGAATTTTAATCTCAAGGGATAGGCTTGATGGTGAAATGAATGAAGTCTTTGGCAACAGTAGTGGAAAGTTAATGATAAGAAATTAGATTATCACTTTTACATTGGTAATAACCATTTAATTGGTGGAAAATGAGTTGGGAATCACCTAAGGCATGTAGGTATTATATATCTAAATCAAGAGCATCTCGTATTCCTAAGATTAGAGATTTACACTCTACCATATTGTTAGTGATGTTAAATGTTAAGTGAAAAGATAAAAGAATGATTTTTCCAAGATGAATTGTAAGAATACAACCTACCCTATCTCCTTGAAGGCATTTAAGACCATTAAACTGAAGGGTCAAAGTATCCTCATGTAAGTTGATATTATTTTCAATAAGTTATTTGATAACTACTTTTGGTTTAGAAGCATCAGGGGGGATAGCAAATTCATCTAGATTACTTGATTTAATATCAACAATGATGTTATGGAAGTAATCGTTAAGTGAAATATCTTGATTGAGAAGACTATTTTGAAGGTGATTGGTAGATGAAATAGGATTTATGGCAAGTTGATTGGCTATGATTTTTCCTTTAACAAATTTTTGAGTAATAATGTGGAGACCAAATTTCATGATGAGGACCATCTATTCTCCAATTATATCTCTAGGAAGAAAAGCTTTGGATAAGAAGTGATGAAGTGGGTTAGAATGAATGATGACATAAGTGGTCTACTATAGCATGTAATGTCAAAGATTTTAGCCACAAAATATATGGTAAGGAAATCAAATTCAAATTTTTTGTAACATTTCTCATAATCAATGAGGCCTTAGCTGATGTAATAGATGGTATGATCTCTTCCAATATCATCTTGTTGGTCAAACATTGCCCCAAACAATATGGGTGTGGAAGAATTATATAAGATCAAAGGTCAAGCATTTGAAGGAGGACAAAGTGTAGAAGGGTGAATAAATGATTCTTTCACATTATCAAAAGCTTTTTGACAAGGATATGTCGATTTTAAATCATTACATTTATTAAGAAGATAATTGATGGAGTGGATATGATAGGCCATTTCAGGGATGAATTATCTAATTGCCCCATGTTTTCTTAGATAAGTGAAAATTTCTAGAATAGAATGAGGATTGGACAAGTTGATGATATCATTAATTTTGGCAAGGTTAACACCGATTCCATGAAGAGAGACTAGGAATCCTAATAGTATTCCAAATGTGACACCAAAGACACATTTGTATGGATTTAGTCTAACATGATATTTGAGAAAATGATCAAAGATGATGGTAATATCAGAAAGATGATTTTTATGACTTTTGGACTTAGTGATGAGGTAAATCACATAGGTTTCAACACTTTCATGAACAATATCATAAAAGATGTGAGTCATTGATTGTTGATAAGTGGATCCAACATTTTTTAGCCTAAAGGTCATTTTAAAATAGTAATAGGTGCCCCATTCTATGGTAAAAGTGGTAATATGTTGGTCCTTGACAACAATGTGAATTTGATATTAACCCAAGAATACATCCATAATAGATAAGATTTGATACCTAGCTTTTGAATTAACAATGGAATATATTGAATGTAAAGGGAAATTATCCTTGGGATAGGCAAGATTATTATTATGTAAATCAATGAAGATGACCATGGTGACCTTTTTTCAAATGGGAACTATGTTAGAAACCCATTCATAATAATCCACTAATTTGATAAATCTAGGTTCAATAAGTTTGATGATTTCTTTATGACATATAGTGAAGACTTTGGGTGGAAATTTATGTTGCTTTTGATGCACACATTTGGTATCAGGATAAGTGATGATGTTATGAACCATAATGCTATGGTAAACACCCATCATGCCTTCATAAGACTAGGAAAATATCTCATGATATTTATTAAACAATAACCTAAAGCTATCATATTCAAAAGGTGAGAATTTAAGAGAAACTATAATTGGTTGAGGGAATGATGGACTACCATATTTAATATGAGTAGTTTATTTGATAATAATATCATTTCCATCTTGGAATTGGTATGGTTCATTATATAAATAATAAATTGGATTATATTTAGGATTAATTCTAGCAACAAAGTTTTTGAATTGAGCTTAGGTTTTCAAATTCCCAATTTTGTGATGTTGTCAAATAAGTTGAGGTTCTTGGGCTTGAAGTATTTCAAGAATAGTTTCATCACGTGGAAAGGTATGAAGAGGATCATATTAATCACTATTTACTTTGAGATCTATAATTTTATTACCATGGAAATCATATTCATAATGTTTTTAACAAACATCGGTAGCCTTGGCATCTAGTGTGATATCAGGAGTAGGAGATGTAGATGGATCAGATGGGATTGGTGTGTCATTAGTTTCTTTGATAGGGGAAAAATTAGAAGAAATGATTAGATCCATAGGTGGTAGATAAGATGAAATAATTTTTAGAGAATAAAATGTATGATTTGTTCTACCACCAGAGGAGTATCGAAAAGTGGAGAATTAGAAGGAGGCACATGACCTTTTTGATATAATTCATGATCCATATAAATGGTATGAACATCCTAGTTAAAATCACGAATTTGAGCTAAGGTTTTGGGATAATGTTAAACATCCAAGTATTAGGATTGAGCTTAGGCCATGATGTAATTATCATCATATGTTAGAGAAATTGTACATGATTGAGATTCAGGGAGAGTTTTATAAGGAGTAATTCTAATTTTACTAAATGTATGTGGAGACATGATGAGAGGATCTTGAAATAATTTAGCCACTCTAAAGTCATTATAAGTTAAGACCTCTTAAGGTAAATAAAGCTCTTGAGCATTGCATGGAGGGGGAAAATTAGTAATCTTATCAATGAGATGAATAATATGGTCCCAAGGTAATAACGAAGGAGGAAGCCACTCTAAAATGCAACGATGCAACTTGGTAATATTATAAGTATCTTGAAAATCATTAGGTTCATTATCATCTAAATCTACAAGAGTGACTTGTAAATCAGAATTGATGTTGATGAAATTAGGTAAATGATCAATATTGATCTTAGAAATGGTAGGAATATAATACTAAGATTTTAGATTAGGAAGTCAAATACTCCAAGGGTTGACATTAGCCTCATACTTATTTGACTTGTCTTTATGTAAGAATTTAATGCATTGGCTACCAAAAAAAGCAATAGCCCTCATTTTATGAGTTCATGTATGATGAACGAGTATGTTATAAGATAATGTAAGTCAAGGACCATAAACTTAGATTGAATGGTCTTAGGTACAATTGTTATGAGAAGCTAAATACAACTAAGTGGTTATTTATTAGTACTATCAAATCTACGACAAGTGAGGTGGGTTTTCTTGAGATGATCTTTGTCATAAAAAATTTATTGGATAAGCCACAAAGATGTTAAATTAATATGAAGGCAGATGAAGGAACATCATCTTTGACAACTCTTCATTTGGTTTGATGAGTATTACCAATGAGATCATTAGTATAGGTTTCAAAATATCCTTTAATAATTTTAGGATTAGGTTCAAATTTCTTCATGACAAAGTCTTGAAGTTTAGCTTGGTCAAGAGCTTCATTAAGTGTTTGAGGAGCAAAAGTTTGAACCTTATATTGAAGAGGAGTTAAGTTAGCTGTCATGTTATGATCAACTTTATGGGTTATCTATTTCCATTGTTTGATGAAATCATGAAATGATTGGGTAGGAGATTACTTAGCATTAAGGAAGTGGCTAAGACAATTTTGAGGAAGATTAGTATGTTAAAATTCTTTAACTAAAAGTTTTACTAAATCCTAAAGTTTACAAATAAAATGTTGGGGAAGCTGGTTGTACCATTCTAATACATTGCTAGTGAAGGTTTTGACTAAGATTTTAATTTTGGCAAATGTATTAGTTTGGATCCACTCTTTGTAAAGATTGGAAAAGTCTTTGAGAAATGAGGCAAGGTCTTAAGCCCCATCATACATGATAGTTGGAGATATGTTACCAATATCAATTGACATAATTAATGGAGATAAAGGCTCATTTTGAATAGTTTGAAGCATTTTTTTATTCATTACAGGTTGAGGAATAACATGGTTTGAGTCATCTGTAAGAGGAGGAATATAACTTGGATTGGCTTGAGGATGGATAGCTAGAGATTGATTAGCCATATTGGTCAAATGAAATTATAGGTGAATCATTTGGGGGGTGTTATAAGTTTTCATTATGTTCATTGTTATAAGACTTGTGTAAGAAGTTGAGTCATATTAATAGGTGGGTTGATGTTTGTAGGAGCAATCCCCAAATTTATATTAAGGGGAGGGTTATTAGAATATGGATTATTCATTAAACTTATCTCAATGGCTCCAAAATTAGTTTGAAGACTTTAAATATGGGAATTATCTTGATAGGTATACAAAGGATCAGATCCACCTACTTCATCTTGAGCTATGATTTGCATCATGTTAAAAGCCACAAATGAAAGAGGAGAAGAGGTTCCCCAAGGTGATGGTTCTCTTATGAGGAAAAGAAAGTGAGAAATGAACATCCCATATAGTATCTAAATGGATTTAGTTTATCCAAGAAGATTGTGATATGGAACCTCATTATGACTCGAGAGAAATGAACAAAATTCCAACCAAAAGAAATAGAAAACTAAGTCAAATAGACAAGGAGAAAAATAAGAGTACAAAGTCAACTAGGTCAACCTAATACTTAAAATAGGGTCTAAACACTAAGAAAATAGGGATATAGAGTTGACAAGGCTGACATAGTACTGTAACCTAGGATAAAAAACAAAAATATGTTGAGAGGGTTGATTTAGTACTGTAGGTAGGGGAAATAGACAATTTATAACAGATTCTATTGATCAAAATGATAGTGTACTAAACAAATAAAAAATTCAAGTACATTTAACGTAATAAGTGAAAATAAACACACAATCAATTGGGTCAATGATAATGATCCAATCGAGGCACACAACATAACACCTTGCACTAACATTGTCTAATGTAAGTTTTTATAATAGACCACACAATTGAGTAAAGAGAAAGCAGTCAACTAAAAGAAAATGTTAACTAAGTGGTCATCCTAAATTTTGTTTGATTATTAGACTATGATTTTAAGTGAAATAGGGAAGTTGGCTGAAAGTAAGTAACTAAAAATCAATCTATGGATGGTTTAAGGATGTTTAGGCTGAAAGGGATCTATATTGGTAATGACACTAGCTCAGTATTAGGTCCTACCCCATCACTTCACACACCATAATGATAATGTTGTTAGTTAATTTTATAATATACACCATTATCCACATGTTAATACTTAGCTAAAAAACCAAGTCAACTTACCCCTTGATGATAAAATCCAAGTAGGTAGGCCTTAGGTAGACAATTATATAAATTCATTTTAAGATTATGTGATTTGGTATTGTGTGCAAGAAAGATAAAAATATTGAAACTATATGGTATATTTAAAAACCACCTAATTAGACTATGTGATCTATTTTAAGCATGCAATCAACTAAAATCTAAAGTGTGAAGTAATTACTAGCATATAAGTGTTAATTCTAACATTGAAACATAGTATAGTGTCAGTTCAAATGATAGTGTATGTATAGATTACTAAACATATTTGATAGTGTCACTCCTGTACTATTAAAGCAAGGGTTTTCTAAGAAATACACTAATAGTGTCGACATAGTCTTTCAGAAAAGAGATAGAACATAGAACTAGGTTGATATGGTTAACCTAGTTTATTGTATAATGGTAGTTTTAAAGATTGTAAACTATGAAAAATAGAACCATTATAAAATAACAAAAATGACAAAGAAAGAGAGAAAAGAACCTTGGTGAGTTGGTATATGAAAAGTAAGGTTATATTTTTATTGAAGTGCCTTGATTCTTACTTACAAATTCTAATAACTATGTTAACTAGGTTAACTTAGTTCTATAGTTCCCTATTTGTTAAAGCCTGTGAAGAATACTATACTAAGAGTGTTAACCTAGTATATTTTCTAGAAATTTTTAAGTGTAGTGTGTCGATAGAGTTGACCTAATAACCTATCTATACATGAAAATCTATAATGTGTCGAGCTATTTGACCTAGTAGATTCTATGTAATGAAACCTTGAACAAATAGAACATAGCCATTTTGATGTAATTATGTGTTATACCTACGCATAAAATTAAAAAAAATATACTATCACTATCAAACTAGCATTGTAGATATAGAAAACTAATAAATAAAATGATAAAAAAAATGAAAAGTGTGAGATAAAACCCACAAGGGTTAGATTAACATTGGGTTCACCAGAATGTATACAATCATCAATGCATCATGTCTATAAATCATTCCTAACTCAAAGAAGATAGATCATGCATACACTTCTGATTGGGGATAAATTATTTAGTCCAGAATATGACCAATATGGGGATCTACTAGACCTATTAGGGTATATCTTATCATAATAATCAATGATAGGGAGGGTTCCAAAGCCTCCATTCAATCACAATCATGCAATAACCCTAACTAGGCCCTATGTTTTCATATTCACTAAACTAATAAAAATTAAAGTAGATAAATCTAATCTAATGCTCACTAAAGCATGTGGCGTAATATGGGGTTTAGTGAAGAAAAAAACATGTATAGGAAAATCTCAATTAAGCTATGTATGAGTAAGAACCTAATGCAAGAAGAAGAAGAGTTTTATTATTCTAAGCCAATACTTATGCTAATTCTATCTACTAAATAGAGGAACAAAGTTAGAGAATACTTACCTAAAATATGAACCCATCAAGATTCAATATATCCTTTGGCCAAAGGGGATTTGTAGGAGGTTGTTTTAGTTTATAAGGATCACTAAGAAAGGCCAAATCATCCAAGACTTCTCCATAAGACGAGATTCTCCAAGTAGAAATCCTAAGCTAAGACTCCTCAAGTATAATGGTGAAGGAGCAGATTGTAAAGAAGCACAAGAGAATAATAACTATTTTTTAGTGGTAAATAATGATGAAATGATCTTATATATAGGTAGATTTAATCTTGAGCCCTTCTGAAAGTTTAGGTTGATAGGGTTGACCCAATCAACCTAGTATTGTTATAGACAAAATTTCACTAGGTCATAGGCTAGGTTAGGCAAGCGCTGGCCTAAACCCTAAATGAATTTCACCCATATTGGTATAGGGTCAACCTTGTCGACCTAGTACCACAAAGTATCGAAAGTGGATTAAGGTGAGGAAAGGAGGGATGGAAAGTTGGAAAAGACTCGAGGTGTATTCAAAATAGGATTAATATCTTAGGGGAATTATTTTAAGAGTTGTTTGGATTAGTAATAAGTGGTAATAAGGGGAAAAAAATACTATGAAGCACCAATGGTCTACCCACCCCTTTCTAGTGCACCGCTTAGGGCATGTACTTAGAGAGGTTGAGTCTTGTTAGGTTCTTTTAAGATAGAAAGCATCAAAATTTGATAAAATTTTGAAAATATAATGTTTATAAAATGTGTTTATATGTAGTATATCATGATTATAAAGAGATTAATATTGAGGCAACACTAAAATAGCTTACATAACATGTTCATAATGACTCCATGGATGCTGGATTAGTGGAAAGTGATATGGAGGTGGTTGATATAGATGCACACCTATATGATTGAGTGGTTATTTAAAATGTAGAATATAGATAGGTAGAAATAGAGAAATGACGCATCTACAAATCTAAAGATATGAAATATGCCCACATTTGATGGTCTAGATGGTTATATTCATCTCTAGTATGATAGTATATATGATATGTTTGATCTACTAGTGATACAAGAGAGAGTGTACTTGTAGGTATTGATCTATGTCTAGATATGATGTAGGTGCATCAAGTTTTAGTGGGAATCAAGATGAGAGTGAGAGTGATGGGATGGATCATGGTGATTAATCTCTCAATATTGAGTGTTTTTTATAGTGTATGATTTTTTTAGTTACACACACACACACACACACACACACACACACACACACTCACACACACACACACACACACACACACACACACACACACACACACACACACACATTAAATTTTTTGTTATATGGGCATCATGTTATGTGGTATTTTGATTGTGGCATTATTTATTCAATGAAATGTTTTGATTATGTTCATGAATTTTGTGTTGACATCGAAATGTGTATAACTGATTATAAAATTATAATTGATTTGATATTTATATAGATGTTGAGTAGAATTTGATACTAGATAGAATATGTTAGTTGTTATTATGTGTGACATGGTAATATCATATTATATGTTAGTGTGGATCTTATGACTACATCATGCACTATCTGAATCCTAATAGAAGAGAAAATAACTAACCATAATACTCATGTTGTGTAGGTGTATAAATAACTTTGGTAATAAAAAATAATCATGGTACACTGATGGTAGTTAGATTTGTAGACTCTATGGTAAATAACTAAATTGAATATCAAACTAAAATTGTACTCTAATGTGCACTATATCTTAAAAATATATTAATTAGTTATTTTAGTTAAATTCATCATTGAATTGTTTACCTATTTTTCACCATGATGTTTTAAGTAGGTTGATATCTTTGAACTAGTTTTCATCTATATTGACTCTGTTGTGCATGAGATCTTGCATAAGCAAGTGTCCTTGAAACCACATGGCTCATACATTAAGTAACCAATGGATCCTTGAAATTAGGGTCCTAGGATAACTTAGTTATATATAAATATGAAGTAGGGAAATGGTTATAATGATATCCTGATGCCATTTATCTAAATTATATAATTCCTTTGTCAATATACTAGCTACTACAATCTCTTAGTGCATAATAGTGATTATCCCAATATCCATTAATTTGATGATAATTTAAATATGTTTTATTTCTTATTTTATATTAATTATGTTGTAGATGATGTTTATTAAGAGTTAGTGTGATCATCCCCCTATCTAATAATGTAATCAATATATCACAAGGCATGTCTTTGTTTAAGTCAAACTGTATAGGCCCTATGTCGGTGTCCTATATTCTAGTCACTATGGGAGATGCTCTATGAAGTGTTTATTTACTTATATTGAGTACCTTTTTTGGTGGTTTTGGTGCCACTTTTTCCTTAGGAATAGGTGGTTTATGTGTTTTAAACATATTGGATGACTATGATTGTGAGAGATTTATATCAAAAACTATCTCTGAATGTGTGTCAGCTAGTCACAACTTCTTGTTTAATGTGATGGTGTTATGAAATAGATGTAAAAATGATCATGATGTCTCATAAAAAAATTTATCCTTAAGATTAAAAATTAGGGCTTTATCAAAGATGTATTGTACCTCTAAATTTGTCAGCTAATAGATCAATTATCATGTACATGATTTAAATCATTGATTGTAATCTTTTACTAGTTATGACTTACCCTAGTGTAACATCTCATATGTTACTTGAGGTCCCTTATTCTAAATATAATTCATGAGAAATACTTATTATAAGTTATCATATGTATGTATCAACCCACTAAGGAGTGAATGATGGAACCAATTTAATGCCTCATCGTATAGACTTTTGCAAAATAATTATAGGAGAATAAAACTACGAATGGTATGTACCATAGCCTTTATATAGGATTTGAGATGTAATTATGAATATCTATGTACATTAAACTTAAGTAATATTTGTATCCAAAACTTATTTTTGATTTTTGCATTGAGGTTTATCCATGGAATAGGATTTTCATAAATACCATTGAAATCAACCCAAGAATAGTAAGCTTTGCATTCCAAGGTGAGCTGATGTGGTTGTTGTTGTTAAATACCAATGACATGTATCAATGAGATTACCTATTGATAAGGTATGTTCACATCATTAATATGTTTATTTAAACATTGAATCTTATTGTTAATTTTATCCATTGCTACACTATTTCATGGAGCATTATTAGAGATATTAGGTTGGCTCACCATAACCTATGGAGGGGTTATAGATTAGACCTAGTGAAAGGGAAATTGGTTATCACCCTAATGGAAGTTATAATGAGGAATAATTTATACTATTTTAAGGAGGGGTGGATGATATTCATTGGTAAATAACATGGTAATGGAATATAAGATACATGGTTATCATGTAAATGTAAAAAATGTAAACTATGAACATGAGTATAAGTTTTCACATTTTTGTTTGAAGACCTATTATTTCTTGAATTAATATTTTTTTTAAGCAATCAATTTTGAAAATAGATATGGTTTAAGTAGAGAGGACTAAACTCAATTTCTTATTCACTAAAATCATATTAATCATTATTATTCCAAGTTTCATCAAAATTAGAGTTAATTTCACTTGTAGTGTTTATAGAATAAGAACTATCATTTTCATGCTTAGTAAGAGAAAGAGTAGAGTAAGATTTCAAAATTTTACTACTATGAAACATATCATCATGTGTATATGGAATGTAATGTGTTTTTTAACTAGCTATAAGTAGAATGTACATGTTGTCATTATTTTCAATAATGGAGTCAATGGTAAAAGAAATATCAATCATAATTTCATTTGGCACATTATTAAATGTAGGAAAAAGGTTAGAGATATTAAAATTATCTATATTTTTCATGGAATCAATGTGTTAATCGTACAAGGTAAAATAAGGTGATAACATAATATAATCTGCTTTAGTTTGTGAATTTTTAAAAGGTATAATATAAATTGTACATGATTTTTTGAATTAAATTGAGGAAGGTGAAGAAAGTGATTTTTAATTTTATATGTTAGAAACATCAAGTGAAGGAATAATATTGATTGAAACATGAAAAATTAAATTAATTTTATTATGCTTATATTATTGTAAATTAAATAAATATGTGGAAAAAGTGGTTGAAAAGTTATGGTCATGTTTAGATAAAGCATTAGCTATAAGGGTATATTTTGGCCTTATGTTGTTAGTTTTATTTTGAAAATTGAGTGAAGAGAGAGGAGAAGGAGAATAAGAGGCATCTACTCTATCCTCATTATCAATTTCATTATCATACTCATCATAATCACCATATCCATCATTACAAAAATAATCATCATTATCATTATAAATTCAATCATGTTAATTAATGTATAAGTTTGAAAATTGGTCCATTAATTTTTATAATTATTAAAATATATTAAAAATCTATTAATTGGGTGAGGGGGAAGAGATTCCATAGAGGTCATCTTAAAGTTACCACTAAATAGAATGTAAGAAATGAACTATAAGAAGACTATGGGTAGAAGATAATGAAACATAAAATTATTTTAAAACATGTTAAATATTCAGCCTGAAGTATAGAGAATCAGAAATTAACTTGAAAAACTATGGGTTAATATTTAGAATTGTGAGGACCTAATATGCATATCTAGGGTTTGGAAGGTTTTTAGACAAAATTTTAAAATATTGAATCAGTAAAAACCCTAATAAATGAGTAATATGGATCAATTAGGATGTTTAAAATTTATGAAAATAAAGAATTTAATAAACCCTAATTATTTACACAAAAAGATATGGCAAACCCTAGGAGAGAATTAGGGTTGTTAAGCAATATTTGAAGTAAGTCATGTTCACCAAATTTTTTCATCCTTTTAGGAATTAAATAGATAAAATCCTAAGGTGATAAAAGGATATATTAAAGGGGATAAATGTATATAAATATTATAAAAAACTAATTTAATTTATTTACCCTAAATAGGAATGTAACATAAAAAATACACTTATTTAGAATGAAATGCATGTTCTTAGGTGATGGTACCACTAGAATAGATTAGAGGAATAGTCAATATCACCTTCATTTTAAAACTTGATTTTTATATGTTTTAGGTCAACAACACTATAAAGTGGAATATAACATGGTGAACTATTGGAAAAGTGAACTATTTTATTTTCTTTTTGTAGGTAGGATCCTTGAAAATCCCAGGGAGGCTATAGGAGGTCTTATGGTTCTTATATGTGTCCTCAAGGACTTTTTATCATATTTATATGTTTCTCTTATGGATACTATTTCTTCAAAAACCTAATGAAAACCTACCCACTTGAAACAACAATGGAATAAAATTTAAAATGAAGGGGAAAAGGTGGGGTTATGGGATGTTACTATCAAACAACCTAGAACCCTTACTATTTTGGCTACTACTAATAATAACCCCAATGGTAGGGGTCTTATATTGAATGTAGTTATCCTTTATATAATGTGTAAAATTTAAACACATGGTATGTAATAATGAATTTTATATAGGCCTTTATTTGATCAATTTGTGACAAAGTAGTAAGTGTTAGTTGTAGAATGCCTTATGAATCTATTTATATAAAAGGATATCTATTTTGAATGTGAAACACTTGTTTGCAAGTTGATCAGGTAAAAGGAAAAATATAATCATAAGAGGAGACCCAAAATATGTTAAGGACCAAAACTAAGTAAAAAATATGAGCATTGGACACTAGTGTTGAGGTGGACAATAGCCTTGTGCACTCTTATCCAAGACCACACTATTGTACTATGTGCACAAAAACTTGGTTTTGGCTATCAAAAATAGCCCAAGCATACATGTGAGTATAAAAGGGATGACATGAAACTATTTAAGGTGTAAAATAAGGAAAATAATTCATAATAAGGACTAAACTAACATCAAAAGACCCAAATGACACTTCCAAATAAGACTGGCATTCAACATTAAGAACTTCTTGTGAAAGAGCTACAAAAGACATTGTACATGTGTTTGATTGACCAAATTAGATTTCATATATACACATAAGATATATATTATAAATTATTAGGAATGATTTTAAATCCTTGTATCAAAATATATATATATATATATATATATATATATATATATATATATAACACATGCATGAGAAAAATAACACACAAAATAAATATATTTCATTTACAAACATTATTTGGTATACTAGAACTATGTGAAATATGTAAAAATAAGATAAATTAAGTATTTTATTTCTTATTTTCTGATTTGAATATGAAAATGTGTATAGGATATGATTGAATAGCTTAGGAAAATACATGTAGTTATTTATGCATACTATTAGATGATAATGTCTTTGACATAAAAAATAATTTTTATTATCTTTAATCTATGAAAACAATCAAGTGAATGACAAATAGTGGCATTATAGATCACTATGTTAAACTATTTAGATCAATAAAATGAAATAAAGTAACTAAGAGGCCAAAAAATTTCCAAAACTTAAGGTTTATAATAATTTTTCAAATTTATTGTATGAAAGAAGTAGAATAATATCACAATGAAGTAATCAAGAAACTATGTACAAACAATTTTCTAATTTTTCATTATTTTAAAGGTTTTGAATTTTTAGAGCATTTGAAATAAAAAAGTGATAACCAATAAAATAATCAAGTGGATTCCCATATGTATGTTTTATGTCATTAGGATTATCTTACCAATCTTCTACATAATAATATTAAGAATCATCAGTGTATTCATCATCATTGTTAATAATTGATTCCAAAGTTTTTTCTTGAAATTAAAATAAGCCATTATGATCATATTTTACATTTGTATGTGAAAAAACATTTTCACCATATGTCAAAGCTATATTATTGAATTTTTTTATTCTTGATAATGTTCATCATTAGAGTAAATTACATCTCATTCTAAATTATATAATAATTAGGTGTTACTACTTGAATACTAGGAAAGGAAGTAGTTTTTGCTTTAACTTATCGACTTGAAATGTAGTAATAGATTTTGCGTTATATTTTTCCTCTCTTCATGAATTAGATATAATATTGAAATTTCTATAAATCATGTGCACCATTAGAATTATAGGAACATATTCTTGTTTAACTTTCCTCATGAAAAACATTTTCACAAAGGTTCTTTTTTGCTTACATCAATTTGTTTCAACATATCTTGT
This sequence comes from Torreya grandis, assembly GCA_037957365.1. Taxonomy (NCBI): domain Eukaryota; kingdom Viridiplantae; phylum Streptophyta; class Pinopsida; order Cupressales; family Taxaceae; genus Torreya; species Torreya grandis. Next base: position 980,655 of record JARHVA010004582.1, read on the forward strand.
TTTGTAAGTTATTTGAGTTACACACACACACACACACACACACACACACACACACACACACACACACACACACACACACACACACACACACACACACACACACACACACACACACACACACACACACACACACACACACACACACACACACACACACACACACACACACACACATGCACCAAACATGTTGAGCCTAATTGGAAGCCACTTAATCCATTCATAAACTATGACCCTACTCATCTATTTAAAATAGGATAAATCTTAGTGTGTGGGCCAAAATAGTGAACATAAATATTAACAATATAGGCACTTTAGTGATTTATTTCATCTATATAGAGAGTAGAAATGGCATCATTTTTAGTGCATATCTAAAGTATTTTTGAGAAAAAATAACTAATGTACATTCTACAGGTCCCCAATGTCCTTATGTGATGCTCCTCAATATTGGTTCACATGCATGTGTGTGTGGGTGCAATAAAACCTTCATGTTCTCTCCATCTATAGACTATAGATAGGTTTCTCATGTTACAAAATCTTGTTACATAAAATGGAGGTGTTTGATGGTGTTTTAGGTTTATTCATGGTTTCTTTGATTCCATTTGAACCTCCTCTACCTTCCCTAATAGATAAATAGATCCAACATAATTTATATATGTTGTTTAAGTATTATTTCTAGTGGACTATCATGTGTGCATTGTTATCACATTTTGTAAAGTGGAAACATGGTAGGTGTGGATATGTCATTAGATTGTTTCATAAACACATGTGTAACTCACCCTTGAGTCATGACATAATACCTATTATAGGAACATATTCAACCTGTACCTATTCTTCAATGTCAAAATCTCACTCAGTCATCACAAACCTTTCAAGGTATACCTTATTCTTACAAAACATTCATGATCCAAGATCACCACCTTCAACAAGACCTAAGTAGAGTTCAAATTTGAATCCTATAGAGAGATGAAGATATGATGGTTTGGAGGGTACATGAGGACCTTGAAATATTCATTTTGATTCATGAGTACACAAGGATAAGAATGGAAATGGGCACACAAGATCAACACATCTCCATCACCCCAAGTTGACAACTCAATCAAGATCCTAATACAATCAATGTTATGACTTCATAGTTGGAAGGACCTAATATAAGATAAGGTTTCGAATAAGATAAAAGTTTTTATATAGAGAAATGGAGGGGTAAAAAAATGATTTATACCACCTAAATAAATAAATGAACATCATAACATCTCTCAATATTTCACCCATAGCAAACAAACCTATAATAGATACCACAGACATGACTGTAGATGAAGCGACAAAATGATAAAAGAGACTCATCATAGAGTGTATTGAAGAGAAAAAATATATAATGTGCGAATAATTTCATTTAAGGGGTGTGATTTTAATAAGGATAAGTTTATCATGAGAATAAAACTCATTTATTATATAGTCTTGGTAGACTCAAGATAATCCATAGTCAATCACATGAGTAGGGTCATGGAGTAAAATAGACAAAGACATAAGAAACCTTACCAATATTTGAAGTGTAATAATTATATAATATTTTCTCAAATAAACCCAATGCTAATTTAATGTTTTGGCAGTTTTAGATAAGATTAGGCTTGAATGGCCTAATTCGGCCTAGTCAGGCCTAAGTTGGCACATATAATCAGGGTCAAGAAAAAGAAGGTGGAGATATGAAACCATACATAAAGGAGTGTCTAAATCCTAAGAACACTTGAGGTGGAATTAAGTGATATATAAAAAAGTTCCTAGGAGAATAAGGACCTCATGTTGTATAAGAAACAATAATCATACTTGATCAATGAAGGGATTTAACTATCACCTACATATAAAACCTTGCTAGAAAATAGTGAATATAAAGAACACTATAGAGAAATGGGGTAAAAATATGAGGAGTGGTATTTAAATTTTTTCTAAATTTGTCTCAGCATTTATCATTAAATTAATGTATCCCCTTGAGACAGGAGGAGCCAAGTGGCCTACATAGGCCTATTAGGCCTAAAAAGACCTGTGTCTAAAACTAGAGACCCTTGATTCTTAAAATATTCTTAGGGTCTAAAAACATCATAAAAATTTTAGTATAGAAAATTAAATTATATATCAAAAATTTTATGAGTCTCAATTGAGGCAAAAGATAACCTAGTCAAACCTAGTTAATCCTAAGCTAGTACACTCAGACCTACACCAGAATTAAGGGCTTATACATGTTTTCATGTCATATAATGGATGAAACATATGGGTATGTAGTGTTAAGTCATAAATTAAATGTTTAATTATGATATAATCCTCAATTTGAGGCAAAAAAGACACTAATCTCATTCACCTAGGGTTACACAGATTAAAAGATTCATAAAACCTAAGTCTAATCAAGGGAGTGTGCAAGCCTCCATATCAGAAGAAGAGGTCATTTAAGAGAGTATTTTGAAACATTAAATTTTATTATAAGAGTTAAAAATCAATCAAAACTTAAACAAAAGGAGACAAAATCCTACTTATACCCCAAACCCCAAGCACTCAAGCTAATAATGAATAGTGACCTAGAAGCAGTCATATGAAAGAACAAAGATAGATTAGAGTTTTGGTAGTTGGAGATGGTTATACAGGATGTAAAATGAGTAAGTATGGTTTTATTATGATTATTTAAATTACAATCTAGTTATAATCCATTTAGACCACTGAAATTCAATTTAAGCCCATTAGGCCTAAATCCATTCTTGGCTACTGAAGGCTCCATCCTTAATCTTCATGACCAACTCAGATCCTTCCAAGTAATAATATTATCATGATAAGATTTAATAGATTGGTATATTTCATAAAATGGTTTTTTACTATATTAAATGCAATCAAAAGGGCAAAATGGGCCTTTGAGCCTAACTCGAGTTACATAATCCTAGGCAGTCAACTCAATCCATCACTTTAAATACACATAACATTCATAGAAAGGAAATTAGGTAATATTATAATAGGTAATTTGGTCACCAATGTGGACTTATGATTTAAGAAGGAGTGAGTTGGATTCAAGTGGCCAACTTTATGAATAAATGCAAAAAAGATGACCTATATAGAACATCTAGCAGTGAGCTTGAAATCCACCATCTTCTATTCATATCTCTCCACACAAGATGAATAGAGACTAAAAATATTCAATATTTTTAGGGGGTTATATATAATAAACATCCATGATTATATGTTTTGGATTGGAGGTCTTATCTTTATGAACCATCATTCAGATGGTAGACCTTCAAAACCTTGCTTAAACCCTAAGATAGACCCATGTTTATAAAAGTGAATATTTTTTCCCTTAAAAAATCCTAATTTACATGATAAACACTTGAAACATATATTACACTCATAGAGACCCTACTCATGTCACTTTGTTGTATAGACATTGTATGAAATTGTCATAAACTAGTACATTTTTAAGGATTTGAAAAAAGAATAGGGTGCGAGGTTGTTTGAGAAATTTACAATCATTGGAGGGTGAGGTTTGATATTTTTTTAATCTTACCAAGATGGTATCAACTCAATTTTATACTTGTAAATGCCTTATTAAGTCTCCTCAAAATAGCCAGCTTACAAATGTGAAAGAGAAGGTGACATAGTCACCTATTTAGTAAGGTTATAGATGTATATTTCTTAGAAAGACCTATGCCATGGTATATGAAATTTATTTATATTTGAGACTCACCTCTTCACATTTTCTTAGGGTCTCATATAGGATTTCATGGACACCAAACAAAAATAACCAAGTCACTATGCCTAATTGGCCTATTAAGCCTATGTGGGTCAATAAAGAGAGATGGAAGTGGCATATAGGGACTAGTAGGAGTATAAATATACATATATTATGCCTTTTAACTAACTAATTAAAGGATTTAGGTACACAGTCATCATGAGTGAGGAGGCATTTTTCTAGCCAATTCAACATGCAAAAGAAGGGTGGGTTGTTCAATACCTCATAGAGGCCTAATTACACCTCAATAAAACTTTGTAACTACCATAAGAGGATTGATTGATCATTTTTCACATGGTCATGATTTATATGAAGACAATTGAATATGACTCACTCCCCACCACTTCATCTGAATGCCCAACAACTCATTCAAGACCATCAATTTGAAGGCCAACACATGGATGGAGTTTTGAGGGACTTTTGCAATTGATTGTAACTATAGTAGGAGTTGACTATGGTTGGTTATAACCCATACATCTCTCCTTCACAAAATTATCCCTTTGTTTCCCTTCTCATTATATTACATATTTAGGCCTTAAAGACTTGAACTATGTCCCTCACCTAGATATGAGGAAACTCTACCTAGATTGGCATCTTGTAAACTTATTAATCTAATGTAAATGATTGTTTTTAGACTTGTTTATATTGGTTTAGTATGTTATGTTAGTTTTATTTTCACATGTGGCAAGTTTTCTCCATTGGTAGGTCTTGATATCTCCTAATGGCTAGTATATGATCTTATAAAGGTCATATACTATATTTGAGTGATGAGTGGTAGAGCTAAGAGTGTAATTTTGGCTACTAAGTGCCTTGATCTAGGCATTAAATCATTACCATTTTGTCTTGACCACTCACTACAATCTTTTTGGGAATAAATTTTACATAGGAGTCCTTAAAGTTATAAGACTCAATCACTTTTCTTGCTTACTAGTGTTGGTTGAGGTCAATTTGAGTGGAGGAATGATCATATTTGTTCATCACCACCCCTTTGATTATGTTTATTTTTTGAATTATCTATCCCTTTTCACCAAAATATCAATATGTCTTAGTAAATTAAACCAAAATATATGCACCTAGGGAGCTCACCCCATAATCTAGAGGTCTAGCCCAGTCATAGGTCACCCACAACCTTGGGCTATTCCCATGTTAGTCCAGCCTTAAAGGTAGACCTAAACAACCTCCTTTAAAGGGTGCAGGTTGGAAAGATAAAAAAAGTATTATACTCTTACTTCTAAAAGTGAATTAAACTTTGATTTTAATGAACCTTGAGATAATTATGATTATTATGATTATGATGAATAAGACATGGAGTCTACACTTTCTAGTTCTCCTCTTACTTCACCTATTTCTCTTGTTCAAACAAATACTAGGTCACATGTGAAAAAAGACACACATACTTATTCTTATGTTCATAACTTATGTTTAATTGAGAAAAAAGTACCTTCTAGTAAATTAACATGTGATACTTCCTTATAAATTAACAAAATAAGAGATACCAATAGATCTCCCTCAAACCCACTTACTACAGTAGAACCTATTTCTCAAGCTAACCTAAACAAGGGCAATAACTCATTTCCCTCTAACTAGGTCCTAGCTATCACACCTCAAAGGTTATAAAGAGTAAACCAACACCCCCTAAAATAGGTTCCTAGTGCAATACACCAATGTCTAAGATAAATAATAATATTAAAAATTTAAATGAACCCCTAGGTGATGATAATATACCTTCACAAGAGGTAATTTCATTGATCCATACTTTGGGTGATTTAAAACAACAAGTACACCATCTCACATTGGAGAGTACAACATACCACTCATGGGTGAATTCCAGTTCTATCCATAATAATCCCATCTCATGTAATATTTTCGATTGAACATTACTATCATAGATACATATATCATATTTACTAAAGTTCAATGGACATGGATATCCATAATTGCATCTCTAATCTTATAGGAAAGATATTGCACATGTTACTTATAGTTTGACTCTTTTATAACTATTTCCTAAGACTTTAGAGGGTCGAGAAATAGAGTGGTTTCATCATTAATTCCTTATTGGTTCACTACACACATACAACAAATTAGAAGAGATATTTATCATGTGTTACATTTAGAATAAATTACATCATGTTACATATGAGAGGGTTACTTGACTACACCATTGTCAGTCAAAAATAGTAATTAAATACATTATAATATTAAAAACTATATGAATTAATTAGTCTCCTAGCCAACATATTTAGAGGTATAATAAATTTGTGCTAGTGTGATCATTGAAATTTTAAAACACAAATTTATTATACCTCTAAATATATTTTCATAGGGTAAAAAATAATCCATTTTACAATGATCATAAAATAAATAGACATTTAAAGGATTATTTTTATGCACTCTAAGCCCACATTGACCAATATGTCAATTGAGTCATTATAGTATTCACACAAGGGGAAGTGATATCTCATTCTCCATGCTTTCCTAGATTACACTCCTCTACAATAAAGTTATTCTAGAATGTTTTGTTTGAATATGCATTGGTTACTCATGATTTACACCTTGTGGTTTCTAGGACACCTATTTAAGACCAATCTTATGCACCGTAAATTTAACAGAGATGGAAGTTATCTCATAGATATCAACATAAAAAATTAGTTTGAAAACCTATCAATATATTTGGGAATAACTACATATATCATAACATAACATCAGTTGAAACACCTATCAATATATTTGGAAACAACTATAGAAATTAGAGCATTGCATTAGTTCGAACACCTATCAAGATGTTTGGAAATAGATATAGAGCTCAAATCACAACATAAGTTCAAACACCTATCAAGATATCCAAAAAAAATTAGAAGGATCAAAATACCTTTATTCAACCACTGATCAAGATATTTGCAAGAGATCACAAACATCAAAACATAGTCTAGTAACCAATGAAGATATTTGTCAAAGATCATAGAGTACAATTTTAGCACATTAACCAATCAAGATCTTTGATACAAAGTCTACATAATTAGTCATTAGTACTATATCACATATAGTTTTAATTTTATGTTTTACCTCTACACTAACACAATATGAACAATATGGTCATTGGTTCACCATGCCATTTGAGTTTAGAATTTGCATACCACAATCACATGATGTACACATAGCTATCTTATAAAACACTTGTAAAACCTATACACATAAATAACATGCCTATTCCACTACACATATATACTTAAACATTTTTAAAAAGATTAATATTTATACATATAAGTATAAAACATTAGTTTGAACACCTATCAAGATATTTGGAAATAATTACGTAGATTAGAGCACAACATCAATTCAAACACCTATCAATATATTTGGAAACAAATATAGAAATTAGAGCACTACATCATTTCAAAAACCTATCAAGATGTTTGGAAATAACTATAGATCTCATATCATAACATCAGTTTGAACACCTATTAAGATATTTGGAAACAATTACAAGGTTCAAAATATAGCCTCAGTTTGACTTTCGATCAAGATATTTGTAAGAAATCACAAACATAAAAACATAGTCTATTAACCAATCAAGATAATTTCCAAATATCACAGAGCTCAGAGTATAGTTTCAACACACTAACCAATTAAGATATTTGATACAAAGTCTACACACGTAGCCAGTAGTAGTGTATAGCATGTAGTTTTAGTTTTAGAGTCTACTTCTACACTAACACAACTTGAGCAGTATGGTCATTGGTTCACCATGCCATCTAAGTTTAGATAATGCATACCACAATCACATGATCTAGACATAGATATCTTATAAAACACCTGTAAAACTTATACCAATAAATAACACCTAGTCCACTACACACATATACCTAAATATTTGTAAATAGATAAAGATTCATTACCTCTACTTAGATAAATACAATATACCAATACCACCATTTAAAATAATCAATACATTTAAACACATATAAACTTACATAATATATCCAGATATAGATACTAATATACATAGTGCCAATATAAAAATGAACATCAAAAATTATAACTCAAAATATTGTTTTAATACAAGCATTTTCATCACTCAATAATGTCGACATAGACATTAGGACCAGCCCACTCACTCTCACTCTCAAACATATCTATGCTAGAACTAGAAGTTCCACTCTCCCTATATGGATTTGATCAATGACTACATAAACGCTCTCTCTCTCTCTCTCTCTCTCTCTATATATATATATATATATATATATATATATATATACTTTAAGATCACATAAAGTGTATGGCTGATTTGGGTGTGTGTGTGTGTGTGTGTGTGTCAAACTATATATATATATATATATATATATATATATATATATATACACACATATACACTTTAAGATCACATAAAGTGTATGGCTGATTTGGGTGTGTGTGTGTGTGTGTGTGTGTGTGTGTGTGTGTGTGTGTGTGTGTGTGTGTGTGTGTGTGTGTGTGTGTGTCTGTATATATATATATATATATATATATATATATATATATATATATATATATATATATATATATATATATATATATATATATATACTTTAAGATCACATAAAGTGTATGGCTGATTTGGGTGTGTGTGTGTGTCTATATCTACACACCCAAATCAGCCATACACTTTATGTGATCTTAAAGTGTGTGTATATATATATACACACTTTAAGATCACATAAAGTGTATGGCTGATTTGGGTGTGTGTGTGTGTGTGTCTATATATATATATATATATATATATATATATATATATATATATATATATAGAGAGAGAGAGAGAGAGAGAGAGAGAGAGATTTTATATAGTCATTGATCAAATCCATATAGGGAGAGTGGAACTTCTAGTTCTAACTACTCTCAAACATATCTATGCTAGAACTAGAAGTTCCACTCTCCCTATATAGATTTGATCAATGACTATATAAACTATCTCTTTCTCTATGTGTGTGTGTGTGTGTGTGTGTGTGTGTGTGTGTGTAGTAATTCACTATATGACTACTATACACACACACACACACATAGCCAAATCAGCCATACACTTTATGTGATCTTAAATTTTATATATATATATATATATATATATATATATATATATATATATATATATATATAGACACACACACACACACACACACACACACACACACACACACACACACACACACACACACACACACACACACACACACACATATACACAGACTTTAAAATCACATAAAGTGTATGGGTGATTTAGGTGTGTGTGTGTGTGTGTGTGTGTGTGTGTAGTAATTAACTATATGACTACTAGTCCCACCTATAGTATCAGGTACAATAACGGTCCATATATGTAAATCCATGTGTACCTCATCTTTGTCTATAATTTCTCATCTATATGTTGGATTAACTATCATAAATTTATATAATAAATCAGAATGGACATCATCAAAATGAATGGCCCCCTCTACTAAACTATTCTCGATGGCATCATTAGGGATATGTCATGTTAATATATAGAGTGTAGAATTGATGGTAGTATCCTATTATTTGTCATCACCTAAACCTACACATACTCATGTAGTACATTAGATTTCTAACCAAGTAAAAAAATAAACAAATACATAAAATTTACAAACATACTAGAACAACTTACCATCGACTACCCTAAGGGGATCCATATCTAATACATCTTCTACAATAATACCACCTCTCAAAAATAGATATGCCCATATATGATATCTCTACCAAGATATATAGGCATCAGTGACTCTTACATCATCTACATCTGATATGTCAATCACAATATCTTACTTTGTCAAAGGAATCATGGATAGCTCAACAACCACTAAACTAGACCTATTACTTAGCCTTATAGGATCTTGAAAACTCTTCAACCACACAACTCATGTTGGGGGCACATCCTAAATCACACATAACTATAACATAACCTAATCAAAATATATTCATTCATACACATTGACCTAATTCTCATGCATCCAAGAACTCACCTAAATCTATCTAAGCTGAGCATCATCCTTAGGCCATCCATCATAACCCTTGTAGGGCTTAGAAATAATCCCTTTAGATGTAAAACTATATATCACATGTCAACATTACATCATTTTCATATTGGGAACATGGTCCATCTCATCCCACCTTTTTAAAAATTCATATGGGTGGGTCAAATCATCTCATAAAGGCATCACTAGCCTATGCATTATTATGTGTTCATACTCCCAATAATGTAAAAGTGTAGATGATCCAATCCCTTTACCATGCATATCTTGCATTGTGATAAAAATCCTAGAATAAGTGGGCTAACATCATCCAACCCCATGAATATATGGTACCATGCTCCACTATATCCTAGGATATCTCATGCATTTTATAAGAGATGGATAGCCCACTCCCATCTACAACAAGAAATGAAGCTAATAAAATAGCTAACTTCCACAATCATATAACATTGATAGTGATAATTAATCTCAATAGTATATCATGGTGGTTCCCTATATAATGCATCCCTATAGCTATAACTAATAACTACTTAGAAAATATTATATAGAATGATCACACATATCCTCCTATAATATGGATCTCTATCTAGAAATAGGTAGTCAAAAGATCATGTACACATCCTCCAGGGTAATGGCCATCTCCCTAATAGGTAACCAAAAAGTGTATGTATCTTCATCCCATATCTCACATAGTGCAGTCATCATGTGTTTATACAAGGGAATCAACTCTAGGAATGTCACATGACTCATACCTACTCTCTTAAGCATGACCATCTCTACATCTATCATATGTAGACACTATAGGGTCTCCATAATTTTCCCAATCTAAGACTCTCTCATACATGCATCAACATGAAAAATTTCAACCAAATTTGGCCTTAGTGATGTGAAATATAAAAATAATAGATAATAATAGGCATAAAAAACTAGTTATCAATAACAAGTATTATAAATCAATTCTATTAGACAGTAGTGTTGTATACATGATAGTAGTACTGGATAGTAGCACCATATCCTAGACATTAGTAGTGCTATGTCCTAGATAATAGTGCCCATATCAAGATGAATGTGTCACTTTTCTAAAATAAGCCCTAAAACTATTAGATTTTCAATAAAAATAATAAAAAGTGTATTATAAATGACAATAACAAGAAATAGTAAGGGCTACGTACCAGGTAACCCCCTCCCCATCTTGGATCTATGCCTCCACCTCATCAAATTGGGTTAAAGTGACTCTTTGTCTCCTCAACATATTCTCTAGCTCAAACAAATAATTACTCTTAATTGATATGCTTCAAATGAATTGACTAATTAATCAAATTACCTATTTAAGTCACACTTATAAAATGACACCTTATTAAGGTTAACCTTGTGCACCAATTTCACTAACTAATACCAATTTGTTTCCAATGTGATATCTTTAAAACTATAACTCTGATTTAAAAATCATCTCTTACACATGGGATTTGACATCAATGTGCCTCGCCCTATATTGGTCAAACATATATCCTAATCACTTTTAACACTAAAAAATGAAAAGAAATAGATTTACATAATCAAATCAATATAGACAAAAAGTTTAACCCATTAACAATTTAAACAATCAACTCCATCATAATAAAGAAATTATTATAGCTTTAAAAACATCACACTTGCTAATTAACACTAGTACATCTGACCATTACCACTTTTGGTTCGACACCATTACCCAAGTCTTGGCTCTCTCACCAAAAGGGGGTAAAATACACATATATAAATAGATTCATATACATAGGTCCACTCAGATATAGATTTACACACATAGGTCTACTTAGATACATCTATTTAGACACATAAGTATATATAGATATATAGATTGAGAAGTTCACATAGATAGATGGTCTACTCAGATGCATCTATTCAGATATAGATATCTACATATATATATATATATATATATATATATATATATATATATATATATATATATATATATATATATATATATGTACAGGTTCACAGATATACACATGTTTATTCAAATATGGATTATTCAAATACATAGGTCTACCTAAATATAGATACATAGATATATATTTTTAAATTAAATACACATCATCACTTAGATACAAAGAGTCAATCATGTAGGTATAATTATATTTATGGGTTCACTTAGATGTGTGTGTGTGTGTGTGTGTGTGTGTGTGTGTGTGTGTGTGTGTGTGTGTGTGTGTGTGTGTGTGTGTGTGTGTGTGTGTGTGTGTTTAGATACACAACTATATTAATCATATATCAAGATCACAAGGCATGATGTAGATCACATGTACTTGATCTCTATTTTTAGATTATCAGGCTACACTCAGTATTATGACTAGGATGTCATCAAATTTTAACCATTTTGGTTCATAAGAGTGTCTACAATAGTTGATATATAGCCTTACACTAGACATAGTTTACATACCTAGATTCAATTTAGACATCAGAGTGGGGGAAAGAAAGATACATTTCTCCACACATTTAGTTTACATACCTAGATTTATTTCATATATAATAGTGGGGGAAAATAATATTTGATGATCCACACATTCAATTTACATACCCATATTCATTTCATAGACTAGACTGGGGGAAATCAATCATTTTTTATCAACAAATATAATTTACATACTCAGACTAAGTACATATATTGGGGTGGGTAAAAATAAGTCTTAATTCCTCATGATTTATTGAGTCATTCAAATTTAGTATAGAGGACATATACACTATGGAGTTCCTCTTTGCATATTTCACTCCACCTCCTACCAACTTCTCTAGCCAAGAAGTTGGCTAGGTCTAAAACACAATCACACACATAAGAATATGTATGTGTTTTAATCTAGTAATTTCATTTCATTGTATTACTAGAATAAAGGGGGGGGGGAATGTAAACACCCTAATTTGGTTAAGAAATGACAAGTACTATGTCTTTTATTACTCTTTCACATGAATTTCCTAGTGATGAATATAGTCCTTGTTCATAGGGTCATTTTGATCCTTTTGATACTTTTTATGTCTTTTATTCCCTAATTTTTTGACCCCCAATGGTCCTAAGTTACCTTATCCTAGTCACATGTCCCCATAGTTTTATCCTCCTTGAACTTAGATATATTTTAAAGCCTCATGACACTAGCACCATTTCTAGGATAGTAGCACCATGTGGTGATAGTGTCTAATTATAGATCTAGTGTTTGATGGTCAATTTATCCCATGTCGAGGTCCTAACCCTACCTTAGGATTTCTCTTATGTTTTGTATCCCTATTTTAAAACATGTTGACCAATGAACAAGGTGTTATATTAAAATAAACTTTCCTTTTATATAAATATCCTCAAAGAATTTTACATATAGCACTTTTTGGTATTTGGCCACGTAATTACATAAAAGTATTCAGTAATATTACTCATTACTTGGCATACTACTCATCTATCACATCTAGACATTGAATGATTGATTAAATAAGGGCCTAAGATAAGGTCATTATATTATATCATGTAGGTTAATTATGCATATTCTCGAAGGGGGAACTAAATGTGATCTAAGACCCCTAACCTTAGGGTTAATTTATTCAATGACCAAGATAATAGGGGTTCTTCTCTAGGCAACTGTAACATCCCATAACCCAATTTTTCCCATCCTTACTACATTTGATCTAGTTATTATTTCATATGTACAAGTACTCATTAGGGTTCTAACAGATATTTAGATAAAATAATGACACAATCAAGTTCTTTGATGACATAAAACCACCTATAGGATCCTCAAACCCTCTTTTAACTTCCTTTAAATTTATATACAATTCCTACAAGAGGGACACTAGCACCATAATTAGACACTAGTGATGCACATAACTACTATCTTGCTATTGGTGTTATTATTTGAGACAAGATTTTAATCATAGTTAAAAATTGAAAAGTGTATGCTTTTTTTTTCTAGCCTATTTTAGTTTCCTGATCTATAAAAATTACTTTATTATTCTAGATAATTATTTTTCTCTCCAAACTTGCTATTTTGGTAAAGGTTTGTCAAAAAAATTATTTCTAATTTTCATTTCATATTGTTGCTATACTCAGTCCTTTAAAAACATAGTATTTACACTCACTAATTCTTAAAAGGTTAAAAAAAGTGCTTAAGACACACATTGGTTGACTAAAAACATAATTATAGATTATTTGAAAAAACCTACATAGCCATGGTGTTTGTAGCCCAAATGTTATTACATTATATGCTCAACAACAAGACCATTTTCATTGCCAAAGTAGACCAACTCAATTACCTAATTTTCAAGGTAGCTTTGACTGGTCATATGGCTAAGTGGATCATGGTAATGAGTGGATTCTGAATTGAATATGTACACCAAAATAACATTAAGGGGTATTCACTTGCATATTAGTTTATCGAAGCATATTTGTTAAATACCAAGGCACTAATTTTTAATATTCTTTATGAGCTAATCATGACTCTAGAGAAAAAATATTCTGAGCCTTAGTATTAGACCCTTTATTTTGATGGTTATTTCACTTCTCATGGATCAATATTTGGTATTATATTCATAACCCTATAAGATATTTTATTCCTAAAGCATTCCACATTGGTTTTTATTTTACCAACAATATTGTAGAGTATGAACACTCATTAGATGGCTTCAACTAGTAGTACATTAGAATATTAGGAAATCACATGTTTATGGAGACTCTTACTTGATTATTAACCAGGTAATATAGAAATACTAGACCAAATATGCCAAGATTATTCCTTACAAGAATATGGTGGACCATCTTAAATAGAGTTTTCAACACATCCAATTTGAATAGATTCCAAGAGCTAAAAATATAACTGACAATGTAATGAAAACAATTGATTCACTGATAGAAATTACAAATCATGTTATATATTAGTAGTTCATTATTGAACATATCCTAAGTATATCTCATAAAAGTTTCAAATTTGAAATGGTATGTGATATTATTGGTCCTAGCTTACCTTGGTACTCTGATATATTCCTACCTTCATGACAATATTTTCCCTTCTAACATCTATCATAGAAAAGGTATTCATTAAAACTTCCTATCATTGTTTCATTCTTGCTATCACACTGTATTATATAGGATATTATGGAACTCTACTTCATTTTTTTAGCTTTGATAGAGTCTAAATTATCATTTAAAAGACTACACAAAGGGATTTATGGGGCTCACACTAGTGGATAGGTTTGTGATAACAAACTCCTACATGGAGGTTATTATTGGGCCACTAAGGAGGTTCATACATAATCTATGTAAAATAAGTGTGTTTCGTGTCAAAATCATGCAAATATTATTCATGCGTTAGCTCAGTTGATTCAATAAATCACTATACAATGGCCATTTTATACATAGGGACTTGATCTTATAGTGAAAATCAATCATGCTTCATTAGATGGCCATAAACATGTTGCAATATAAAATTAGTGTGCGTAATCAAAAATTGAAATCATTAAAAATATTGAAATTGAAAGAGCAAAGTGTATGAGTACTCATGTGTATCGATCCAACTACCTTATCTATTGATAAGTTAATTTTAAAAGATGTATTATTCTAAAATTGAGATCAAGAAAATATATATAAAGATGGAAAGCAGGTATAAAAAGATGGATAGAGAGATATTTTAAGGTACATGCTCCCAACCTTGGATAAAAGGTGAGTTACCACCTAATAGTTGAGATTATCTCAATCATGCAACCCAATTATACATATAGCCTAGTCAGCATGAGTGAACAAAGTCAACACATATCATATATTTGGTGAGATTATTTCATGTGATTGATTCCAACCTATAAACTTGGCGAGATTTAGTGATTTTATTATCTCAACCATACCATAAGTGAACCTACTATAACATATTGGCTCAATATAATCTATAATAGTCTGATTTGGTGCATGATGATAGTCCATAGAAGAGTTTTAAAATCTAAAATTGACTTGGATTTTTAAATATTAAGTGTACATTGCATATCATATACAATTTAGATAAGTCTCATGATGAAATTCTATATAATAATGGTACCAATGTATATAATTCTACCATAGTTGTTAATCTGAATCATATGACTATGTGCTTTAGTCAATTTATAATTTTGCACAAGTGTGGGTAGCATGTTACCATAACAATCCCACACTATATAAGGAGAAATATTTAAACTAAAATAAGTGAAAATGTGGAAGATAAGTTTCTAAAACATTCCCCCACTCAATCTAGGTGTGTTGAATACTGAATAAGTGTGGAAAACATCCTTCTAAATATGGCCCCACTAAATATAAAAAATATGACAAATGTTGAGAACATGGATCTATGACATGCCCTCCCTTTGAGGTGATGGAATATATGAAATGGTAGTTACCTCACCACAAAAGGAGAAGACAATTGAATAATCTGTGAATAGAACCATGTATCATATTGAATAACATGTCTAGGTAGATGTAGTATTAAAGTGCATATAAAAATGTTATCACATGAAGAAATAATATGTAGGATAAATATAATACAACATATATATAGTAATAAGATAATTTCAACAATAAAACAAGCACACACATAAGATCACTTGAAATCAAGTCAACATACAATGGTCCTAGCGGACTACAAACAAGGGGCATGTTCAAATACCACACAATCAAAGGGACATGACTTAGTCAAATGTCCAAAAAAGAAGAATGACATTATTCAAATATCCATAAAATAAATAGTGAGATATTTAAATTTTAAATAAATCACACATAAGCATGCGGGAAACATACAAGGGAGCATATTCAAATGCTTGAACAAGAAATACAATAACAAGGCAAGACACTCAATAAAGTAAATAAAGGAAAGCATAAACAAACAACATAAACATATCATAGTGGCACATGGATCTAACATGTTAACAAAATATTTAAAGTTCATATATTATCATCTACTCTATGAAATTTATAATCATGGATAAAGGCATGTGTAATTACATATAATCTCAAACATGATAATAAAAGCATATAACCTGTGAGTATCAACATCAAAGAAGTGGATGACCCCAATGTCCACATGAGATGAGCAGATGGAAAACCAAAAATTAGAAATATATCATGTATGTGTGTATTCCTACATTACACTCAAATAAAATCATGCAACACATGTTTATGTATAAGTAACTAATACACCATCCATCATCATGTATCTAACACATATATGCCAAAGAGCCAATAGAACATGTTTATGTTGAAAATATTTTTGGAGTTTTGAAGTTTGTTATTTTTTTTGAAATATATGAAGAGGAAATATCATCATATGATCTAATCCAAATTATGGTCATAGGTATCTCCCTACTTGAACCTGGTGTAAGGAATTGGTTGTACTAGAAAAGAGCATGTATAGGTGCAATATCTATCATTGTAGTATTTGTAACGCTCTATTTATGTATAATAGGACTTTAAGTTTGTGATGTAGTGATCAAATAAATAGTGGTTCATAAAACCATCTCTTTGTCCTTTGTGTTTTCTTTAAAATAAAACTATTAAAAACATGTTCAAGTTTTATAGATGTCTAAAAATGGTGTGTAATAGAAGATGAAGATTTCATGGAACCCATTATACATCTCTGATATAATGGTCTCTCAAGAAATGGATGCCTAGTAAAGATGATTGTTTGTTGATAACCCTTTTGTAGTGCATTAACCTTATTAGGTTTGATAATTAGTTTCCTACGTATAAATTGTTCTTATTTAAAAGGATGCTCATATGGAATTTCATAAATTATAATTCCCTGATTGCCATAAATTTGTTTAGCACACCCATGTATTATGGAAGTACTACTCGAAGTGTATTGATCCAAGGTCTTTCCAATAACATATCAAATATTCTCATGGAAGGCATAATTGAAAATATGGTAAACACATATGTAGGACTAACCTGTAAAGGTAGGTCAATCTTACCAAAAACCTCGTAGGAGGTCCCATCATATTCTCTAATTGATCTAGTATAAGGATGTAAATAGTGATGAGTATAACCTAGATGTGTGAGTAATGTCATGGTAAAAATATTATCTCTTTCACCATTATTAATCATAACATTATATATAGGTTGGTGATCAAGGAATGCCCAAATTAATAAATAACTAAGATTGTAGTCGTCATCCTTAACCTCATTATCATCAAAATTAATAGGTGGTCTCGAAATCATAGGAGGTGTATGCCACATATATGTACCAATAATTCCATCCAATATTTTATCACAATATGATTAAGGAGGATGTGGATTATATTCCATTTTCACTTTAGCTTTGTAATTCTTTCTTCTTATTAATGTCTTAATGTTACTTCGTAAAGAGGCCATAATCTCTTGGCTAACCTTTCAAAAAAAGTCAATATCAAAGGAAGCTAGGAAGAAGTGATCACATTTGAACATGGTGATATTATTTGAAAATTTTAGAATAATTTGGGTTTTGATCAATGATTTGGAAAGTGTAAACACCTCATTTTTTCCATAATTTTGATCCAGCTAGATTTTACATTAATTTATGCCAATTAGTGCAAATTAAGCCTAGAAATCACTCAATGCCCAATTTTCATCTAGACATCAGAAATTAGTGATTAGAATCATGTTGAGGCATCCATGTTTGAGGTATTACCTGTATGTAATAGTAACCTCTCAGATATTTATCTCCAGTCAAGCTACAACCTAGCAAATTGATAGATTAGACTTTAGACCAATTAACCAGGGCATTTATACAAATCCTAAAGTGCAAAAATGCTAAGCATAATGAATTAACTAAGAAAATAAAATTAAAATAATAAATGAAATTTGAATGTGTTATTACTGAAAATGAGTTTTAAAAAAATAAATTCCAATAAAAATGAGGTCATGATGATACCATCATCCTCAAAATCCAGGAATTAAAAATATCTCCTGTAAAGCCTTAATTTAGAAATGGAGAACCATGATTAATAAATGGGATCCTTATCCCAAATATTAATTTCTTGTCCCCTCCTTTTATTAACTAGATTTAGTCTAAACTCAACTATGATTAAATCTAACCTAACTGCACTTGGGTTAGAGTTACTTTTTAAAGCTATATATACAAGGCTTCACCCATTTTTCAACAAGCTCTTTTGGTGTAGTGTTGTGATGCCAAAACAACTTCAAAGAACCTTGCTATGTAGTGTTATAATGCTTATTTATTAACAAATCCAAGCCAAAACCAAGTCCAATATTACCAAGGTGACAAGGACAAATGATGTAAGGAGCACCATTACCAAAGATTATTTGATCACAGGATCAAGAACATTCTTCCATGGCTAACATACAACTCTTGTTCTCAAGGAAGATAAATAATGGTCTTTTTATCTTCAATTGATAGTTACTTGTATTGTTATCTTGCTACTAGAGTGTCTAGGCTTGAGGTGCTGGCTTTATTAGTATGTTTTTATTTGGTTTTCATCATACAAACACAATACTAATCTCCCTACTTGGATTTATATTGATTACATAATGGCATATCTAGTGGGATGATGTAACCCAAATGCATAAATGAAGCATAGTTCGACCTCTTAAGAGACAATAAGTAGTCATTTTAGACATTAAATTATGATTTTTTATCTAGATTTTCTATGTT
This sequence comes from Torreya grandis, assembly GCA_037957365.1. Classification (NCBI taxonomy): domain Eukaryota; kingdom Viridiplantae; phylum Streptophyta; class Pinopsida; order Cupressales; family Taxaceae; genus Torreya; species Torreya grandis. Next base: position 1,000,070 of record JARHVA010004582.1, read on the forward strand.
TGGCTTGTGACAGTGGAACTGCAAATTCATGACTGTGAAACTATGAATTCAACAAGGTAAACTATGAAATCGTCAATTGAAACTACAAAATTGTCTCAAAAAATCGTGAAAACATCTTGGTTGGGACTCTGCTCCGTGAAACTACAAAAATGGCAAAGAATGTTATGAAATTATGAAGGAAAATTATGAATTTGTTCCACAATTTTAAGGGTTTTTCTTTGTTTTATGCAAAATTACAAATTTATGGAGTTTAATTGTAAAATAATCATTTTAATTATGAAATCATAAAGTTTAATTACAAAATCATCATTTTAATTCCAAAATTGATCTTTATTTTGTGTTTTCATGATTTTCTTAACTAGTTTCAAATTCATTAGACTTACTAAGGAAATCATACAATTGAATCACAAAATCATTTTTTTATTTTGATATTTTCAATGGCTTGAGAGTTGTGAAATTGTAGACCTGAGTTATAAAATTACAAAACTTAGTTGAAAATTTTAGAATTGTCAAATTATTTGCTTGAGTTGTAAAATTGTTTGCTTGAGTTGTGAAATTATTTATCAGAGTTGTAAAATTGTAGAGTTGTGAAATTTTAGACCTAATTTTCAAAATTATTTGCCTAAGATGTAAAATTTTACAATAAATTTTTTAAATCATTCTAAATTAGTGAAATCTTATGCTGTAAGTTTCTACTTTTCTATGTTTTTCTATCCCTAAAAAATTTCATAGTTCACAATTTACAGAGTAAATGGAAATCATTTCAAATAGCTTATATTTGTGTTTTATTGAGCTAACTTGAAATTTTTTACCTTGGCTTAAATCAAAAGTTATTCCATTAACCTTGTTTGTAGAAAATTTAGCCAAGAAAAAAGAAGTCTGAGTGCTTTTGAATCCATTTTTCATTTTTGTAAAGTCAAAATTTACAAGGATAAAACACATTCACATTTGGATAAGGTTCTTAAAAAATCACTTAAAATTTTGTATTTTAGAATTTTATTATGTTAAAATTTTGTATTTCAATTTGTTAGTAAAAATAACCTACATCTTTAGTTGGAGATCCTAAGAGATTTTCTCCATTATCATCTGTTCATTAGATAGATTCAATTGCTTAGATTTTTTTGTTTGGAAAACACAAAAAATATCATGTATTCTCTCCCCCTATCCCCTTTAATAAACCTAGGTGACCAAAAGTGCTTAGTTTATTACCATTGTTTGTAAAGTTGTGTCAAAAATAATATCATGTATGCTCTCCCCAATCTCTGAGTGACTTAGGTGATTGAAAAGTGATATCTAAAGTATTTCAATTGTATTTATTTATTTTTTTGCATTTGGCTTGGGGGAAGGAGTTTATTTCCTCCCCATAGATTTTTACAGGTGTATTCACTTAGGGCTTCATCTCCTAGCATCATACCAAAAGAATTCCATAATGAGGTATACAAAATGGGTAAACCATTGGATGGGATATGGTGAGCATTTAGCTTGACCATCCAAATTAGTAATCAGACTATGAAACATCCAAACATTAGAATTCACTAAGAAGTACATAGATGAATTTGTTATGGAAAGCATTAGATCATTGCATAACAAGCTAGGTAGTTTGGATTCATTAGGCATAGTTGTACCTTATGTTAGCCACACTTAGGACCATATAATACATTCAAAACTTATATACTTTAAGTCAAACCAATTTGCCAAAAAAATTCATGCCAAATGTTGAGTGCTTCTCACTCTAATTTGATGCCATGTACTAATGCCTGAGAGATAGAGGGGAACATAAAAAATATATCTACACCTGTATCTTAATTTTTGGATTAACACTTGAGTCCTCACAAGAATTGGTATATCAGTGGAAAATTTGGTTGAAGTTATGCATACCCATGTTAGTTATTGGGATAAGATGAGCCATTTTTTATAGTTCTATTTTCTCTAATTTACATGCATATTTTGAGACTAAAAATTCTTTATTTATTCAAAATGCGTCATAAACATCACATATTTTTACACCAATTTAGCCTAAGAGGTGTTATTCTATCCATTTGGTGTCACACTTTTGCCTTAGAATTTTCATTCTAGAACATTTATGTGTGTGTCACTTGATTAAATGGGGTGTCATTGTACTGCCCATTTCATCGTAAGTATTTACCTTGGAGTTTTGAATAAAAAACCATTGTCATACCTTTTGATTTAAGCAACATCATTATACTACTAGTGTTATTCCAAAAATGTTGCCTTGCTTCAAAATGAGATCAAAACCATGTGTGAGTTTGGTCTACAATTAGTTTTGTTATGTTGTCCATTTAGGTCTATGATGTTATCCATTTGAAAAATCTATCTTTTAAACCAACTTCAAAATTTGTCTTGAGAAGTTTAAATTCAAAATTGATCAGTTTACACCTATGTCTTGCTTCATTTTGGCTTGGGTGTTTACCTCTTACCTTTGAACTGTGTAACTTGGACTAAATCCTGGATTACTTTCAATACCCTTTTTATAGATCTAGGAAGTGGTCTCTTTCTACATGCCTTGAGTTAATTGGTTGCCTTAAACTAGGGTTAAAAATATCTTTTCAAGTACAACCCTAAGCACAATTAGTTTGCATTCAATCCTTACCTATCACTTCGGATTGAATGCTTTATTCATCACTCTTTTTTATCTTACTTAGGAATGACTTTCCCAATTAGTTTTTGGCATGTGCTTAGAGTTAATGTCTTATACAGAAGTCAATTTTGTCTTAAAATCTATGTTCCAAGATTTAGTCAAAGTGTTTCAAACTATTTACCTTAGAAGTTAGATTAATTAATTTTTTTTTACTTTGACCTAGTTTGTTTTTAAAGTCTATATATGTTCCTTCTTACCAAATACTTAGAATTTTCCTTATATTTTTCATACTTAGTTTGCTCTAAATTCTATATTTGTGCCTTCTTACCAAAGACCTAACATTTGTCTTTCAATTTTTAGTTTGAGTTTGTTTTCAATTCTAGCTTTGTGCCTTGTTATCAAATACCTAGCATTTTCTTGACATTTTTAGTTTTAGTTCATGCCTATTAAGTCTAACTTGTTTATTTCTTACCAAAAACATAGCATTTTCCTTTCATTTTTTAGACCTATTTGTTTTTTAAGTCTATCTTTGTGCTTTCTTACCAAATACCCAGCTTTTCATTGACATTTTAAAATTTAGTTCATGCCTTTTGAGTTTAGATTTGTGCCTTGTTTTAAATACCTATCACCATTTTCATTTTATACCTATATTAGAGTTGTTTAAAAAACTTTGCCAAAACCAAGGCTAAAAATTGTCATTCATTTCAACATTTGTGTGAAATACCATAGACCTTGGAAATATTTGAGACCAAGCTTACCATTGATGATTTTGGAGAATGATCTCCATTCTAGGCCATGTTTAAACTATTTGTAGCAATAAACCACATTTTCCACCTAGACAAAGTTACTAGAAATATCAAGCATCAACTAATCCTTTTCGATCATGTTTCAAGAGTTTTGTGAACTCTAGATCTTTTTATTTGAGAGACATTACTAATGGGTTTGGATATTAGTCACTACATTCATAGTGGGACCATGTACAATCTAGATTATGTGAATGTGGTAAAAAATTATCCCTTTATTCAAGGCCCATATGGTGATGACATAGTTTGTGAGACTGATCCATATCCACTTTACACTACTCAATATATGAAATAAGGTCAAGATCCATTAGCACACTACCTAGCTAATATGCCTCCTTATATAGGTCAAGAATAAGAACAAACAACTCAATACCTTGATAGTGTACCATTTATTATCAAACAAGTCCAACAATAGCCTAACTAGGTTACCATGCCACTAACCTATGACCCCTGATTATTAAATCATCACTTGATTGAAAACAAGGATGAGGTTTTTGTTAGATATGTTGAGGTAGGGGCCAAGTTTCGTGAAGACTTTCCCCATGAAAACCTACCTTGTCTAGTTAAAGTGTCTATAAATGTACCTTATATCTAGACTATAAAACAAGCCTCTACTAGTTACCCTCAGGCACTCATGTTGATGTCACACCAATATACAAATAAGATTTAAAAAGTAAAGGGATCCATGGTATACCAATTAAATCAAATGTAAAAATCATGTCAAACTTATCTCAATCTAGTGCAAAATTTCAACTTTGTGGTCATATCAAATACCTGTTTATGGAGATAACTCCTTCAACATGAGTGCCAATTGATTCATTAGGTCATGATAATATGGGTGTGGACTGATTTAACAAAAAAAATTTAATAGGTGACATGTTTAAATTCCCATTCATTGAATAAGTGATTTTGGTTTCTACTCAAGACCATGTACCAAATATAGTGGATAAAACACATGTGTCTTCCAGTTTAGGCCAAGGTGGCTTAAATGCACTACAAATAATTTGTAATAACAATTACCTCTTACGAATACCATTAGTGGTTAATAATAGTAGTGGGTAGGAATTCGTAGTTTCCAACCATGGAAATTTACTCCCCCTCCTCAACTAGATACTTATAAAAGAATGTAACATTAGAGGATATGTAATCAGGCACCAACTAATGCTTTACCCCAAAAAGTGGTGAAGGTTATCTCACCTTAATATGTGACCACTAATATTTTATGGCCATAGGCACAAATAAATATACCACCTTAGTAAAGGCATAACACTAAGCCATCTTAACAAGTGGAAAAAATGTTATACCTCAATAGTCACAGACTAATGTACCTCAAAAATCACAAACATTATCTAATCAACTATGTCATCCTATTGCTCAATGAAAAATGCCAAAAACCCAACAAGCATCTAGTTCACAATAGTTGTTTGTTCAATAACAAGGTTATAGTGTCACTTAATTATCTATTAGTAAACCATGTCCTTTTACCCATCATGTGCCACATATTCAATAATAGAGTCTTAGTAAAAAACAAGTATCATTTATACAACTATGTTTGACTAGTTGTTAACAAGTTCCTACTCAAGCTCAATAGGAATATTACCTTACACAAAGCCACATACTTCCATCACAACCCTAATTCCCTCAATCCTAAATCCATATTTGGAATCTAAACTAGAATATTTACCAATAATGCATGCAGTATTAATAACCTCATCCTAATGCATAGATGCATATTCCTAGTCAATTAGTCCATCAAACCAACATTCTATAATACTCCATACCTCCATTTTAACCAAATCAAGTTAATTCTCCTTTGACCACCTAGCCACAACCACAACCAATTATGCCATCAATTTTATTATCCCAATAACTACAATATATGAAAGATAAAATTAGAACCATTCAAATGGGAAAGTAGACTAAGAAGTTAAAATTGGATGACATGTTTTCATACTAATTTAACATGGAGTATCTCTAGATACCATTTACTATAGGTTATGAGCCACAAAAATTTGATATGGGTAGAGGAGAATCTAGAGAGCAATTAAAAAGTTTTTTGTCTCTTTCTAGCTAGTGGCCTATAGTGACATCTATCTAGTTCTTTTTTTCCTCAAAGTCTAGTTGGATAGGTTTTGCAGTGGCTTATTAAGTCTTAAAAGAACTTAGTATTTTACTTTGATGATCTTATAGATAAGTTTGGACAAAATTTCTCCTATAATCTTGAGAATAATATTCTCATAGTGGATTTGAGTCGGGCTAAGTAGAAAGTTGGTGAGAGCTTTGTGAGATACTTACAAAGATGGAGAGAGATTTATAGTCACTTCACCCATAATCTACTAGATAAATAATTGGCATCTATGTTTACCAAAAATATGTATAATGAAACATCTTATCAAATAGAGCTTTAGTGTGCTCACACATTGAAATAGATAATTGAAAAAGACATACAAATTGAAAAGGACCTTATTAATAAAGGGATTATCAAGTTATCTTCTTGAAATCAGAGGCAAAACCAAAACTCAATCCCAATTAAGAACCCTATCCTAGTCCAAACACAAACATATACAACCTCATAGGCTAACAATTTTGAAAAACCTAATCCATACAACTTTAACAAGAATGTCTTAGGTAATGGAGTCAAAGATTCATGTCATGTTAAAATGGTACAAACACCATCTGCTCATCCCATAATGGAGATGCAACTTATTCACAAATTTAGCCTATATAACGATTATAGTCTATGACTCAACCAAGGCCATCTCCTCAAATGCTAAAACCACCACCTTTGAAAACCCCTCCTCTAAGAAGATGATCCACTCCTAGAGTCTTCAACGACCTTGGTGAGCCTATTGGAGTGGTGTTTTGAAAGTTATCCATGACCAATTTGATTAGTTAGCCAATTTCAAAACACTTTATTGAGGGTATTCCTTACCTATATTGGTACAAAGAACATGAGTTCTATGAATACCATCATTTTCATAAACATTGTATATGTCATTGTGTGTAACTTGATCACCTCATTGAGAATATGTTAGAAAATGGATAAATCTAGTTGGATAATGATGCATATACTTCCAATCAAATCCTAGATATCTAAAAAATTCCTTTTCCACAACATAGCAATACCAATTAATAAAAAAACAATTAAGACCACAATATTAACCATAAAATCAATAATAGAAACAATAATATCAACAACATCAACCATAATGTTAATCATAAAATGGAAGGAACCAAGGCCAAAATGACCCCAATAACCAACATACCTTTCAAAAAATTATACATGTATAAAATAAATGTGTAGGTTGTATTTCCTATGGTCATGTATCAACCATTACCATAAATCCTATACAAAATTCCAATAGACTAGGACCGTTACCTAACACTGCCCATCAAATCACCAATTCTAGTAATCCTTGTTTAATGTATGACCATAGCCAAGTGTAACAACAACCAAGGATTACCATTTTAGAACCCTATGTTAGTAATTCTTTAATGCTTTGTGACCATAACCAAGTGCACTATCAATCAAGAATTATCCTCTCTGGCACATCTCCATCATTTTCTAGTTACAACAGTCCTATATCTAGTCTAGATTGTGCAATCACAGCTTGTTAGTCTCAAATCACCATCCTAGGGTTACAATCTCCTAACAATGAGCCAATCCAACCCACTATGTTGGCTAGGAGTAACCTAATCACCACTATTAATTTAAAGGCATATGATATTGTAGATCAACTCCTAAATAAACTCTCACAAATATATATTCTAGATTTGTTACGTATGTGTACCATCCAAAATAATATCCTTACTAAACTCTGGGGCCAATCGCAGGTGCCAAATGACATTACACCAGATAAATTTCAAGCTTTTTTTGGACACCTATCCCTAGGCCATTATTTTTCCTTAGACCAAAGTGATATGTCATCCCTTGGCCCTCTCCATAATAACCCATTAGATATTGAAGTTGTCATCATGTAGCACAAATTTAAACATGTCCTCATAGACAATAGATCAGGCTTGAATATTATGTCTCTAAAACTAATCAAACATAGAGGATATACAGAAGATGACCTCTATCTAGAGACTATTACTTAAAAGCCCTATGATAATGAAGAGTGGGAATCATAATGAGCCATTAGTTTACCAATGATCAATGGGCCTTTAACCCATGATACACTTTGCCATGCTCTAGACCTAGATTTGTCATATAATTTGCTTTTGGTAGACCATGGATACATGAAATTCATGAAATTACTTCAAATTTACACTAATTTATCAAATTCCCTCAGTCTTGATTGGAGGTCAATATCAACTTATATTTATTGCCATATGAACACTACAAGCATTTTGAGGTTGAATATGAAAGCTAAAATTATTATTTTGGTTTAGACCCAGTACCAAGGAAGGTCAAAGACAAATAGATACTTGTTAAATTTCTAGAGACCAATTGGATATACCATAATAGCCTTGCTACTCTTCACATATGCCTCCTATTGAAATATAATCAGCTTACCATTTTATATAATGGTCTAGGAGAGTATTTTCCCCATGGCACCTTCCATATAGCCAAGCTCTTGCAAAATTTGAAGACTTATGGAAGGCCCAAAACTAAGCCAATTTACATGGAATGGTGATGAAAGGGAAAAGGAAAGATTTGAATCCTAACCTTATTATTATCACATTTTCCACTAGACAATAATAGGACTTACATGCCAATGATGATTCCTATTTATAAAATGACAAATTGGTTGATTGTTACCAAAGTACAAAGTATGCCATATTAATAGCATCATGGATAACAAAGTGTATGAAGGTAGAGGCATAGGGGTAAATTAGTAGGGTACTCTTGGGCACATTTTGATGAACAAAAACAAAGGAGGTCACGGTATTGGATTTAAACTACTTGGGGGTGACCCCAACTATCTTATCTACATCCCTATGCCAATGACTAGTAAAAAGGATTGCATTAGTGAAGTAGAGTCCATTCATAGCATATACAAAGACATTACCAGTACTAACTTATTTGACCCATATCACATTTGTACCATTATATCAGTAATACAACATTTCTTACTTTCCCTTTATCATCCTCAACTTATAGACTATGACCAAAAGAAATACATAGTACCTTTAGATGAGTTTGAGAATGATAAGGTCTTTTTTGATTTTCTAGTCCTGAGAAAAAATATTCTGTTGGGAGACCAAAACCAAGGGTTCTTTATCGAAACAAATCCTGAAGCCTATTTCAGAGAGTGGCTAAACACCCTTAGCCAAAAGAAAAAGAATAAAACATTGAGGTCCAAAAGCGAAAACCTCTTTTAGGCATTTTTTGACTAGGGTAAAAGTAAATAAAAAGGCTAGTCTCTTGGTGAAAACCTATTATAGGAACCACTAGATGAGGATGTCCACCCTTCTTCAAATGAAGCTTGGGAAACAACCAAAAATGAACTTGATTTTGGGTTTGAGTTCAGTATAAAAAAATAACATGCCTTTGATAAAATTTTACGATAATGTCCAACAATAATTTTTAAATGGCCATTGCTATCGTTAGGTAATTTAAATTCATCTTTCTTGGGATAATTTGAAGAACTAGTTTGACTAGAGGACTTTTCTATTATAGCCTAGTTCGTATCTTTTGTAGATTTTGTAGAATATGGTTTGATTATCCTAGTAAAGGATATTATGGAAGTCAACATTGGGACTCTAAAAGACCGGAAGTGGATAAAATTAGGCATGCCCCTCACTAAGGAAGAATTTAAAGATTTTTAGCCATTTTGAGAGAGTTTATTGACATATTTATATGGACTTATTTAGACATGCCAAGTTTGGACCCCACCTTGGTTGTACACCATATCATTTTACATCTTGATGTCATACCCATTAAGCATAATTTGCATAAGATACATCCTTGTATTATTGTTTTAGTTAAGAAATAGTTGGAAAAAATCTTGGAAGTAAGATGCATTAGACTTATCAACCATTTATAACGAATCTCCAACATTATGCTTATCACTAAAAATCTAGAAGGGACCAAATTCTACACTCATTTTTGAGACATCGATAAGGCATGCCTAAAGGATGGCTTTCCTCTACTCGATATTAACATTATAGTTGAATATATAGCTAGGTATGAAATGTTTTCCCTTATGGATGGATTTTAAGGATGTAATCAAATCAAGATCATGCCAGAGGACTAACATAAAATCATGTTCACCACTCCTTAAGGAACATTTTACTATCAAGTTATGCCATTCAGCCTTAATATTATTGGGGTAACATACCAGAGGGATATGACCTTTATATTCCATGACAAGATGTATGTTATTTTCAAATGCTATGTCGATGACATATTGCGTAAATTTAAGACCCATATAGATCATCCAACCATACTAAAAAGTATATTTAAAAGGCTTTATGAGCATAAGGTTAGACTCAATCCCTAGAAGTACATCTTTGATTTCACTATACAAAAATTAGTCTTTATTATATCTTGCTAAGTCATTGAAATTGATCTTGCCAAGGTTCAAGCCATTACCGAGATGCTACCATCTTCTACTTTGATGCAGCTCTACAGTTTAAAGCGAAAAATCCAATCTATTATATACTTTATTTCATAGTTGGATGATAAATGCCATCCTTTCACTCATTTAATGAAGAAAGGTATTACATTTATTTGGGATGAAGAATGTTAGAAAGACTTTGAGAAGCTGAAGGAATACTTAGCCAATCTACTTGTTCTATTTCCAACAATGCTAGTGAGTCCATTCCTACTATACCTAACTACCACTAACAATGTCCTAGGGGAACTGTTATCCCAACATGATGAACATGGGTAAGATCATGTCATGTACTATTTAATATATACACTGGTAGCATATGAACATAACTATACACCAATTGAAAAATATTGTTTAGCTATGGTCTTTTTAGCCTAGAAGCTCCATCATTATATGCTTAGAAACAAGACCATAGTCACTAAAAAATGTATATCCACTCAAGTATCTACTATGAAAATGAGATTTGCAGGGCCACATGGTCAAGTCGATCATGCTTTTGGGTGAGTTTGAGACTAAGTATGTTAATCACAAGACCATTAAGGGACAAGTATTTGTAGATGAACATGATGAATTTCCCCTTTTAGATACTGAACCACTCACTTTTTCATTCCTAGATGGGTAGATCATGAACATCATATAAACACCTCCTAAGGAAAAACACTAGAAATTATATTTTGATGGGTCATTCACATCTCAAGGATCAAGAGTAGGTCTATTATTTATTACACCATAGCAGGATCTTATTCCAAAATCATTTTTTATAAACTTTCCTTATACTAATAACATATTTGAAAATGATTCACTCATTGCAAGGATTGTCAAGAAATATATGGAACATTTAGTATCTTTTGGTTTATGGTGATTCTATATTAATCATCAATCAAGTTACAGAGTAGTTCTAGACCAAATATGATAAGTTGGTACCATACAAGGTGATGGTGGACATTCTCAATCAATAAATTATGCATTTTTAGTTTGAACACATAAATTGGGCCAATAACAAGACAATAGATACCGTGGATAGCATTTGTTCTTTGATTCATAGTAAAGACAAGACAAAAGACTATCATTTCGTAATTAAAAATCTTCTAGTGCCTACTCATGAACCTATGACCATTGAAATTATCTAAAATATTGTTGGTCCCAATTCTATTTGGTATTCATACTTATATAACTACCTTCATGACCATGTCCTTCCACTAGACCTTTCACATAAGCAACAAAAATCTTTTATACACCAAGCCTATCGATATACATTACTTGGTCCAACCCTTTACCATAAAAGCTTTGATGAAACTTTTATTGGTTGTTTGAATTTGGTAGAAGCTACATTAGTTTTGAGGGAAACTTATGAAGGAGTTTTTGGAGCCCATATTAGTGGGGTTGTCCTTTTCCAAAAACTTCCTATGTACTAGTTATTATTTACCAACCATAGAAATGAATGTAACTACTTATGTCAAAATATGTAATGAATATCAGAGGCATGCAAATTTGATTCATGTTATGACTAGAATACTCAAAATAATGACTACACAATGGTCATTTTTAACATGGGAGCTTGATCTTATCGATAAAATTAACCCTACATCCTGAAATAGCCATAAACATATCCTTACTTTGATTGAGTATTTGACTAAGTGGGTCAAAGCTATACCCCTCACTTATGTGACTAGAAAAAAATTTCCAAAATTATCTTCAACCATCTCATTCCCTGATATGGTATCCCATCTAACATTATATAGGATAATGGAAGATAATTTAAGAATAAAGATGTCAAAGCAATCTATGCCGAGTTAACATCACCAAAAAAATTTCCACTAGCTATTACCTACAAAGTAATGTAAAAGTGGAGGAATCTAATAAGATTATTATCAATATTCTTAAGAAGATTATCAATTATGCTAACCATGATTGGCAGCTAAAAATCCATTGCACCCTTTGAGCTTACTGTAATAATTATAGTACTCCAACAAAAGCCACACCATATTCCCTTATCTATGGTATTGAATTAATTCTTCCCATTGAGGTTGATTTTATTCTCTTCATATCTCATTGAAGAACATTCTTGATGATGATGATTATAGGTTAGCTCATCTATAAGAGCTAGATTTACTAGATGAAAAATGCAACGCCATTGTAAAAAACCTTCAAGCACATCAAAATTGGTTATATGTTTAGTATAATAGGCATGTCAAGCACAGAGAGTTCAAGGTTGGTGATCTTGTCCTTAAAGAAAACTAGAAGAATACCATGATAGAGAGTTCAAGCCTAATTGGATAGGTCCTAATGACATTATTACTAATTATAGATTTAGAGCTTACCACTAAGCTACACTAGATGAAGATGAACTTGATGATCTCATCAAGATAATACATCTCAAGAATTATTTTGCTCAAGAGAGTGGCGGTATTATATATATGAGGATAATTTACATCATATTATAATATCACCTTCCTTATACCATACCATATACCATTCCTTCCATACCTTCTCTATTGACTGAATTTGTTTTACCCTACCACCCCACCCTTTTTGACCTTGGTTCCGATCCATTAGTTCTTTGGGCACCTTAATTGAAGGGATTTAGATGAAGTTTCAATAGTTGATTTAGTATTTCCCATAGAGGAAGTAATTTAGAGTAATATGACAGTGGTTTGGAAATTGAATTCTTTATTGTGATCATGTTCAATCTCAATCTCGATGCAACTAATTATAATTTCCTTTGGGAAAATTAGTATCACTAACCAATGTCATTGTTTCTTAATAATAACCACCTTTGGGTAAATCAGAAACAACCCCATTTTTATCCACATTGACACATCACTATCATATACTATGTCATTTGCCTAATATATGAACTTATTGCTACTTAGACTCCTCAATTGTGGGATGAAGTATAATGACTTTAGGTCTCATTAGAGACTATGTAGGTAGCAATTGATTCACATCAAGGTTAACTCAGTCACTCCTTCACCATGCTATTGCCATTTTGTTAGTAATTTAAGTTTGAATGCTCTAACCATTTTAAAAGCATGTTTAAGCCATGCTCTAACCTTTTAATGAGTTGGACCATTTTATATCTTTTAATTCTCAATTGAGTAGAGATACCTATAAAAATTCAAAAACATCTGAAATTTTTTATAAATCATAAAAATCACAAAATCATGAAAATTGGCTTTGAATTTCCATGCAAGATATAAAGCGATCAATTTTTTTTTATATGGGCCATATTATTTATTTATCTTCATTTATCAACCATCTTGGTCTTTGTCCTCCCATTTCTTAGATAATTACATCATCCTGAGCTCGACAAAGAATATGTAGGCATCACTTGGATACTTGGAATATCTCAGGTTAGCTTAGTTGCACCTTTCTTTCTTTTTTGACCACTTTGTTGCCTTTAGGATTCCGGGACTTCTAGATATTTCATAAATAACCACTTATCTTTTAGGTTCCCCATCCCTATTGGCCTTATCCATACGATCTCATAGTTTTGTGAGTTTATATTGAGAGCATTGTGTTTTTAAATTTGATGCACTAATGATCATTTGGCTTTTCTTATGCCCTCACTAGTTTGTGAGTAACTATTTCTAATTGTCTCATCATTTTGTGAGTAACCATTTATAACACTCCATTATTTTATGATTTATTTACACTTTCTCCATTTTTGTGAGCTCATTCTCATTATACACCTTAGATGTATTAGACACTATTAATTACTAAGTCAGCTCATTTTTGGATACTCATCTCTTGCCTTTTAGTGTAGTTTTACCCTGAACCATACTCTCATGCTCACATGATTGGTTTTTGTTGATGTTTTCATGATTATTAATATCACCCCTCTCTTTTTATATGTGCTCACCATTTTGATAGACTATTCCCATATTCGTCTACATGATAATCATATTTCCTTATCATCAATTTTCTTTTATCACATATCTTGAGATAAATACATTTGTCCGAAAGTTCATGTTTGATCTTGTATCCATGGAACTATGAAGGCAACATCCACTTTCCTAGTGTATATGGAGTCAACTTGGCTACTCCTTCCTTTTGTTTTTTCCCCTCGTTTTTATTTTTATGTGTTATTATTCCCTATAGCCTAGGAGAAACATTATTCATATTTTTCTCTTCTGTTTTATACCTATGTTATTTCTATCTAGCTTAGGGGTCACCCTGTTACCAAGAAAAACACCTCTATTAAACATACACAAACACTTTTATTAATGTTTTTACAAACATTGTAATTAACCACTGCTTGTATTTTGTCTGTGTTTGTTTAGAATAGTTGATGTATTGTACTTTTCATTGCTTTGGATTATTTAGTAATTTTGTTTGATTTATTTTATTTGTTTATGGCCATGGTTGTGTCTTTTTTATTGGTGTTTTATTGTTTTTTTATTTTTATTTATTGGTGTTTTGTTGCTTGTTTATTTTTATTTGTGTTTTATTGTTAATCTATTTTTATTGGTGTTTTGTTTTTTTATTGGTGTTGTGTTGTTTGTGTTTCACTTTTTTTATTTTTCTTTCCCATATTCACCTTTTTCTTTCTTAGTTACCATAGGATTCTTATGCTTTATTTACACTTGAATATCAATTACCCATGTCTTGTACTTACATTGTGAATTAGTGTACATTTCTACACTTAGTTTATTGAAATATATTCACTTGGGATTTGATTGTTCATATCTTATGCCTAAGTGATTTATACTTTTATTTATACTAAGTTTTTCATGCTTTAGATACACATTGTTATTATAGTTTTCTATAACTATGATATATAATATCCCAAGCTATAACAACATTAAGCCAAAAAATATATCAGATAATGTGGGAAGTACTACTTCTCCTTGTTCACACTTGGAAAATTCTTGACCTACCTAAACACTAAACAAAGGTAGAGTAATTAAATATCAAATGAATAGTAATACCTGCTAGTTCAGACATGCATCTCCATACTAGAAGGTAGCTCAAATTCATGTCTATCCTCTATGTCAACTTACTCTTACTCCATGAGTATACATTCAGTATGTAAGCCCAGTTTTCTCAAATTTCCCTACTAGGGCAAAGCTAAATCATATTATCATTCCTCTGCCCTATTGGGGCAAACCACTTTGCTAATTATTATAACTGCCTTTAGGCAAATCAATATTGTTTTTATCTTTCTGCCCTACTAGGGCATTTTCACTATGTTAATGACTATAACTACATTTGGGCAAATCATTATTTTCACCCTTGCCCTATTGGGGCATCTAACCATGTTGATGATTATAACCAACTTTGGTCAAATCATTATCATTCCTCTGCCCTACTGGGGCATCTCACTATGCCATTGATTATAGATGGCTTTGGTCAAATAATTATCTCTACGCCCATTTACTATAAGTCACATTGTTTCCTTAGTTTTAATGGAATGTTCTTCACCCTTATTTATTTCCTACTCCCTTGAGGGGGCATCCATCAACTTTTGGGGTACTGTCCAAGGCATTAATTTTTTTTTCATTCTTTGAGAAGATGTTATTGTGTCTGTATCTTGTAAAATCTTATTAAACAGGGGAAAACTATGGACATTGTATTTTGACCACAACTATGTTCTAACTAGACTTCAGATTGATTTATACCAAACATTACAAATTAAGCCTTAGAATCACTGAATGTTCCAATTTCCTCCACACATTGAACATTAGTGCTCATAATTACATTAGTGCAAAAAAAAAGAATTTATTAACTAAGTAAATCAAATTAAATGCTTAAGTGAAATTTACATGTGTAATTTGTGAAAATGGATTTTTTAAAAAGGAATTTACATTAAAAATGAGGTCCTGATGATGTCATCACCCTCAAAGTCAAGAAATTGAAAATATCTCCCTTGAAGCCTTAAATTCAGAAATGGAGAGAACATGCTCAATAAATGGGATGTCTATCCCAAATATTAATTATGTGTCCCCTCCTTAACTCAATTAGGGTTAGTCTAAACTCAACCATTGTTAACTTTAACTTAAGGTGCAGTTAAGTTAGAGTTAGTTTGGAAGGCTATAAATACAAGGATTAGTCCATTATTCAACAAGTTATTTTGGTGTAATGTTATTATGAAAAAATACCTTCAAAGACCCTTGTAATGTAGTGTTATTATGCTCATTTGTTAAGAGAACCAAGCCAAAACAAAATCCAAGTTCAACATCACCAAGGTGACAAGGAGAGATGATGTAAGGAACACTATTACCAAAGATTCATTGATTATACAACTAAGCATGTTACTTCATGGCTAACATATAACTATTGCTCTCTAGAAAGGTAAATAATGGTTGTTTTGTCTTATATTTATAGTTACTTGTATTTTTCTCTTGCTCTTTGAGTGTCTAGGATTGAGATGTTAGATTTATTAGTGTGTTTTCATTTGGTTTTCATCATACTAACACAATACTAATCTCCCCTTTTAGATTCTTATTCATCATAGAAAAAACATCACCTTTATAACTAGTTTATAGATTCTCCATGATAGCCTTTTGGAGTTGGCAAAGACTATCAGGATTAAGTGAAGGAACACTTTTTCCACGTGAAACCAATTTTTGTGTAGAAGGTAAAGTCTAAGGTTTTTTATTTTACTTAATATGGATCAACTTATTTTTTGAGAAGGTGGGAAGATGGACCTAATTAAAAGGATAGTAGCTAGCACAATTCAAAGCTTTGATATTATATGCTTTAACACTTAGAAGAATGCAAGAGTAATTAATTTGTATTCCTTTCTTAAGGGAGAGTTGAATAGTTTCATGATCATAGTCATGAAATAAATTGATATCATTCATGACGAGAGATAAATAACACCAAAATTAGGATAAAGCACGAGATAAGCATCTAAAAAATATTTTTTATGCAAAAATTATGCTCAGAGATTAGTTTCACCAAATCTTTAACCCTAAATTGGATGTGGATCCTACTTGGGTTAATAGGGTTAAGAATATAAAAATTATAATGCACAAGTATGATAATTAGATCTAAAATAGGCCAATTAAATGCTAAACTCAAATACAACATATATTGATTTTATTAAATTTAAATAGGCTAAACATATAAATTACAACTATGCTAGATATGGAAATGACTAGAAAAAATGTACTTAACTAGCTCTAATGCTAACATAGTTTTGGATTTGGAACAAATGGGATGTAGAATGGAAAGGGTTTTGGAACATTTACTAAATTCTAGATGGAGTGCCTTTAGAACTATAGACACTAGGGTCAAACTTTGATTTTAGCATTGACACTACAATCTAAACCAAATTGAGGTGTCCTATATAGAATACCTAGTATAAAAGGACATGACCACTTAGATGTTTTTGAATTTGTCTTTCAATTCACTCTAGTTCATTTAGATCTAGGACATAGACTATTTATCCTCACGAAATTTCAAAACCCTAGTTTTTCATCTTCATAGTGATCTTTGTAAAAATGGGTTAGTGGGATCACTATGTCAGCTAACCCTAAAGACCCATTTGTTAATGGATGTTTCTTACATAGCCACTAATCTGAACAGGGCCTCAAATTGATGTAATTTTCCTATAATGTGTTGGTTTGTGTGTGTACAAGGGTGAAATATGTGGAAAACATGTAGAAGAGCGATTGAGCTTATAACTTGGAAATTAGGCTATTAGACTGATCCTTTAGTAATTCACACATGTAGATGTGTAGTCTCTATGAATGACATGGAAATAGGATTACATTGGGAGGCTTTTCTCAATTAAATTCTTTTTGAATGATCTTTTGTATGAATGCTAGATTATCAATGAATGAGGAGTGATTGTGAATAAATACCACTCTTATCAAAAATTATCTCATATTAAAAAATTTAGGTGAGCCATTAAGAAATGCTTTATTTTCAAGTCATATGAATTTAGATCACTAGAAACCTATGTTAGGGTAGGACATTTGCTTTGATGCAGGTGTCTAGGATTGACACTTCTATCCTGGTAGTTATAAAACAAGTAAATGCTTAAAACATGTAAGAGCATAATATAAGCACATTACAATTGTTTTTGGTAGGATATAAGGTCTAAGTTATCAACATAAGAATGGTCTAACCAAGAGAAAGGCCAAGGGGTATAAACTAAAGTAGATGCAAGATTTTTGAAAGTAGGAAAGGTATATAACTGAGAGGAAGAAACAAGGGGTAAGTTTATCAAGTGTATAAGAATAAGATGATATATAATTCATAAATAATTCTTTCAAGCAATCATTTTGAAAATTTTCCTTTTTCATTAGAGAATTCATTTTAAAAACTATAATATATTGGCCATATGGTGGATTTTGAAGTCTCCTTTTTTCTTCCATAGATATTATTTTTAGCTTGGCACATTAGTGTATTTAGATTGCATGCTTTATCACCATCCAATGGTAAGTTTTTGTATAAAGTAATAAAGTTATAAATAATTTTGGTATGTGAAAATATCCAAGATAAGGGCATTGCTATCTCTTAGCTTTTTCAAAATAGATATATCTAAGATATCTATACTAGTTTAAATAGTAATAATGATCTACATTTTAATAAATATAAATCAAAACCTTATTGTTCTTAATTAGAAATTTGGTATTATTTTTCTAAAATTAAATTGCATAATTTTATTAGCTACGCTTTAGAATAAATTTCAAATCTACGAGTTTAGATAATTACATCGTTATGCAATCACATATTGGATTAGTCCTCGCTTTTTATACCTCATCAAATTTCTAAATTAGGTGTTAGAGAATGAATATAATCACATTTACTTAGTTTGGACACATGATTCACATTGGTGGGACTAGATCAAAGGACTCGAGGGTGTTTGTGAAGGGTGTATGGTTCCTTTGGTGACTAGGCAGAAGATATAGAAATGTGGGTGGTCAATAAATTGAATCAATAATGTGGGTTACTTATTTATGATCTAAGGCACCATTAATATTTTTAACATTAGGTTATAATTTGTATTTAAGGATGTAAATACTTTACTGATGTGTTATTAGCTAGAACTAGTTGTGGCATTGACAACATATTGAGAAAATTTAGTTCATATATGAGCTTATCTTCTATGAAGAAAGATTGATATTGTGTTGAGAGTAAGTATCATTGAATATTTGAAATTAATAAAAATGTTAGATGTGTTTTATAGTTTTAAATATATTTTAGTGGAAACAACGTAGATAATTTCTAGTTAGAGTTAACATTAGATCAAGGTAGAATCTTTCCTCTGAATAAAATAAAAAATTCCATGTGTTTTCATTTTTTTAATATTATGTTGGTTAGTGACATGGAATCATTAGGTTATTTTAAACCAAAATATGTTATTTTTTTCTCCATGTTTTATGTCAAGGAGTCGCCTAATTAAATCATTTATATGTTTGGCTTGTATAATATTTAAACTATTTCAATATTTCACTCTCCCTATAAAATACACTATGATTCTTTGTATTCTTGTTCTATATAATCCTACGGCTTACAAGAACATGAATATTTTCCCTTTACTTATATAAATCATGGTTATATAATTTGAATTATCAATGTATTTAGTGTTATCGTAGTTGTATGCTTGTTGATCACTTTTTCGTTCTTTTATAAGCTACAAATGTTGTAATCACTTGTGAGTGAATGTTGGTTTTAGTACATAATTTTATCCATTTGAGAATCTTGATTTCCTTAGGAATTTTAGAAGCATTGAACCATATGTAATTTGCTTATTATTTATAATCATCCCTGTCACCATAGAATAGTTGAAGATTCTCACTTGTGTGTTCTCCTTTAAATTAATTTGAAAACATATTGAAAAAATCTAATCTATATATGAGTTTATCCTCTATGAACAATGTTTGATTTTGGGTTGAGAGAAAGTTTTATTGAATATTTCAAATTGAGAGAAATGTTTGATGTGTTTTATAGTTTTAGAGGTGTTTCAATGCAAACACATTATAGTCAAGGTGAGCATTAGATCAAGGTAGGATTTTTCCTCTAAATAAAATAAAAAATTCCACATATTTTCTTTTTTTATAATATTATTTTGTTTAATGACATTGAATCATTAGATTCTTGTAAACAAAAATCTATTAATTTAATTTTTGATCTTTTTTGTTAAGTATCCACCTAATAAAATCATTTTTATGATTGGCTTGTAAACATTCAAACTACTTCTGTATTTCACTCTCCCTAGAAAATACAATATAATTATTTGTATTATTGTCCTATATAATCCTACAGATTACAAGAATATGAGTAGTTTCCCTTTATTTATATAAATCATGGATATATATTTTGAATTATAAATGTATTTAGTGGTATTATAGTTGTATGCTTGTTATATCTCTTTTTCAGTCTTCTATGAGCTACAAATTTTGTAACTACTTGTGAGTGAATATTGGTTTTAGTACGACATTTTATCCATTTAAGTGTCTTGATTTCCTTAGGAACTTTAGAAGCATTGAACCCTCAGTACTCTACTTATTTTTTCTAATCATCCCTATCACCATAGAATATTTGAAGATGCTCACTTGTGTTTCCCCTTTAAATTAGTTTGAAAACCCTATAAACATTTTTTATTCCCCTCTTATGTTGTGCAACATGCCTATTTGAACCAATAATGAATATATGGTTTGGTCTGAGCATAGATTATAATTTGATTAAAATATTGTATTAGAACTCTACTCTTGGACTAATTAAAGGTAAATCAAACTTTTGGGTGAGCCAAGATTTTTATCTTAGTCTTAGATAAACTATAGGTGACATTAAAAATTCTATGCAGTCTAAATTATAACTATCTAGAATCAAACTAAAAATATTAAGCATGTATGGAGATTGACATTTGTAGTCCCATGTGGGCATAACAATTAGATTCATTATTTTCTTATGTTTATGACAAGCCAATGGCATATCCACATTTTAGGGTAACTAGGTAACATAAACTATAGGTAGGGCATGTTTTGGCTACAATCATAATTTTGAGTCTTATTAGCCAATGCATCAGTAAATAAGTAATATATAGATATAAACCAATTTGAAATGTAATGTTTTCATTATTGTAAAAGTATAATATTATTTCGAAACATGCAATCATTAGCTTACTCTAAACAAAATGCTATTATTACCCTTTTGTGCTGCATGAAATCAAATGGGTTCATATTGAGATATAACATATTAGGATCATGTTATTTAAAATTATATTATTTTTAAGTTTAAAAAATTAATAGGACATAATAGGATAACCATTTTTATGAGAAATGTTTTCTTAAGTGCCATATCTTGAAGCTCTTCTCACCATTCTTTATGCAATAAGGGATACATAATTTTTTTAAGATTTTAGAAAAAATGTGTTCCCAATCTCTCATTTTCTTATTTCTATTTGATTTTATCCTCTCCCAGAGATCCTTCCATCACTTTGCTATAATTTTACAACAACTCTTCTATGAAAACTCTACCTTCTTAGGGTCTTCGATACCTTAATGCATAAAATAATGCTCTATATCCAACACGTATTTCATCAATTCTTTATGGTCTTCTCTTCTTGGAAACATAGGAAACACAACTTCAAGTTGATTCTTTGTTGTCTCCAACACCTTCATGGTTTTTCTTTTTTTCAATCAATAAGCCAACTCTTTTTTGCTCCATCTTTCCAAGATATATATATATATATATATATATATACTATTTTATTTTATTCATCATCTCTATTAGGTCTTTCATTCTTGGCGGTATTCTAAATTTTTGTGCCATATTTATTACTCATAATAGGCTTCTCTTTCATAACTTATGACTGATTCAAACATGATTCTCTTTCACAACCTAGATGTTTGATAAATACATGACACTCTATTCCACAACTTTATTTAGATTTGAAAAAAATCTTCAACATTTATAATAAATGTATCCTATCTCATATGTAATCTTCTCTTTAAGAACATTATCTTACATAAATAAGATTGGTTTTTACAACATGCACCTGATTCAAACAAGCATGTCTCTCTCTAATGCCCCTGATTGTTTTTCTCTAATGTGCATTAAATGCAAGCTTATTTTTGACAACCTAAAGCTGACTTAAAAATGTCTTGCAATTTATCACATGGCTCTTATTCACTTAGAATATTTTCACACACATGCATGAAAACTCACTCTGAATGTAAGGTATCTCTTGAAAACTTATACCCAACCCCTCTTCTTTATTGAAATATGACCTCTCTTGTTATCTAGCCACAACAATGTGGAACAAAAATTCTTAGAAGGATTGAGAACTTGAATATACTTTAATACCACTTGGTGTAGTTCACACTAAGGTGGTCTCAATGAAGGGAAGTCATTATCCATACAACCAGAGTCATGTAGTATAAAATATTCATTATTTATGATTAAAATAAGTCTTTACAGTATTTAAATTCATAGTGGTTATCTACATGCTAATCTATCCTCTATGTTTCTAAGCTTTTCATAAGATAAAATAAATCTCTATTGTAGACTCTACAACCTTCCCTTCGATCTTTATTTCTGCGCCTCACCAATCTGTGGCCCTTGTCTTTTTCTCAAATAATGACCTTTTCTTTCTTATTATTTGGGAACCTTCCTATTATTAGTGAGGAACCTATTATCAATGGTTGTGATCCTTTATTACCATCTAGTCCCCAACTCTTCAAATTTATCATGAACATCTCATCAAATTATGAGATAGTTGAACCATGACCAAAACAACTTTTTAAACTTTCCCATGAATAATTATTTTCACAAGTGATTGTTTGACATGTAGCCACTCCTAATCAAAATATCTCATAATTATATTTGCAATGATACCAAAAAATTCCTTATTTGGTGAACCCGAGTGGAAGTTAAAGTCTCTTCAAATTCATTATGTTGTTCCTCCACTATGACTAAAATTTGAATTGTGACTATCTATTGTTTGTGATCATGCCACATGGCATCATCCTAAGGTGTCTTTACCATTGGTTCAAAATAGTCTTTTAGACTTGAAAACTACCCCATGGACTTATGAAAATTTTCAAGTTTGTTTCCAATATTCAACACATCTGCCTAGACTTGTTAGAACATTCAATACTAATTATAATTTCCAACACATCTTCCAAAGCGGTTCAACCATTGACTTGTGACATGTGCAGGTCCTGATTATTACATTTGTCACAATCCTGTCATGCCAAACTCATGTGACCTCTTGACTACTTTGTGGGAGAATCATGAGGCTATGGACTTCATGTATATGAGCTTAAATTTTGATGTTCTCTAGACCATTATCGGGTGATCTTGTATGCAAGTCCCAGGAGTATCATGAACTCGAACTTAAATTTGACATCCTCTAGATCATCATCCCTTTCACAAATCCCAAGATTCATGTGGACCCATTGAAATATTAAATCTAATTTCTAACTTCATTAGGTTTGGTGGTCTCCGTGAATATCCAATCAAACTTACGATTTCCATCAAGTTTTCCACTATTACTTTGTCATGAACACTTTGATACATGGATACTATTAAATTTAGATTGTTGTGAATATATGAGTATATGAGAGGTTTCCAAAGAACATGGAAATTTGAGGGTGGTTGTCATGCACTATGAACATTTTATAGCATTTGACCTCCTCCGACCCTAGGGACTATGGAACTTGGTTGGGAATTGTTAGTAGGGAATATCTAAACACAAATAACTCTGAACAAAGATACACTTTTTGCCAAAATAATTTCAAATATGAATAAATAAACCACAATATAATCTCTCAATAGCAAATCAAAGATCTTATCACTTGTTCTTCTAGACAATTACACAATTGAGTCTCTGTCATACAAATAACATAACATGAAATATTTTGTCTTGAAAACCTGGGCTTTTGCAAATCTGGAGATTGACCTTGAATCTGGAAGTCTCGGCCTGCTGTGTTGAACACACAGTCACCAGTGTCGGTCGATATTCTATCGACGTCAGTCACTGTAGGTCATTTTTTGTCGACGTCGGTCTTCAGTCGGCCGATGTCGGTCACTGGGATCTCTGTCTACTGAGGTCGGTGTCTGTGTGGATTTGTATGGACCTGTACGGACTTTGTACGACCGCCAATTAAGCACAACCTACCTGTTTTCAACCCCTGATCTAAAAATATATGTCTCTAATACAAAAGATCTCTACCTATATAATTTATTGAATCAAAACTGAATAAAAATACTTGGAATATTGTGATAACTTTTGTGAGAAGTTATCTCTCAAATATGTACCTCTGTGATAACTTCTGTATGAAGCTATCTCTCAATTTGGCAATAAATCAGCTGATATCTCACAACCTCTAAATCACACACAATGAACAGTTGACGTTCTCCACTGTAATGGAATCCTAAAACCCTTGGCTCAGTCTTCACAGAAGAATTCTTCAAAATCAATAATCAATAATCAATGGCTAATCCATAATGGCCTCCATGAGAAACCCTTATACCCTCAAAAGATATGCTTGCCCTAATTAGGTTTTTCTTAAATTAGAATTTGGGTTTCTAATTTAAAATTAGACCAAATAATTAATATTTGATTAAATCAATCAAATATTAATATCTCTCTCAATACATGTCCAATAGAGCCCAAACGAAAGCCAACTAGAAAAATTCTACTAAACGAAGCCACGCCAATATCCATCAAGACCCTCTAACCATCCTCTTAGCCTATGAGGGTTGCATAATAGGCTAACCATGAACTCAGAACATGTCAACTGAAAAGGGGACATGACAATCTGCCCCTCCTAAAATTGCTTACCCTCAAGCAATCACTGAATGATACACCCATCAATCCACCTGCATCCCAAATGTAGTCATGATCTGCCCTGCTATTAATCAATGCAAACTCCATGCCATGTCCATCCCTAGTACTAAGATAAGCACCCCAACATCCAATCCATAAATGAAAATCAGCAAGCAACTCAAGCAAACTTCGTACCTGAATAATATCTAAATTTGGATTGTGAAGGCTAGAAAGAGTCATATCATCATCAACCTATGACCCAACTGTAACAAAAAGCTGAGTCTCTACCACATGTGTTAACTCTTGAACTGCACTCACCTCTAGACCAAGCTCATCCTCATATCTCTCTTGTGTTGGTGCCAATGTGCACTCGTCATCGCACTCTACCATGTCAGGTGGCGTAGGCATCTCCATCCGATGAAAAAACATATATCTGAAGTTGTTGCCCTGTATTTCCTTAAGAATGTGTGTCTTCCCATCAACATCAAAGAGAACCTCCATGTCCTTGAGAAAAAGATTAACTTCCTCAAATTAATGAAGCCACTTCATACCCAAGACTAAGTCTATATCCCCCACGTCTACCACATAATAATCAACCTTAAACTCATAGTTGTTCAAGCGCAATGGGAGGTCTCTAATCATACGCTCACACCTAAGAGTGTGACCATTGGCTACCTTAACTCTGATGCCCTCAAAATCTTCGGTAGTGAGTCCACGCTTCTCCACAAATCTAGCATCTATGAAATTATGTGTGGCTCCTGTATCAAGAAGGGTGATAACCTTCTGGCCTACCAAAACTCCACGAAGTTTGAATGACTCATCCGAATGAATGCTGGATAGGCGTCCTCCTGTATGTGAAGCTCTAACTCTGCCTCTACCTTAGGCCCTGAAGCCTCTGCCTCTGCCCCCTCAAAACTATTTTGCTGTTCAAAATCCTCTGAATCTGAATCCTCATAATATGCCCACATCACACGATTTGCCTTGCCCTTAGGCCTCAAAGGACAATCATGATGGATATCATATGGACCTTTGCAATAGAAGCAAACCTTCTTCCTGCGTAGATCGTTAAGCGCCTCACGATCCAAAGGTGGTGCTGCTGGATTGGCCTTTGCATCATTCTTTATACCTGATTTATCTATGTTAAAATTTGGTCTCTCTGTATCTGTGTTGGAGCACTTATGGTCTCTAGATGAAGAAGTACCTTTGGAGTTATATTTATGGGATGGGGCTGCCATCTCCATACTACGCACCTTCTTCATAGCTACCTGTAATGAAGGAGGATCAAAGGCTTTGATCCAACCTCTCAATGGCTCTGTCAATCCCTCCATGAAGAGAACTACCAATCTACGCTCAGAAATATTGGGCACCATGACTGCCAATCTCTGAAACTCCCCAATGAAGGACTCCAAGTTACCTGTTTATCTCAACTATGCCAAATCTCAAAAGTAAACCTCGAGATCCTTCCTGTCAAACCGCTCAACCAATCTATCCACAAAGTCCTGGTACTCTGTCACCTGGTTATGCTGAAGTGTTACCATACCATGGTACCACTAATCATGTGCTACTCCATCCAAGTACAAAGTGGCATATTTGATGGCCTCTATCTCTGACATTGGTCTCAATGCCAAAAAGGTGTCAAGCTTATGAACCCAAGCTTGAGCTGGCATCTTGTCGCTGCCGTCAAAAGTAGTCAAAGAAAGCTTACTAGTAGCCTTCTTCAGCTCACTGAATTGAACTCTAGGCCTCCTATCCTGTCTAACTAATCTGTAGTGCTCTCTCCTCAGAGTAACAAAACAATCAAAGGGCATCTTCTCCTGAACATGAGGATCTAATAAGTTCCACTCATCAATTGCAGCCATGAGGGTATCTGTAAATAGGAAATCACCTACTGCCTCTTCTGTTGGAGCCTCTGGTTCATCCTGCACAAACATAGGCCGTGTAGGTCTATCAGCGGTCCTGGAATGGGTCTGCTGGGATCTCTGATTAATAGTAGCACTCCTATTATCTCCTTGTTCCCCATTCTATCTATCAGGTGCGTTCATCCCCCTTATCATAGTCATGAGTGCCTATAGTGTCTGATTCATCTGTTGTTGTCTTGTCATCATAGCACAGTGAAATTCTTTGGTGTCCTGATCAACATCATACCTGTGGCCCCTAGGTGGGCTACCCTAACGTTTATCACTCATGATAATCCACTGCTTTTCTAACAACTGGGTACCTTCAAGCAAGGCTCTACTGCGTGTGTTATACTTGTGTGGTCCCAACTCTTGTGGCTGCATAAGATTGTCACACCCTCAGGATGGCAGGATTTAGCTCTGATACCACTGTAATATCCCGTTTCAGTAGGGAATATCTAAACACAAATAGCTCTGAACAAAGATACACTTTTTGCCAAAATAATTTCAAATATGAATAAATAAACCACAATATAATCTCTCAATAGCAAATCAAAGATCTTATCACTTGTTCTTCTAGACGATTACACAATTGAGTCTCTGTCATACAAATAACATAACATGAAATATTCTGTCTTGAAAACCTGGGCTTTTGCAAATCTGGAGATTGACCCTGAATCGGGAAGTCTCGACCTGCTGTGTTGAACACACAATCACCAGCGTCGGTCGATATTCTGCTGACGTCGGTCACTGTAGGTCCTTTTCTGTCGACGTCGGTCTTCATTCGGCCGATGTCGGTCACTGGGATCTCTGTTTGTCGAGGTCGGTGTCTGCGTGGATTTGTACGAACCTGTACAAACTTTGTACGGCCGCCAATTAAGCACAACCTGCCTGTTTTCAACCCCTGATCTAAAAATATATGTCTCTAATACAAAAGATCTCTACCTGTATAATTTATTGAATCAAAACTGAATAAAAATACCTAGAATACTGTGATAACTTTTGTGTGAAGTTATCTCTCAAATCTGTACCTCTGTGATAGCTTTTGTATGAAGCTATCTCTCAATTGGCAATAAATCAGCTGATATCTCACAACCTCTAAATCGCACACAATGAAGAGTTGACGTTCTCCATTGCAATGGAATCCTGGAACCCTTGGCTCAGTCTTCACAGAAGAATTCTTCAAAATCAATAATCAATAATCAATGGCTAATCCATATGGCCTCCATGAGAAACCCTTATACCCTCAAAAGATATGCTTGCCCTAATTAGGTTTTTCTTAAAATAGAATTAGGGTTTCTAATTTAAAATTAGACCAAATAATTAATATTTGATTAAATCAATCAAATATTAATATCTCCCTCAATACATGTCCAATCGAGCCCAAACGAAAGCCAACTAGAAAAATTTTGCTAAACGAAGCCACGCCAATCTCCATCAAGACCCTCTAACCATCCTCTCAGCCTACGAGGGTCGCATAATAGGCTAACCATGAATTCAGAACATGTCAACTGAAAAGGGGATATGACAAGAATACAAAATATCTTACTGCTAATTTCAAAGCAACATAGAGTTGTGAATACAATTATGACCCCAAGATGTGACCCAATGATTTCTGAGACTATTGCAATTATAAGAACTACAAATTTCCCTAAAACTATTGTAATTCTATGAAAATATATGGAAAAGCTATCTTTGCTTTTGTTGATGCAAGATTTTTCAATGACCTTAGATGCCCCTGCATCATGTTGGTCAATATAATTTATTAAAAATGATAATGGTTTTATTGAATAGTATAAATTATATGTGAAAACAATCTCCTTATAAACTTCCACAATAGAGTTTTACATCAATTTATTTTTCTCATATTCCATATAAGCATCAAAATTAATACATTGTAACTTTTTTTGTTTTAAATATTGAATAACTATCAGGGAGTAGATGATTAGAAGGTGAAAAATCATAAATCTTATATTAAAAAGATAAATAAATAATGAAAATAAAATAAAATTAAATTAAAAATTATATGTCACACATCCTTAAAAAAAATAGCCGTCAACAAATTTCAAATTTGAAAGACAGTTAACTTCAAATTACACGCCTAATTTCATATATTTGAAAGATTACTGGTTGATTTAAAAATGTAACTGTAAAAATAATTAAGAAAATTGTTAGAAGTTCTGTGAATTTTATTAAATCTCCCCTTCTGTTGGGCTGCTACAGTATTGAGCACCTCATTCCTCTAAAGCCCAAACTCAAAGTGTTGTCTAACATCCCCCTGGGACCTCCCATTTTCCAGTGTACAAATATAGGTTAATCTCCCATTTGCTACTCGGCCCTCTCATATGCTGAAGTTTATAATGCGATCCTATCAGTAGTTATTAGGCTGTTCTAATACTTTTCTTTGCAACATTCCCAAGATTCAAACATACGACCTGCCGTTTGTCGGACTGATTTATGACCGACCGAGTCGTTCTTTAAAGTCACGAGTGTGGAAACCCCAACACCCTCCATTACTGAAATCTAAGACATCTTCTACCTACTCCCGGTAGCTTCTTCAACACACAGCTACCGGTCCCTTTCTTCCATGAAGTTCTAAACAAATAAATTAAATTTGAAAAAACAAAAATTACGTCAAAAAGGACGGAATGAAAACTGGTTGTGTACCTTAAAAATAAATACCAAATTACAGTAGGGCGTTCACAATAGAAACAGGTAACTTCTAAAGCAGGTCACACCAATCGCAATACTGGGACTTACTTAAATGGCGTTGGAAATTCATTGATATTCTTGACTTGAAATGAAACCTGTCGAAACAATTGCGACACAAGTTCCAGATCGTTCATTTAATCTTGAATCTTTTATCATACGATCCAGCAGGAATAGAAAAAACTACTGTAGTATCTCTTGACAATATCGAATAAGGCTGAAGTTTCAAACCCTAATTTGAAGGGGAGCCATTACTGTGAAGTTTCAATCCCTAATTTCAAGGGTAGCCATTAATGTGAGGCCTTTTAAATTATGAAATGAATTTTAAATCAGAGTTTGAAAATTGAATTTATTTCCGAACATTTACCGAAGCGGCACCTACAGAAAGGAAATACGATATGTCCAAAAATAACCAAATAGGTCTCACAGAGACTATGAAGTACAGCTAGATTAGAATAGGCATAAAAGAAACATTCAGCAAGTGTCCAATGAACAAGAGAATCGAAAACGCCAAAGCATCAGATTCTTTAATTTTTCTCTCATGTTTACCTTGGATTTCAAAGATTAGTAATTATGTTATTCCAAGGGATTATTTGAAAATAATTAGGAGAAATTAGACATGTTGTTTGAAATTGTCACCACTCATCCCTTTATAGTTAAAGGGTGAATTGTTTCCAAACGTTTCCCTGTTGGGCTGTTCTA
The DNA here is from genome assembly GCA_037957365.1 of Torreya grandis. Taxonomy (NCBI): domain Eukaryota; kingdom Viridiplantae; phylum Streptophyta; class Pinopsida; order Cupressales; family Taxaceae; genus Torreya; species Torreya grandis. The sequence goes on from JARHVA010004582.1 coordinate 1,030,069, forward strand.
TCACCAAGCTACTTATTTCTGGGCTGCTTTAACATTGATCTAGTTATCCTTTCAGGGTTTGAATATGAATTCAATCCCAAGATTTCCAATTTGTTGTTGAGCTGCGGAAATGGGTTGTATATTACTGAGTTTTTATTCCTGTTAATGCCGTTAGTGTGATCTGCATCTTGAGAATCTGAAATGCTGTTTGTTCTGCCACATCCCATACCACACGAACCTAAAACATCCAATTCGTTGCTTGGCTGCTCTACCACTTAACTATGGTGCATTGAAATGGAAAAAAGAAATTGCATCCAATTAAACAGAATGAAAATTTATCGAATTGAATTTATTTTAGATATTAATGTCCATTAGAGCCCAAGAATGGTGGTCAATGGAACGGAAGGGGTAAAACGTGGATTGAGTAGTACAAAATTAAAGTGTCAAATGCAACTTTAGAAAAAAAAGAAGAAAAATAAATAAAAAGTAACTACTCCGCTATTTCAATATTTATAAATCTAGATATATGCTTTTTTGCTATTCTGTTAGAACTACAAATCGATCTTCCTGAAATAATTTTAGTGTTATGTATCAATGTTTAAATATTTAAAGTCTTTAACAGTAAATGAGAAATCAAATATCGGAATTATTTTCACCTGTTCTATAATAGATTCGGCGAATGTCTTTAAAGGAAGACAGGCAAATCGCAAGACTACAACTTATTTACACAACCTTCAAACCTCATGCATCTTGACGACTATTCCGGATCTGAACTCATTATCATTGCTGTCTAACCAATTGCACTTCGAGTTCTACGTCTGTATGTACGTTACAGTTTGTGGGACTTTTGTGATCCGATCCAACAGGACTGGTTACATTATCTGTATCTATGCTCCCTTGAGAACTTGAAATTTTATTGTGATGTTCGACACGACAGGCACGAGCGGCTTCAGCAGCTGCAGACTGTATATCGCGCGGATCCAACGATGACGGCCGAGGAAGCGTGTCCACCATCTCTGGAAAATTAAGAATAGCTTTGCTACCTTTAAGGCTGAGAGCGGCCACATCATGAGCTCGAGCTGCCATTTTTGGACTATCATATGTGCCCAGCCAGATTCTTCGTTTATTCTTTGGCTGCCGAATCTCAGAAACCCATTTGCCCCAACTCCTCCGACGAACTCCTCTATACATCTTAGAGTCACCGGAATCTTCTTCTTCTGCCCGTTCTACTTCTTCGTTGTTAGATATGTTATTCATCTCCATCTCTTCAATTTCCTACGCACAGACCAAGTCAGAACGACCACTTTTCTATATAGTTTCTGTCAACGATTCCATGAAAGAACCGCAGCGCCTTTGAAAACTAAAAATAATATCTGTACTCAACTTATGTTTCTGGAAAAGAAAAAAAAAAACTTAAACGACGTCTAATCAATCAGATTAATATACTTGATTGATTAATATACTTTTATGTACGGAGGGAGAAAATGAATCACACCTTAAATTATAAATACTTAAAAGGTGTAAAAACATTACTAATGACGAGTAATCCAAACATGAACAAATGAAATCTTAAGTTCGAGTCGTTAATGATCCATAGAAAATAACATGCACTGCTCCATGGTGGCATACTATACAACTATTGTTACACAATAAATTACTGCCAAAACAGTTTAACATTGAGATACATGTGGTCCACGCCTGGTTATGGTCTATTTAAATTGTTTCGCAGGCGGGTGAGTGTGTTATGAGTGGTTCCCACAAATTCATTTACGTTTTAAAACTCTTTAGATTGTTTACATTAAATGTTGGGGGCTCTAAGACATTAGTTTTATAGGAGCAAAGTAAATTCTTTCCGCAGGTGTTGGAGAGTCAAAATAAGATTATTTTGCAGTAAAATAGTTTTGTGTCAGAGGAAAAATAAAAGTTTAAAATACGATTTTTATTTTTATTTTAAGTTGCATTAGTACGGTCCCATGAATCATCAGAATATTTCTCGTAATAATCACTAGCAAATAATTTTTTTTTTTTGGGGAGGAAAGGAGTTAAGATTTCACCTACATGCAGGTTGTTTCGGGGTAGCAAAAATTATTTATAAGGATGGAGATATAGTTGTCCCCCTCCCCCACTTGACCCCCCTAAATAATGATTGCTCCACGTTTTCAGCTGAACAATTTGCTCTCTGTAGTTTACAGAACTAGTAAATTTAAATGGGACCTGTTGTAGAAAATCCGGTATAATTTCCCTTTCTATGGGACCACATAGTAAGTTTTCAATGTCCGCCGAAACAATTGAAGAATTTTATGGTCGATAAAATAGTAAAACAATTGAAAATTTTTATTGCCGGAGAATTCTTACTAGTGGGACCCGTCTTTGGAGGTTCACACATCAATCTATATGTTAAATCGAACATAAAAACAAATTCATTTGAAAGTTTAATATTTATTTAATTATTGTTGTCTTGTTTTCGGTGTTAAAATTGAAATGAAAAGAAGGTCACCATTTGATTTAATTTAAAATATGATATTTTAAATGTATGTAAAAAAACTTGTTGTCCAATATTTAAATATTGATGTATATTGATATACTCGTTATTAAAATGGTAATATGTCAACGTATGATTGGTTATTATGAGATTAAAAATGAGCAAATGGTACATATTACTAGAACAATTATAAAGAGTACAAAGTCAACAATATGACATTATATATTCAAAATCTATTTCAATTATTAATCAAGATTCAACTACTACAACTTTTCTTGGTACGATTTTGTTTCTTAAATTTAATTTGTAAATATAATAACATCCTTTTTATAAATTAATATTATCACAATTTGTACAATGGATATGTTCAATAGAACATAAAAACAACTGCATTTGAAGGTTTAATATTTATTTACTTATTTTTGTCTTATTTTCAATGTTAAAATTGAAATGAAAAGGTTACCATTTGATTTAATTTAAAATATGACATTCCAAATGCATGTAAAAAAACTTGTTGTCTACTACATAGATATTGATGCACATTGATATACTAGTTATTAAAATGGTAATATATCAACATATGATTAATTATTTTGAGGTTAAAAATGAGCAAATGATACATATTACTAAAACAACTATAAAAAGTACAAAGTCAACAATATAACATTATATATTAAAAATCCATTTTAATTATCAATCAAAATTCAATTATTACAACTTAATACAATTTTATTTCTTAAATTTAATTTGTAAATATAATAACATCCCTTTTATAAATTAATATTATCATAAATAATTAAATTAAATTAAAAATTATATTTTATGACTATATAATTATATAGATATTTTTTAATTTATTAAAAAAAAAAAAAAATAAAAACAAAAAAACAAAACAAAAAACAAAAAAACAAAAAACAAAACAAGCCAACACAAATACAAAGTGATGTTTTGAAGAGGCCTTTAATAGTTCCATGAAACACCACTAGACCAACCCTAAATAAATATGTATAATTAGTTTCCAAAATCTTTGTCTATTATAATTGACAATATAAAAGGAAACTTATTGAATCACATCCATTGGAAAATTGTATAAAAGATATAATATTTCCACAATAAATTTTTGGTTAAATGTTAAATGTTATAATATAACATTTATTTTCTTTTCTTTTTAACTCTACAACGTTTATTTTGTATCATACAAATCAAAAGGAATAAAATGTATTATATATATAAAAAACATTTGAATAGTTTACAATTTATTTATATATTATTTTTTCCCATAAAATTAACATCCAATTTATTTGAGATCACAAAATTAAAAGATTATTTTACAAAATTTAATAGTTTATTATAATTTTAATAAAAAAATTATTTATTAAATATTTGTTCTAATTTATTTTGTCATGAAATCATGGTTAAAAATATTTTATAAATAATTTTTTTTGGTTCTATCTTAATTAATTTTATATTTGTGTTTAGTTATAAACAAGAAAATTGGGGTTTGTTAGATTTTGTGTCATGTTTTTAGGATAAGGAACTCTCATTCTTTATCAAGTTAATGTCTAAATATGGAGATTGGAATCAAATAATAGATTTTGAATATTTATCATCATTTTATTTTATATGCTAAAAAATAAGATATGATTTCAAATTATGTTCTCTTAGAAAATACGACTTTATATGGAAGAGAAAAGAAGATAACCCATCCACCCAGGATCAAACCTAAGAGGAGGTTCTCAGTGTTATAGCACAAAATGGAGAAAGGGAAAATATTAGCCCTCGAAAGGATTAGGAATACAATAGTTCTTTCCCTTTTAAAGTAGAGCACTTAACTCACCCAATTCCTTCATGTGATCTAAGACCAGGTATAGTGGATCAATTAGGAGATCCAAATATTACAATCCTCATAAAATAGTTACACCCAAGAGTTCTTTTTAGAAACCACTAGTAGGAAGAAGACTGTTGAAATTGATCTAGAAGTTTTTGAATTAGGAAAGATCAATCCAAAAGTGGCTACAACGATGGAGGATAAATATCTAAAATATCTCGAGGATGGAGAGTTTGGATACATGGAAGACAAGGATCAACATCATCATAAGGAGAACAAAGGTATCTAGGAGGGTAGAATAATGGATAAGCAGGGACAAGATATAGATCTTGAAGATGAATAGATTGGAGACATGGAAAATCAAGATCAAGATCATCAACACGGAGGAGAGAAAAATAATGATCCTCTAGTTCAAAAGATACAAACCAAAAAATTAACCTCCATTAGAGAGATAGATGTACGAAATATGCGGGTTCTTACTTTTTTGAAATGATTTATGTATAAGTAGTGTGTTAGAAAGAGATTGGAGAGCTTGGAAACAAAAGTTATCTATGAACAAAGCCCAATTATTTAAACTACACCCAAAACAGAAAACTCTTCCTCAATTAATATTAACATTTCGTTGAGCCATGTGCTTTTGGGTTTCGTTGAGCCATGTTCAATTAACATATAATATTATTTAATGTGATTTTCTTCCATTAATTGTTAGATTATGAACAAAGCCCAATTATTCTATTTAATAATTTTGATTGTCATGAAAACTTATAATCATTAGTTATTTTAATTCCTTAAATTTATAATTAAAATATATTATTATTCATTATTTTAACTTACAATTAATTTATTTTTATTTATAATTAAAAAGTATTGTTACCCCACATTTTTTTTTAACCTTACAATTAATTTGTTTCATTCAATATTTATATAAAGTTGTCAATGATCAATCTATTCTAAAAGCGACTTTATGTTTAAAATAAATTAAAAAACATTAATCGTCAATCAAAACCAATAGAAGTGTAATATTATCATAGTCAATGCTTTGATGTGTTTATTGGTGAAACTACCTAAATTATTAAATTTTAATTGCTTTTTCTTTAATAAAAGTGTGAATTTATGACATCTTGAATGTACAAATAATTATTAAAAGTAAAATATAATTATATTAATAGTGTAATTTTAAAATTAAACTTGAATTTATTTTTGGAAAATTTAATTTAAAATTTATGTGAAATAACCTATACCTTACAATTGATAATACTGTATGAGTCGGAAAATTGATAATAGTGGATGGGTTGTTCCAGTCAAACCTAGGTTAAAATATTATTGTAAGTTGTATATTTTTTTCAGCCTCTATCATTAATCATGATCTGTTTCGAGTCAAACCTAAGTTAAAATATTATTATAGGTTTTATAAATTTTCCTATGTTATATATATTTTTCTTCTTGCCTCCATCATTAATCATAACTTCATATCTTCCGTGAAAATATTTGAACATGTTTTCAAACGTTTCGCTGTTTGGTTGCTTTATCACTGAAGTAATCCTTTTAAACTTTGGAGTATGAACTCTATATAGTATCTCCCATTTATTGTTACGCTGTTGAAATTGTCTACTCTACTACTAAGTTATTATTTCTGTTTATGTCCTGAGTGTGAACTCTAACCTAAGACCCAGCATTTTGCCGCTGATCGGATCTGCGATCTGAACCTAAAACCTTTAATTTTCTACTTGTCTGGTCTACCATTTAATTACGGTGCCTTCTGTCAAGAGTATAAACTAGTTTCTTCGAATGTTTTAACAGAAATGAAAATAATTTGATTTATTCATTTTTAGATGTTATTGTCCAGTAGATCTTTAGAATGGTCAGTGAGTACATGAATCTAGTATATAATTATGAAAAAAATTAGTTTTGAATTTTTTTTAATTTTTTTATTGAAATTTTGGGTTTATATAGATCAGGTGTATATAATATTTTTTTGGTTTAATGTTAAACAGTGATAAGTATTTTTCTACCAAATTCATTCTGAGTATGATCTTGGTTTCATCTCTTTTTAATATCTTTTATGATTTATATTTTAATAGATGGTTAGACAACAATTTTTCGATGATCACTTTTACCATTAAACTACAACCCACTTAATTAAAAAAAATAGAATTATAAAATAATATTAATTAAAAAAAACTACTATGCTATTTTAAAGAAATATACCATATACTTTGCATTGTAAATCTGAACCGTTCTATGAATATATGTTGAAGTACTGAGAAACCTAAAAATAAATAAGAAATCATAGATGGGCGTCCAAAATTATTTTCTAACTTCTAAATTTTTTTTTAGATAATGTCAAAGTAAAATTAAATTAAAAAGAATTGGCATAAATGGTAGTATAAAAGGTCCAAATTTTTTATATAATCAAGTTGCAGAATTCAGATCTAAATCATCCCTAGTAATGTAAAAATGTACACAGAAAAACACACAATGCAAGATTGTGCAGATGTCTGATTTTTTTATTGTTTTTTGGAGGCTTTGAATCATATGAGGTAGCCATGTGTCTTTACATAGACTGCATGTGCCTTGCTGCTGACAACTATTACTTATAATATGGTATGTTGCTTATGTGTGTGGCCACTCTAATTCAATATTTAGAAACATGACCAAATCAAAATTGATGCAACAAAAACATATTTTATTTCTTATTTGGATATGTATGCTAAAAGATTTAGGTATAATTAATATTAATATAATAAAATAAGAAATAAAAAAAACAAAAAATATTTTATTTCTCATACATATATGTATGCATATAATATTTAGGTAGAGTTAATATAAATATAATAATAATTATAATTAATATATCTCTTTCAATGGTTTTCAATATGTTGGTTTTGAATATGTTGTAATATGACATGTAGTAGATTTTATGTGGAAAATAGATATATCAATATTGTAATGTTAAAATGTACCACAATAAAGTTAATTATACCTACCACTGATGTGTAACATCATCCCAAACTACATTTGATGTGTAACTCAAATAAACATTGCAATGTCAATGATATTGGGATAATACATTGAGGTCCTATAATCTATATTGTAGCTTTCATTAGTTCATGCTGCCAATATATTAACACCTAGAGTCATTACATCAAGATTAAGTACACATGAGAATGCCATACTCGTACCCTTGGAAGAAAAAATAGCTACAATTGCATGTTGTATTTGTAAGCATCCTATCTACCTTTACTGACCAAAAAATAGAAAATCTAAAGGAGTACTAGCCAGGAAAAAAATGTTATAGAAAAAATTTATTCAAATAAATATCATATTATTTTTTCTTAATGCTTCATTATAAAAAATGAGATGGAATAGGTTGTCATGGATTTGAAGAGAGATATGACTACTGATTTAGACTCACAATGTTATAAAACCTCACTTCACCAAAAAATAATATATAATATAAGTAATATATAATTGCTTAGTAAATATAATATAACTCTTATTCATAATATAATATATTATAATAAGCATATGTTATATATTTTATTATTATATTATTATTATATACTTTATATTATATAATAATATGTTATTTAATTAATATTTTATAATTTATAATTTTATAATTTAAAAAATTTAATATACACTATGCTCTTTACAAAACCTCATTTCTCTCTCACACACACATGTTTAATAAATATAATATAATCTTTATTCATAATATAATATATTATAGTAAATATAGGTTATAGGTTATATTATTAAATTAATATATTATAATAATATAGTTTTTTAATATATATATATATATATATATATATATATATATATATATATATATATATATATATATAGACACACACACACACACACACACACACACGACTACAATGTTTGGATAAAGTATGCAAAAATTAGTGGGGATTTGAACCCAGCCCCAGCATAAAACATAATATTGGTAGTGATTGTAGTCTGAATGGTAGTTTTACCTCTCTTCCATTCACCAAATAAAATGAAATATTTTATACTATTATGAATATAATCATTGTGATTGGTGTTGCTGATAGAGATAAAGAGAAAATATTTTAAATATTTGTATACATATTTATTTGTATATGACACCTTGCATCCATATCTATTTGTATATGGTACATTCAGTGCATCTTGAATTCTTTGTTTGATTTCATGTACTATATGGTGTTCCCCTTTTCTACCACTTCTTTATTTCTTAAGCTCATAGTGAAACATTTTGTGTCATCCATGCATAACTCATTGTCATGTCATATGAAGTAACACACTATCTCTTTTTCCACCACCATCTCTTTTTGAAATATAAATTTATTATTACTTAATGTTTCATGCACAAATAGTGAAATGATTCCCATAGTCATTAGTTTCAGATGAATTAATCCTAATGATTTACACTCTTTCACTTACAAAATCCCACTTTATGACAAAACAAATATTATATCCCTTTTGACATAACCTTACACCTTTAGGGAAACCCATAGTTTTAATACACACAAATCGAGCTTAGAAAGACTAAAAAATAATTTCCTAATTTTCTATATAATTTTATGTTAAAATACTATTCTTTCTATATCCTTCTCACCTATCCATCTAGCTCTATAATCCTATAGTAGGATCGTTTCAACACACTAAATGACAAAATAGGTTCAAATTTGAAAATTTATGTAACTTTCTAAGTTTGAGTGGGAAAATTAACGATAGGTGGATCCATTAGTAAAGACAAAAAGAGAAAAATACAAAAAGAATGTTATAAGGGATAAATTATATTCACGTAGCCACATTAGTCATAGATAGTAAAAATCCTAGAGTGGAGTAGTAATAGGAAGAACAAAATAACAGTAGCAGATCATGAGGGCAAAGAATAAGAATACAGAAGGAAAAATTGAACAAAGGAGAAGAATATTTTATTAACAATAATCAAAGAATGAAAGTGGAGCCATAGAAGGAGAAAAAATAGAGTTTTTAGATTATATACACTATTGGTGTAAACAACGAATAACAAGAAAGGAAGAATCTCAAAATATAAGATTCTTGTAAAAGTATTCTAAACACAGTTGTAACTTTTCTTATATAGTTTCCATATTAAGTTTTTAATAAATCAACATATAAGTATATATTTGTGTGTTTCAACTATATTTGTCTATCCCCTATTTTCCTATTTTAAGCTTGTTGTAAGTGCAATTTTATGCTGATATTGGTGGCTTTGGGATTATTATGGAACTACACCATTTGTGTGTTTATATTGCCTATTTGAACCCCTATATTTATATTTTTAATAAAAATGGTATTAGAGTCTTTGGGTTGGAATTCCATTTAAACATGGCAATAAATAGTTCTAGTTCATGGTAGCATCCTCCTTCATTTGAATACAATGATATGTGGAATATCAAGATAAAGACTATTTTTAAATCTCAAGCCCTACAAGAGTTTGTTGAAGGTGGATACAATGAAGTTGTTGATCAAGAAACCTTCAATGGATTAACCCAAGCACAAATGAATGCATTGAAAGAGAATAGGAAAAAGGATGCCAAGACTCTCAACTGCATAAAAAAGGTAATCATTGATTCAAATTTTTTATAGATAACAACTATCCATTCTAAAAAAAATGGGATATTATTCAAAATTTCTTTCAAGAAAATGACAAGGTGAAGCCCGTCAAGTTTTATCTCTTAAGAAAAAAACTTTGAGATATTGATGATGAAGGAGAATGAGTCAATCTATAAATTCTTCATAAGGATAATGGAAAATATTATTCAAATTAATAGATATGGTGATGCAATTCAAGATCATCAGATCATTGAGAAGGTGTTCAGTAGCCTTCTAATCAAATTTGACCATATAGAGGTTGAAGTTGGAGAGTCAAACGATTTGAGACAAATGATGGTGGATGAGCTAATGGATTCCCTACAAATCCATGAACAAAATTTGAAAAGGTTATCCACCTCCTCTTATGACCAAGCATTCAAGACCAATGTGAATGTGAGAAGAAGGGGTAGAGGAATAAATAATAGAGGAAGAAAAAGAACTTGCAATAGTCAATAAGGTGGAAGGAATATCCATCAAGAGTCATATTGAAGAGGAAGAGGAATGAGAAACAACACTTTAATAAGAGGATCTACACAAATGTATGATAATTCTAACATCTAATGTTATCATTAAAATAAATATGGACACTATTCTAATGAGTGAAGAAAGAAAGTGTATGACATAAATATGTAGAATTCAAATTTATCCAAAACATAAGAGGCTGGATCTAATTGGAATGAAAATGGTGAAGACTTGTTCATAGCATGCAACATTATCGAAAAAATGGTAAAGAGACATGGTATTTGGATAGTGGGTGTAGAAACCACATGAGTGGGAACAAAGACATGTTCAACCACATTGATGAATCTTTAAAACTATAGATGAAGATGAGAAATAATGATAAAATTCCTGTCATGAGAAAAGACAACATTTCTATTTGCACCAAGTAAGGTGACAAAACACAAATTCAATATGTTTACTATGTACTCGGATTGAAGAACAATCTTATTAGTGTTAGTCAAATTGTCTAAAAAAGATATAATGTTAGATTTGAGGATGGTGAATATATAATTTATGATTGAAGTATATGTAATAGCCAGATTACAATAGGCAAGATGACAAACAATCGAATATTTCCATTAAGAATACAATGTGAGTTTGTAACAATGTTCAAAACTATGGTAGTAGATGAGTGTACTCTTTGGCACCTAAGATATGAGAAATTAGATTTGGTGGGTTGAACATTCTTCAAAAAATGTAAATGGTGAGATGGCTACCCATTATAGAACAATAAAATAAAACATGTGAAGGGTGCATATTGGGGAAGCAACATAGGAGTGTATTTTTTCGGGGGTAAATCATAAATAGATAGGCTCTTTTAGAGTTAATACATTCATATTTGTGTGGTCTAATGAATACCCCCTTATCCAAGAATGTCTACTTCATGGCATTCATAGATGGCTTCAGTCGAAAGACATGGGTCTATTTTTTGAAGAACAAATTAGATGAATTTGAGACCTTCAAGCAATTCAAGACCATGGTGGAGAAGTAAAGTGGCCACTACATAAATATTTTTAGAATGAATAGAGGAGGAGATTATAGGGTAAGTAAAAAAAGCTAGGGTATAAAAATTGGCCTACTTGTGAACATAATTTTCCTAAAATTTCATAAATCTAAAATTTTGTAGATAATTTGGCATTTCTACACTCTAAATATGAAGGTGGTGTAAGAACATGAAATGTAGAATTTTGTGTATAGTTTCTAAAACACTATGTTTTTTAAAAAATATTTAAGGATAACTAGGTCAAACATATAAAATTTGAATAATAACTTTTATTTTTTAAAATAAAATATAGAAGATAGATGGTCACATGATGCACCATTTTTTGAGCAGATTTTAGAATTGTTTGAAACACTTTAGTGAAAATTTAGATAAGATCTTATAGTTTGTGACCTATTATTTTTTATATTATTTAAATGAATACCATTTTTTAATTAATTTTACAAGTAAATAGATCCTGAAAACTGACAAAAAAATCGATAGTCACTCGTGTGGCACACCTAACTACCTCAAAAAAATGAAAATTAGTTTTTTTTTTTTTTTAAAATGTGTTAAATTAGGCCTATTTTTTGACCATATGACTTGTTTTTTGCTTAGATCAATGAAAGATAAATTACATGAACTTGAATATGCATGTATATTTTGGGTATGTAGTGGCCTAAAAAGGCATATTTAGAAATTAACATCATTGAAAACCTTAAATTAGTCCAAAAATTATAAAAATCATATTTTTAGAAAGAGGAGAGAGTTTTTGTCATGACAGTATTGAGTTTTTGAATTTTACCATTGAAAATTGTGATGTATTTAGTGATCAAAGTTCAATTTTCTTATTTTTTAATCAATACTCTCATACTCAGTTGTAGACTGATAGGTCCAAGCCTTTGGCTCAAGAATCCAAGCCATTTTAGAGATAAAAGAATTGGTGTTTGAATTCAAATTCAAATAGTGTGATCGTGTTAATGAAAGGATCATGTTATTAATGACCTTGGTAACATAATTGCATTATATATTAATAACACCCAAAAAACCAAATTTGCTCTCGAGCTCAAATTTTATATATGTTTTTATATGTTATTGAGATCCCTAATAGTGGTGTTATTTCATGTGATATGGGAAAGGTCCCTAAGCTTGGATAGTGAATTATGGTGTCATTGTATCACAATAGACTTCAAAAAAATTATGGGCATTTTAATATGTTTACTTGACTAACTATAATTACATGGTTTTAAGGTGTAAGTCATTATACATTTTACGATATAAATGATTGTATCATAAGATGTCATAAAATGCATTTTTTAAACCTCTGGCCAGAACATAGCCTTTGGAATACCAATCTAACTTTGCATTTGAAGTAAATTGGGGCTATTTCGAGCTCCTTTATCATAATTTCATGACTATAAAATGTGATTTAGGAGTTGATCAACTCTAATTCCATTAGCTCGATTGAAGCAAAGAAACATTATTTATTCATAATCAAGTTATACATGTATAGAATGTGGTTTTTTGCTCAATAAACTTGATGTCATCAACTAATGAATGCAAATGTCAATTAATTCAATTGTGCAGGTAATTAGGGTCAAAAAGAATGACATGAACCTATTTTAATTGTATATGATGTGATTTGGAGTGAAAATAAACCTAATATCATGTCATATACAATTAAACAAAGATTTGATTTAGTTAATTGAGGAGGCATTTGAGGCCAATTTGAACCCCATGAAGAGGAAGATATGATTTGGGAAAAAAAAAATTTGATTCTATCATGAATTAATAAAATTATTGAATTTGTGTAATTAGGGGAGTGATTTGGGCAAAATTGATCCCCTAAACCAAATTTTTAGATATATTGACAATATAATGTATGTAATATGTATGGCTTTATTGACCCTGATTTTATCAAAAATGCAAACAAGAAGGTGATTATCATAAATATTTAAACAAGCAGCTCAAATATTTTTCAACTACCTTAGTGATTAGACCATATATCTTATATCTTAAACCTCAATCCCACTACCATTTAACTTAAACCTTAAACCTTATACCATTTACTTTAAACCCTAATCCATAATCCCTAAACCCAAAACCCTTTAAATTGTAGTCCATAACCCTAAAGCAATAAATTTAGCCTCAATTAAAATCCTTTATAAAGTAATAATTAGGTTCAGCAGGATGAACTTGGTCAAAATTCCATCACTCATTACCATAATTGATTTAATTGGATCAATTCGTGATGATGTGAGGGTTAACTGAGCCCAAAATCACATTCCTTACTCATAAATCTAGATTAAAGGAGATCAAATTTGACCCAATCACATTCACAATTGTACTTTATCTACCCTAAAACCTATACCCTAAACCCTAAAGTTTGTAATTCCTAAACTCTAAATAATATATATAAACTCTTTAAACCCTAAACAAATCATTTTAGCCCAAATTAACACATTTAAACTAAGAATTAAAGTCATAGGGCTTAGTTTGGCTTAAATCACATGAGTGATTATCCCATTTGATTAATTCACTCAATTTACATGATGACATGGGGTATAATGACAAACCAAAAACACATTCTATAGTTATATATGGGTCTAAGTGATTCAAATTATCCTCAGTTAAATTTATGATTTACCCTATGTGCCCTAACCATATATACATTAAAATATAAGCCCTAAACCATAAACCTTAAGCATTAAACCCTAAATTGAAAGCATAAACTTTACCTATTTACCAATCAATTTTTTCCCAATTAATATCCCTCTTAGTAATAATTAGGTTTGCATGGCAGAGAGTGATTAGACCTTATATACACCCTTAAACCTAAACCCTATGCCATAATCTCTAATCCCTAAACCCTAAAACATAAATTGTAAGCCCTATGCCCTAATATCCTAATCCCTAAACCTTATGCACTAATTCCTTAATCCATAATCCCTAATCTCTAATCTATGTTAAGTATAACATGATTGAAATATTTAAATAATGTAATTGCATTATTAAATAACATGATCACATTATTCTTAATATAGATAAAACTATCTTCTCAACATCTATGTTTAACCTAAATTGAGTATTAAGAATTAAAAAATCATGTTATTGGATAACTCATTCATGTTATTATTAATATAGACAAAGATTGCTTTTCAACATCTATTTTTAACCCAAATTAAGAATTTTGTCCACACAAACATTCTCTATAGGACCTAAAGGACCTATGTACTTTTAAACCCACCTTTGAAAAGCTATTAATTATCCTTGATGGGTGATGGATCACGTTTGAGGAAGAGGAAGATGTTGAAGAATAAAACACTGGAGTAATTAGAAGAGTTGATAGAGAAACACAAGATATGAATGCAAAAAATTCATGTTAGATAAGGTACAAGCCCTAATCTTGATGAATCAAATGCCATTAATAATGATATAATTGAAAATAATGAATTAAAAATTAAATAAATTGACTATAATGAATTGAATAATGATTAAATTGACCATAATAAAATGAATAATAATAACATTGAAAATAATGAATTAAATAATGTTAGAAGTTTACATTCAAAATTACATGTTTTTTATTTTGGTTATGATGAGTCCATGTATGATGCTTCACCCGACATGAATGAAGAAAATATGATGGAAACAAATAATGATGAAATTAACAATCAAGAAAATATCATGGAAACATATAATGAATAAATAAACAATGAAAAAAATGTCATTTCACCTCTAAACAATGAAAGTAATAATGATTTTGAAACACCCTCTCAACAAATTCCACCATTAACAAAACCTCCAAGCATTGTACATAGAAAATACAAGTACTCATTTTATGTTCATGAAAATATATTAGAACCAATGCATAATAAAATGTTTGATCACCATTCAAGAAGACTGACTGAACAAATTTGTGATAGTTTCTTTCATAATTTGGATTATGATAGTCAAATATGTTAATTATTTGTTTCATTGATAAAATTGATTGAGATGAGACCTATAATTTCCACATTAATACTAAGAACATATAACATGGATGACGAAAATACTGAAATTGTTGAAAATCTACATAATTCATATCATATTTTATTTTGAAAATCGTGCACCCAAGATTGTAATGCTACCCAAAGGATACTTACAACTTGTGTACTAAGTAGCCAAATATGAAAACAATCAATGCTTTCAAAAATAATCTGAACACTTAACATAAATAAAAAAATATTAATGAAATCAATTAAAATAAGTGAAAGACTTACTGAACCTAATACCAATGAGCTTTGGGCACTCTTTGGTATACTTTCACGAAAGGACAAGGTTATAGCCAATACTCTCAAAGAGTTACTTGCTCAATTTTGGAAAGACAATATAAGAGTTTCATCCAGTGCAAGAGATGTAGTGAAAAGAAGAGTTGATTCTCGTAACCATAAACTACATCCAAAATATTTCATAGATATAACTCAAACACAATTATAGTCTAAGTTTTTTAAAAAAAATCCACAAATTTCTATTTTTCAAATATATTTTGAGATGGCCAAAACTTTTAAAGTAAAAATAAATCACATAGGCATGACTTGTTTTTTATATGAAACATTTTGAATTTTAATTCACTATGATATTTATCACTATGTTCATTGTATTTTGCATACTAACAACATTTTTTCGTACTATGGCATTGAATTTCCACCAAAATCAACCAAACAATTTTTTCTAACTATTTTTTGTAAAAGATTAGATGGATAATTATTTTATAACAAATAATGTTTAAATAAAAATAACAACATTTACAGTAGATTGCCAAAATTAAAAAATTGTATCCATGAGGAGAGTACAAATGCAATTAGATAGGGATTAATTGGTTTAAGAAAATATAAATCAATGACTTATCAAGTAAAAGATGACAAAGAATCTAAAATGTGTGATCTTGTTACAAAAAATACAACTATTTCTTAAAAAAATTGTCAAATTTAAAGAGAAATATATTTATGAGTATGCAAGGCACACACAAAGGGCTAGATGGTTGGATGAACATTTCAATATAATCAAAGTTACATTCCCACTTGGTTTGATTGTTTTAGTAGTTGCCTCTACTAAAATTTACACATTCAAACCCTAAATGGAAGTTCAATCACAATATTATAACTCATCACAAGTTTTTATATTCATGCATATAGCATTCATACATGCACCTAATAGTATAGAGTAGAAACAAAAAATATTAAGGGAGTACAATTTCTAAATTAGTGATAACTGATCACATTATTCAGAGTATGTGCAATGTTGTTTTCAAATTTTCTATAAATAGTTGAGTTAGAAGAACATTATTTTCAATCGACATTACATTTGATCAGACAATTTGACATTGCAATTCAAAAGAGCAGGTATGTTTTATTAGTTGAGTAGGATACACATTACCACTAGTGTAAAACACATTTAGAGTTTCACAGAGGCTAGCCATGGAAAGGGGGAACATGATGGTGCTATAGCATGTTTAAAAAAATTTATTTCAAGGGAAGTGTTGAAATTTAAAGAGGGTGGTGATTTTATAGATATAATAATAGTGGTTGTAAGGTGTAATGAGAACATGTGTCATAGTGCTCAACCAAATTCTACTATTTGTATATATTTCGAGTTAATGGAGGAATAACACTTGGTAAAATATGAGGATTATATGACTCTATTTGGTTCAAGTGACTTCCACTGATTTCATATCTCAAATATAAATTCTTGGATTGTTTATATGAAATACTTGGCATGTTTATGTTCTGCATGCATGGACTCTATTTGGAATGAGTGTGAGTCACAAGGGTGGGTGGATGATTGGATTTGTAAACCTCTAATTCTAGTCAACACATAACAAGTTCAAAAAACATTACAATTTATAAATATGACATTAATAGATGACTTTGACTATGTATCTGATCTAGTGCAGCTAAGTAGAATATTTTTCATTATGTACAATTTATTCTCATTATATATATTCATAGTGTCACTAAAAATATTTTTGTAATATAGGGCATATTTTTTTAGTTATTGAATATGATGATAATGAAGAGGACACTAATTACTACTTCTGTCAGTGTGTAGAGACAAATAAAAAATTGACTTCCCCAATTATAGATGGAGAAAACATTAACTATCTAACTAGGTCAATAGCAGTCATTGGAACTTGGTTTCGATGATATCCTATAAAAATTCATACCAATGGTTATTTTAAGAGTTTGAAATGCACAAGAAGATAAAATAGTATTCAAATTTGATTCTTGCAATGAATATTTAATTACAAAAATATCATTAGAGGCTATTAAATAAGAAACTATAGAAAGTTTGAGAGTCAAACTATGAAGTTATTCCTGTTACTATCAAGGTTAGAACAGATTCTAGTGGCTCGTTAGATTGAAATACGTAGGTATGTTAAATTTTCAAATGTAGATTTAATCAGTTTTTACATTTTTTTTTAATTTTCTAGGTAGTACATATGAATTTTATTTTTAATTACTTACTAACAATTTTATGTAAGTTAGTGGTGCCAGATAAGCTTCCACCTTCACGTGGTTGACACTTTCAATAGAGAATTCTATATTATTCAAGTTAAGAGAACCTAAATTTTTAATTAGTGTTTCTACACTCCTGAATGGTAATGAAAATGCATTTCTAGGTTAGGAAGTATTACAGCCAGAGTTTTACAAACATAACTTAAATTTTGACAACATTTATTATCAATGTTTCTACGCTCCTAAACAGTAGTGAAAATGCACTTCTGGGTATATTTTAACATTGTTACAATGTGATAACATGTAATTTTATTATTTAGGTGTAATTGAGATGATATATTCTCAAGTGGAGGTCCAAAAAATAGAAATGGAAGTTAAAGCTCAAGAAGTTACCTATTTAATGCTAAAAAGTTGCATTTTTAGACCCATCACTGCAACTTGTCCAATGGATTACTCTCAAATGATTTAATTGAGTGGTCTAAGGTAATATTAGAGGGATTAAATAGGTATTTTAGAGATCTTAAACTTCAAATAAATGAATATCATGTTTTGTTTTATGCGTGTTTGAACTTCGTCTAAAAACTACATTTTTTTTGCATTGGGAACAACATTCTTAAGGATGAAATGGGTGGTGGTTTTATTGATTGGACCTAATGGGAGGCTAATATCCTATACCCAGACATTATCCTTCCTCCCAGACATGGAAGTGTTAGTTTTTAGTCAAAAATTATTAGAACAAGAGTGTTATAACCATAACTTGAACTTTCACAACATTTGTTGTCAGCATTTTTGTGCTCTTGAACAATACTAGAAATGCACTTATGGGTGGATTCTTACATCATGGAAGTGTGAAAACATGTAGCTTACCTATAAAAACATGATTGAATAAATAATTTTTTAGGTGGACATCTTGAAATTATAAATGACAATTGGAGCTCAAGAAGTTGCCTATTGAATGCCAAAAAAAATATTTTTTAGACCCATCACTGCAACTTATCTAATGGATTGATATAGAAGGTTCCACTTGAGTGATATGGGGTGAGATTATAAGACTTAAGAACTTAGAGAATGGAATTGAATGTTCATGGAAATGACTTACAAGTTTTTTTTTATGGATGTTTAAATTTAGGCTGAAAAACTATATTTATTTTATAATGGGAAGGGTGTTCTTGAGGCCAAAATGGGTGGTGGGTTTATTGAGCAAGCCCGATGGGAGGATAATAGAATGGGAATATATGTTATCTAACCCTCAGACATATTCATAGTGTCTATTTTTTATCAAGAAGCATCTTAACTAAAGTTTTACAACCATAACTTAAACTTTGACAACATTTGTTATAAGTGTTTCTACACTCCTGAATGGTACTAAAATGCACTTCTGGGTGGATTTAAACATTTTGGAAGTGTGATAACATGTAATTTTCCTATTAAGTCATTATTAAAGTTATATATTATCAATTGGAGGTCCAAAAAATAAAAATGGTAGTTGGACCTCAAAATGTTGCCTATTTAATGCCAAAAAGTTTCATTTTTGGACCTGTCACTACAACTTATCCAATATATTTCTCTAAAAATTTTCACCTAAGTGCTCTGGGGTGTGATTATATGAATTAAATAGGTAGGGGAGGGATCGTATGAATCATGAAAATGACTTACATGTTTCTATTTTATGCATGTTTAAACTTAGATTTAAAATTTGCATTTTTCTTGAATTAGGAAGGGCATTCTTGAAGCCATAATGCGTGGTAGATTTGTCAATCAAGAATGATGAGAAGTCAATAAATTGGTCTTAAAATTCATTCTCCCTACCCTTGAAAGTGTTGGAAGTTTTATTTTTTGGTCAGGAAGAATCACATCCAGAGTTTTGTAACCACAACTTAATCTTTGACAACATTTATTGTCAATGTTTCTGTGCTCCTGAATGTTAGTGAAAATGCACTTCTTGGTGGATTTTAATGTTTTTTGTAAATGTGATAATGTGTAATTTATCTATATATGCATGATTTAAGTTATATATTCTAAAGTGGAGGTCTCAGAGGCAGAAATGATCGTTGGAGCTCAAGAAGTTGCCTATTTAATGGCAAAAAATTACATTTTTGGACCCATCACTTCAAATTATCCAATGAATTTCTATAAAAATTTCCACTTGAGTGATTTAAGGTGAGATTATAGGGGTTAAATATGTATGAAATGGATCTGATGGTCCATTTAAGTGACTTATAAGTTTCATTCTACATGTGTTTGAATTTAGGCTAAAAAATACATTTTTCTTGTATTGGGAAAGACATTCTTGAGGCCAAAATGGGCGGTGGGTTTGGCAATCACGCCTGATGGGAAGCCAATAACCTATTACTAGAAATTGTCCACTATAAACATGTTTTTAATGTCAATTTTTTTATCATGAAGCATCAGAACTCGAGTTCTGAAATCACAAATTAAACTTTGACAACATTTATTGTCAGTGTTTTCATGCTCGCGAATGGTAAAGAAAATGCACTTATTGGTGGATTTAAATGTTTCGGTGGTGTGATAACATGTATTTTTTCTATTGAGACATTATCAAAGTTAAATATTATAATTTGGAGGTATCAAAGGAAGAAATGATAGTTGGAGCTCAAAAAGTTGCCTATTCAATTCTAAAAAGTTGCATTTTTGGACGCGTCATTGTAAATTGTCCAATTTATTAATCTAAAAGGTTCCACCTATGTGCTATGAGGTGTGATTAGATAGATTAAATATTTATAATAGTGATATTGTGGTTCACATAAATGACTTATAGGTTTCATTTTATACATGTTTGAACATAGGCTAAAAATTTGTATTTTTATTTTATTGGGAAGGGTATTCTTGAGGTTAGAATGGGAGGTGGGTTTGTTAATCTGACCCGATGGTAAACCAATAAACTAGTCCTAGATGTTATCTGACTACTTAATGTGTTATCAATGTCATTTTTTGGTCAAGAGTATTGGAACTAGAGTTCTACAACCATAATTGAAACTTTGATAACATATATTGTCAATGTTTCCACACTCCTCTCTCCCTTTTCTCATTCACTTTTGCATGAACGTGTATTTTAGGTTTTCAAGGTGATTTGGAGGATAAAATAGGTTTATGATATATTTAAATATCATTTTTCAAAGATCAATTATAAGAGGCTTAACACCAATAAGGGATAGGCCTAGAAAGAAATAAAATGTTAGGAATGAGGTGTTGGAGGTGGTGAATGAATGAGGTGTTGAAGGGTCAAAACATAGTCTCAAAAATGTGTATTAGGTGTATTAGGCCAAATACCAATTTAATGGAAAAAGTGAAATAAGGTGTAAAGGAGTGTGGATGCCTTTCAAATTAGATTGAGTAGATTGAATGATGTTTAGATAAGTTGATATAAGAGATAGAGGAAGTGTATTTGAAATTATTAAATAAGAGAAAGGCATCTAGGCATAAACAAGACTAGGTAATTTATAGTGAGAGAGTGTTAAGAGTGAATGAAAAAAGGGGTAGGTTTGAGGATAGTAAAGGTGATGTATAAGCATTAGATGCATAATCATCACTAAATACATGTAAAATCTATGTTGAGAGTAGTCTTAGCTAAGCTCTGGACCTGCAAAATTTTTGAGTAAACCTTAAGGTTTTCATGAGTAAAACACCTATAAAACTCAAAAAAATTAACATTGAGGTTATAAAAACCATTAGAAGCTAGGAAATGGATATTGTAACTTACTCCAAGTATTTTTGAGTTGAAAATAGTTTTTGACATTGTAGGTTTAAAGGAATGTTTTTATCTACCCCTATAGAAGAACATTTTTGAGAAAGTTACGAATAAGCTAAGATGAGATTTTGGTTGGTTTGAGTTATATAAACTAGGGTAAGGGTTAGAATGTTATAATTATAAAAATAATAATATAAATATATTTTATAAGAGATAAAATCTATATTTTGATATATTGACCTATTAGAGAAACAACTAGGTCTAGAGACCTAGAAACTTAAAAAGATAAAATTTGAGAACGAAGGCTCAATATCTTAAAGACCTGTAGTTGGTTGATTTATTGTATGTTTTGACACCTAAATAAATTCTTGAGTTCTCCTAAGACATATCCAAAGTGTATTAAGGAGTAATTATTCAAAGTAAAGAGAGTATATCTGAGAGCTTGGTGACTAGTTAAGAGCAAACCTAATGAGTAATTGACTAGTTTAAAAGTTTTTTTTTTGAAAATAGATTTTAAATCGAGTTGAGAGCAAGAGTGGATAAGTGAGTTTATAATCATGATTCATTAATGATCTTAGAGAATATGAATATGAATTTCATAGCCTTATAAAACATAAAAAACAAAACTGTACATTAGGTGGTATTAGGGAATGATAAAGAGTTTTGGCCGAAGATGGATCATTGTCTCATGAGTGAATATTTTGTTTCAAATCAGTAATTTTGACATTTATCAGACTAAATACATTATATTCAAGGTTAGGTAGAAGTTTATTTTGAAATTTTAGAAAAGATAAAGCTCTAAGGATGAAAAAGTATACCATGTACATGGTCACCAAAAGGAGTTGAGTGCAAAAGAGGTATTGATAGAGATTACTAGAGAGATGAGGGAAATTGTAAAGGAAAAATAATAATATAAGGCATACAAGTAGTAGGCCTAGTTTCAAGAAAATATAGTAAAAAAGGAATTAGAGTTAGGTGAAGGTGAAAGATCAGGTAACCTCTTGATAGATAAATTTAACTTAAACTTACAAGGAAAATGTACATAGACTAAATATACATATAGTATAATATTAACTCAAAATTTTACCTCTATATATGTATAAGGTGTCATCCTATAGAGACATATGTAGTAGTTGATAGGCTAAGAACTGGATCTAAAAATATATATAATGGTTGTGTCAAATCAAATGTTACAAATATTGAATGGGACAATGAAGGGACCATCAACCCCTAGGACATAAAAAATGACATATATGTTATTCAATTTATATGTAAATTAATTGTTAGATAAATTAAATGTATAAATATAACTTAAATTTAACATGACATTTTTATAAAATATACCTACTTATGTGTAGTGGTTGATATCTACACACCAAATGTGTATGCTAAAAACTTATCACTCATAAGTATATTATCCAATCCATATAAACCAATAGTTTCATCATAATTAGAAGGTCCAATACAAATAGTTCCATAAGATCTACAAGGGTGGGGTCAGCGATGCACACTAAGTGGTGTATTTCTACCATCGGTATGTGAGAGCCTACTCATATACTGAATGAGTGTATCAATTAGAGAACTAAGTGGATATAGAGTGTCAATATCCATGACCTATTAAACTATAGAGGGGATCTTAGGTTCAAATGGATTTTGGATATGGATCCTTGCAAGCCAATTAGGTGATGGATGTGTACTTAATCGATCTTGTGCAAATATTTTACCTTGGCCCTAAAACTCATCATAATAAAAATAATTTAGAATTTCACTGAGGAAAAACTCATAGTATATTTTTTTCAAAAAATACAATGGGACCTCATGGCTGTTACAAGGTGGATAATTAAACACCATCTACCATCAATCCCCAAAATTGATTTTGATTAAATTATAGTTACGGTGATGGATTGGAAAATGTTAGAAATTATTGGAAATGGTGCATTCATCTATAGGTCAATGAATAAGGCACAAATGAAGGATTTTGACATGTTTTTTTCTTGACCTCGTGTGCTGACAATTTGTCAACATAATAATCCCTACAACTATCTTGATATAAATCCCATCTGTCAAGTTGACTTGTTATAGAGTCAACTTGACCTAATAATGTCTTTATAGATAAAGTTAGATAGGTAAAGTAAGAGTTAGTGGAAGTGGAATCCCTCATTCTCCAAATTAATTCATCAATTTCAATTTTATTATCTACAATGTGGTCAACTAGTCTCTCCTAATTGCCTACGGGATTTTTTAGAACTGTAGGAGGGTTAGGAGGCTTAAGTGTAGCGTTAGGAGGAGGTTTACATTGAGAAATAAGAGGGCTAGATGGAGGTTTAGAAGGAGGAACAAAAGGGTTAGGTCGACGATTATGAGGGATAGGCAGAGAAATAAGAGGGTTAGCAAAATGGGCTATTCAAAAAATTTAAATTACCAATTAAATAGTGAAAATAACAAAAATTAATAAAATTTAGGATTGACAAGTGTATTTTTTTAGCTCTTGCCTCTTCTACATAGTGTCATCATCAATTAGTGGATTCCTAGGATGAATTGTGGCAAGGTTTAGCCTCACTAAGGTAAAACATGATCACATAGTGGAAGAAAGCAAGGGGAAAGAAAGAACGCTAGAATGTAAAGTGAGGAAATTTTATGTTCAGGATTTTTTAAGTGACATAAGTAACACGATCACATTATTTTCTTTAATTAATGCACTGACATTCTTATTTTAACTAACAAAATCACACTGTTGTCTTAATTGACACGATTACATTATTGTTTAATATAATATGAGCAAATTATTTAATAACATAATCACATTATAGCTGGATAATTACTAAGCCATAATATAAATAATGTGATCATATTATTTTAATAATGTAATCATGTTATTAAATAACTCAATTGCATTATGAGAATGTGTCCACAGAATTATCCCTCAACTCTATGCACATATTCTATATCTCTAACGAGTTCATGAAGTTTTGCAAGAATCACAACGTAAAGAAGAAAATTATATCTAGCTATACACTGCAACAAAATGTATAGGATCATCTAATAGATGAAAAGGAGTATGCTAAAGGCAAACGGTTTGCCTAATGATTTTTAGGCTGAGACTTTATGAACAACTTTATACCTACTAATATATTTTTCAAAAGTGAGTGTTATGGATATGATCCTTAAATAAGTATAGAACATCTAAAAGCCTAGCATTGAACATCTTAGAGTGTTCAGATATGTTGCATATGCACATGTGCCCATGCAAAGAAGAATAAAGTGTGATGATAAAGGTGATAAATTTATATTCAATGGATGTAGTGACCAATCAAAGGCTTATAGATTGTATAACTCAGTCACCAAAGAACTCATGATCAATAGGGATGTTCAATTCATTGAGCATGAGGCTTGATAAAAGGGACAAGAAGAAAGGTAGCTTTACAAACAAGGGCTAGAAGACCCTTAATTGAATCTAAACAAGTAGGTAGTACATCCACTCATGAACCTAATTGGACACTAATTTCCAAAAAGGCTGATTCATATAGTGGAAGCAACTATCAAGGAGACTAAGGAGCTGTTCATGAGTAACTATCATCCTCATCCAACTCAATCCAACACCTAGCAAGGATAAAAAGCTTATAAGAAGTCTATGAGTAGTCAAGGTATGAAAAAAATAAATATGAAACAATCAATTAGACTCTTTTTTTATTAGTTTATCTTATTTATTATGAGGAATCAGTCAAGAATATCAAGTGGTGTGAATAAATGGATGAAGAAATGCATGCCATAAAATGAAATTAGATTTGATAGTTAATTGACCTTCCAAATAGAAAACAAGGTCATAGGAGTTAAGTGGGTGTAAAAAATAAAAAATACTCTCGAATTCAAGATAGAGAGTCATAATTCAAGAGTAGTAGTGATGGGATACAAGCAAAGACATAGACATGATTACAATGAAAAATTTTCACCTATAACAAAGTTAGAAATGATGAGGACAATCATAGTCATTACTGCTCAGCATAAATACAAGGTGCATCAAATGGATGTCAAGCCAACCTTCTTAAATAGAATGCTAGAATAAGAGGTTTATGTGGAACATCCACCCATATATGAAAATTTTAAGATTGAGAATAAGGTAAATAGGTTGAAAAAGGCATCGTATGGGATCAAGAAAACACCAAGGGCATGGTACAAACATATAGATTCATAATTTTTTAGCAATGGTTTTAGCAAAAGTGGTAGTAAGCTCACACTGTACATCTAAGTAAAAAAATATGATATTTTGATTGTTTTTTATATGTGGATGATCTAATATTCATTAAAATATAAATCAATCAATAAAAGAGTTTAAAATGACCATGATAAATTAGTTTGAAATGAGTTATTTAGGGTTGCTAAAGTATTTTCTTGGTATAGGAGTCAACCAAATGGATTGTTTCATTTTCATATGACAATCTAAGTATGCAAAAGATATTTTAAAGAGGTTTAGAATGTTGGAAAATAATTCAGTATCTACACTAGCTGAATTTTTTTTGAAGTTATGAAAGGATGATTGCAATAGTAATGTAGACCCCACTTGGTATAAGAGCTTATTAGGAAGCATAATATATTTGACTGCAACTAGGTTGGACATGATATATGTAGTCAGCCTCATGTCTAGATTCATGGAGATGCCAAAAAAAAACACATTAACATGTGGGAAAAAGGGTCTTGAGGTATGTGAATGACACAAGGGATTTTAGAGGCTTATATGTGTATTATATGAGTTTCAATTAGTAGACTACATAAATATTGATTGGCATGGTAGTATTGTTAACTAAAAGAGTACTTCAGGGTATGTATTTCATCTTGGGTCAGAAGCCCTATCTTGTACTTCAAAGAAACAACTCAGTTTCACTTTCTATAGCTAAAATGGAGTACATAGCAGCGAATGTAGCAACATGTCTAACTATATGGTTAAGAAGGAGGTTGAAGCATAATACTATGTCCCACTTTTCGGTATAAAGGGGTCAACAAAAAATAAAAATATAAATAATTCTCAATTTGTATAGACAACAATGGCTTAACTATATAAAGTGTGAAAATGGTGTAAACTAATGAAATGTTTCATTTTAAGTGTAGATTACACGTATTATTCTTTTTTTAAAATAAAAAATAAAATACATATTTTTTAATACATAAATACACAGTGTGTATGTTTTCTGTACATTATTTTTATTGAGTACTTGATTTCTCCTCATAATTTTCTCAAAACATAATACTTTCTCAATTTTTTTTGCAAAGAGGTCCTAGAAATATGGACGTAATGCAAGATTATTTTTTTAATAACTTTTTGTTAAAAAATAAATTTTTAATGATCAAGGCAAGGAATATCATTGCTTATGTCTTCTCCTTGTGATATTTTTTATATATATGTCGAAATAAACTAATATTTTCACCATTAGAACAAAGACATTAAAGTCGAGTTCATTGATATTTAAAAAAAAAATTGGTTATGGTCTCCTATTTTTCCCAGTGCCTCAAACATATGGTACTTCATTTTATAAATAAGTATATTTTACTAAATAAATCAAAATAAGTATTAAATATTATTACAATTTTAAAAAAAAAAAAAAAACATATTATTAGAAAGCTCATAAAAACACCTATTTATATGTAGAGCCACATATTTTTATTTCATTTTTTCATCCTAATACGTGGAATCCAAATTGACAATTTTAGGCTAATAATAGCTTTCTACTTTAATGGGTGAGGATTTGATCCCACATGGGGTTCAAATGAAAGGGGTTGGAACAATGGGGGTTCATTCGAACCCCGCCCCCCCCAAATATCATTCAAATTAGTAAAAAAATAATCAAATGCCAAAGTAAACCTTTGACCCCTTTCGTTTGAAGGGGGTTTGTTCAAACCCCCTTTGTTTGAAGGGAATTTGATTGAACCCCCTTCAAAAAGTACATGTGGGGGTTCAAACAAACTCCCTTCGAATGAAGGTGTTTTGTTTAAACTCTGATTATTTTTTCGGGCTTGGATGCACTTGGCAGCCATGTGGAACTCACTTATGTTCCTTAGCCCAAGGATACATTTAGACTTGTGTTATGAGCAACGAGGAGTTTCTACAGTGTATTGTGACAATATATCCTCCATAACATTGTCAAAGAATATCATCCTTCATGCACATTGCAATCAAGCATCACATCATTCAAGAGTTAGTTAAAATCATATGATAAAATTTAAATTTTGCAAGTCAGATCAGTAGTTAGATTATATATTTACTAAGGCTTTACCAAATGATATTTTTATGCATTTAAGACAAAGATTAAGGGTCATTAATGTAGCAACATTGGGCTTACAAGGCTTTATGTTGGCTCTAGAGATTATTATCCAAGCTCCAATTTCCTATACCCAAGCTCCAACTTCCTGTAGCCCAGATCCGAAGTCACACAATGAAGCTCCAAAGTCTGACAACAAAGCTCTGGAGTTCGACTGTCAAACTTGAAAGTTCAACATTGCAGTGAAGCTTCAGAATTTGACAATTAACCTCCAGACATGCACAAAATGAATCCAGAAGCATATAGGTTGAGTAAAAGAAACTATGAAAATGTTTGAAGTGTTGAGATGAGTTCAACAAAACATGGTAGAGAGGTAAAGAATAAAAGGGAGTGTCAAAATATTATTCTTTTCATGTCCTCCTCACCTACCCAACTAGCTCTAAAATCCTATAGCAAGATTGTTTGAGCACACTAAATGACCTATATGTACAACAGGTTCAAGTTTGAAATTTTATGAACCATTTGAAGTGTCAGGATTCTTACTCCTTAAGAGTACACTTGATTAGGTTTGTATAAGCAACTAAACACCGAATTAAACTATAATAATAAGTAACTAGAATTCAAAAATAGCACAGAATATGAGAGACAATACAATCTTGTATTAACACTCTTCCAGAAGGAAATACAATGAAAAAATCACACTCTTCCCACACCACTTGGGCATACCAGTAATTCTCCCTCAAGAACTCTCTCTCTCAATTACAAACAATCAACTCAAACACAGAGTTGTTGTTTCAACCAATCAGTAACAATACTGCTAGTAACACCAACGAGTACACCACGTACTCTAAGTAGATCTCCCTGATCTTGCACCTTGTTGTGTTGTAGATCTCCTTTGACCTTGCTACCCCATAGATCTCCTTTCACCTTGCACACACACACACACACACACACACACACACACACACACACACACACCTGCAGATCAACTAATCTTACTTACCATGTAGATCTTCTACCTGATCTTGCACACTTGTAGATCAACCTGGTCTTACACACTTGGAAACCTAGATCTTACACACCTGAAAGAACCCTTGTCCTTGTTCTTGACAAGTCCTTATGATTTTCCACCCTTGGAAGAACCCTTGTTCTTGCCTTTGCAAGTCCTTCTGATCCTTCACCCAGAAGAACCCTTGTCCTTGTTCTTGACAAGTCTGTGTTATCCTTCAACATTGTACAATACAGCCCCATGGGTCTCTTAAATAGATCCCATACAAATAATAATTAGACTTCTTAATTACAATAATTAGAAACACAGACTCAAGACAGATTAGTCTTTTACATGCAAACTAACGGTCCATCTAAAATTAGACCAATTTTGGAAGCGCATGCAAATGCACGGACACATAGGTTACCGATGTTAGTTTCTGTTTGACCAATGTTGGCCAACCCCTAACCGACGTCAGTTACTGTGAACACTGAAGATGACTGACGTTGGTTGTCCTATCGACGTTGATTCCTCTGCAACTCAGCAACCTCTTCCATTTGTATCAGTGGAGCTTTTAGCTCCACAACCTAACAATCTCCCACTTGGAGATAAATAGCTGCACCTGTACCTGTACTTGCACATCATCTAATTTTATTTTCTAGCTTGTATCCCTCTTCAAATTCAATCTTGAATACCAACCATCACATATCTTGTGGTGCTATACATGTCATCCAAGTCACCTGCCATATCCGAATCTACATACCCATGTAGAGAAGTCCCTGACCCTACATAGCATGAATCCTTGCTACTAGTCCCTCTCAGATATATGAGAATCCACTAAACTACTTTGCAGTGTTCCTTTCTCAGATTAGCCACAAACTTGATAACAAATCCCACTGCTTGGGCAATATTAGGTCTAGTACACATGTAATCAACCTCATCATGTGATTTGAGACACTATTCTGTGAACTATCCATCCATAGGTGTGCTAACCGGTTTTGCATCCTACATATCAAACCTCTCCACTACCTTATTCACACAATCATCTGGAGACAAAATCAACCTGTGACTTTTCCTGTCTCTAGAAATACTCATGCCAGGGATTGTTGCTCCTGAATCCTTCTTGGCACACCACTGAACTACTTTTACCTTTAACTCAGCAAATCCCTACATGTATGAACCTATCAATAAGCATATCATCCACATATAGTAAAAAGATAATGTTGTGATCATTATCAAACCTGGTAAAATAAACACAAAAATTACATTGATATTGACTAAAGCCATGCTTTGTCGTACCCCTATCAAACTTGTACCATTGTCCTAGAGCTTGCTCAAGACCATATACCCTGGCCTTCTGTCTCACGTGTCCATTTTCTCTTTTCTTTAACCTGGGAATTCATTCATCTTTCAATGCTTTCATCCCGACTAGAAACTCTACCAAATATCCCATTTGGTTCTTTCTCAAGGAATTAATCTCTTCATTCATGCCATGCTCCCAATGTTTCCTAGATTCTACCTGCATTGCTTCTTCAAAACTTTTTGGTTCTTGACCATCAGTGAGCAACAAGTTCAAGTAGTATAAAGAAGGAGAATAATGAATTTGAGGCTTAATTACTCTTTCAGTCCTCCATATGAGCGTTTGAGACTCCTTGACAGCTTACTGTCTGCCCAAAATTTATTCTCTGGTCAACCCTAGTCTGTATCTGATCGATGTCGATTCCACCTAATCACCAACACTGGTTCCGTGACCAATGTCGGTGTCCACCTGGTCACATTGGTCTCTACCTACCCGACACCACTGACTATAGTCTGCACATGACTGACATTGGTACATGCCTATTCAACGTTGGTTCTCACCTGACTAACGTTGGTAACTATGTTTTCGTATCAGTGATGACTTTTACCCATGAGCTCACTTTGGATCATAACCTTGTCCAAACTGCCTTACTCAAAATTATTCAGCCCCTTGAGTTGATCTCTGTCCATCATCTCCTCCATGAAAACCAAGGCTTTCCAGTTCTTATGTTTGTCAAAGACATCATACTTCCTCTTAAGAACATGCATCCCTTTCTTATTCATGTGACCAATCCTACAGAGCCACATCTTCACATCTACATCTGAAGTAGATAAACCAGAAGGAGAATCAGTAATACAAGTAGATAGATAAAGAGTACCTACTTTCTTACCACATGTTAATTCAAGTGCACCCTTGGAAAATTTCCAAGATTCTACTGTGAGAGTAACTGTGCAACCCTCATCACCCAACTTTCCTACAGAAATTAGACTCCTCTTAAGGACTTAAACATGCATGACATCCTTCAACACCCATGTGTTGCATGTCTGCAATTTCAGCCGCACTTCCCCTTTGCCAACAATTTGACAAGGCTCACCAAACCCTAAATAAATCTTTCCAAAGTCTCCATGGACATAATCACAGAAAAATACTCTATTTGGGGTTGCATGGAAAGAGGCAACGTAATCTAAAACCCAAGATTCTACTTTATCTAATGAACATATAAAAGCAACCCATGCAACAATTCCTACATCTTTTACTTCTTTATTTCCTTCATGCTGATCTTTTACTAACCAACAATCTTTTTTATCTGCTCTTTGTTTCCATAATTCAATAACTGATCATTTTTGTCATTGTATTTCTCTATTCTTAGTGTACTTTTTTCTGCCATTGCTTTACTCTCACTCAATCAGAAACTCCTGAGAGTGACCTATAATCAACAAGCACTTAACACACTCTGAAACCAAGGTGTTAGTGAACCAAGCTCTAAACCAAGCTC
Source organism: Torreya grandis (assembly GCA_037957365.1). Classification (NCBI taxonomy): domain Eukaryota; kingdom Viridiplantae; phylum Streptophyta; class Pinopsida; order Cupressales; family Taxaceae; genus Torreya; species Torreya grandis. The sequence goes on from JARHVA010004582.1 coordinate 1,061,691, forward strand.
TGAAGGACCTGCTCTGATACCACTTGTTAGGATCCCTACTCCTTAAGAGTACACTTGATTACCTTTGCATAAGCAACTAAACATGGAATTAAACTAGAATAATAAATAACTAGAATTCAAAAATAACACAGAATATGAGAGATAATACAATCTTGTATTAACACTCTTTCAGAAGAAAATACAATAAAAAAATCACACTCCTCTCACACCTCTTGGACATACCACTAATTCTCCCTCAAGAGTTCTCTCTCTCAATTAAGAACAATCAACTCAAACACAGAGTTATTATTTCAACCAGTCAGTAACAATACTACCAGTACCACAAATGAGTACACCACGTACTCAAAGTAGATCTCCCTGATCTTGCACCTTGTTGTGTTACAAATCTCCTTTGACCTTGCTATCCCACAGATCTCCTTTGACCTTGCACGCACACACACACACACACACACACACACACACACACACACACACACACACACACACACACACACACCTTCAGATCAAGTAATCTTACTTACCATGTAGATCTTCTACCTGATCTTGCACACCTACAGATTAACCTGGTCTTGCAAACTTGCAAACTTAGATTTTACACACCTGGAAGAACTCTTGTCCTTGTTCTTGACAAGTCCTTATGATTCTCCACTCTTGAAAGAACCCTTGTCCTTGCCTTTACAAGTCCTTCTGATCCTTCACCCAGAAGAACCCTTGTCCTTGTTCTTGATAAGTCCTTATGATCTTTCAACATTTTACAATACAGCCCCATGGGTCTCTTAAATAGATCCCATAAAAAAAATAATTAGACTTCTTAATTACAATAATTAGAAATGCAGACTCAAGACAAAAATTAGTCTTTTATATGCAAACTAACTATTCAACTAAAATTAGACTAGTTCTAGAAGCGCATGGAAATGCACGCACACACAGGTTACTGACGTCAGTTTTTGTTTGATCGATGTCGACTGACCCCTAACCAACGTTGATTACTACGAACACTAAAGATGACCGACATCAGTTGGCCTATCGATGTCAGTTGCTCTGCAAGTCAGCAACCTCCTCCATTTACCTCAGTGAAGCTTTTAGCTCCACAACCTAACAATCTCCCACTTGGAGATAAATAATTACACCTATATTTGTACCTGTACATCATCTAATTTTGTTTCTTAGTTTGTATCCCACTTCAAGTTTAATCTTGAAGACCAACCACCACATAACCTGTGGTACTACACACATCATCCAAGTCACCTGTCATATCTGAATCTACATACCCATGTAGAGAAGTCCCTGACCCTGCATAGCATGAATCCCTGCTACTGGTCCCTCTCAAATACCTAAGAATCCACTGAACTACTTTTTAGTCTTCTTTTCCTGGTTTAGCCAAAAAAAATCAGACAACTCCCACTGCTTGGGCAATATCAAGTCTAGTACACATGTACTCAACCTCATAATGTAATTTGAGACACTATTCTGTGAACTATCCATCCATTGGTGTGCTAATCGGTTCTATATCTTGCATATTAAACCTTTCCACTACCTTATTCACACAATCATCTGGAGACAAAATCAATTTGTGACTTTTCCTATCTTTAAAAATACTCATGCCAAAGATTTTCACTCCTGAATCTTTCCTAGCACACCACTGAACTAATTTTACCTTTAGCTCAGCAAATCCCTACATTTATGAACCTGCAACAAGCATATCATCCACATACAATAACAAGATAATGTTGCAACCATTATTCAACTTGGTAAAATAAACACAATGGTTACATTGACATTGACTAAAGCCATGCTTTGTCATACCCTTGTCAAACCTATACCACTGTCCTGGAGCTTGCTCAAGACCATATATCCTAGCCTTCTGTCTCACGTGTTCATTCTCTCCTTTCTTTAACCTGGAAATCTATTCATCTTTCAGTGCTTTCATCCCGGCTAGAAACTCTACCAAATCTCCTAATTGGTTCTTTTCCAAGGAATCAATCTCCTCATTCATGCCGTGCTCCCACTATTTCCTAGATTCTACCTGCATTGCCTCTTACCCACTTTTTGGTTCTTGACCATCAATGAGCAACAAGTTCATGTATTATAAAGAAGGGGAATAATGAATTTGAGGCTTACTTACCCTTTCAGTCCTCCATATAGGTGTTTGAGATTCTTTGACAGCTTGTTGTCCACCCAAAATCTGTTCTCTTATCGACCCTAGTTTGCACCTGACCGATGTCGATTCCACCTAATCACCAACATTGATTCTCTAACTGACGTTGGTGTCCACCTGGTCAGCAATGTCAGTTCCTTGACTGATGTTAGTCTCCACCTGCCTGACACCACCAACTCTGGTCTGCACATGACCGACGTCGGTACCTGCCTCTTCGATGTCTGTTCTCATCTGAATGACATTGGTAACTATGTTCTCCTGTAAGTGAGGACTTTTACCTATGAGCTCACTTTGGATCATAACCTTGGCCAAACTGCCCTGCTCAGAATTATTCAGCCCCTTGAGCTGATCTCCGTCCATCATCTCCTCCATGAAAACCAAAGCTTTACAGTTCTTAAGTTTGTCAAAGACATCAGACTTCCTCTTAAGAACATGCATCCCCTTCTTATTCATGTGACCAAGCCTACAGAGCCACATCTTTGCATCTACATCTGAAGTAGATAAACCAGAAGGAGAATAAGTAATATAAGTAGATAGATAAAGAGTACCTACTTTTTTACCACATGCTAATTCAAGTGCACCCTTGGAAACTTTCTAAAATTCCACTGTGAGAGTAACTGTGCAACCTTCATCACCTAACTTTCCTATAGAAATTAGACTCCTCTTCAGGACTGGGACATGCATGACATCCTTCAACACCCATGTGTTGCCCATTTGCAATTTCAGCCGCACTTCCCCTTTGCCAACAATTTGACAAGGCTCACCAACCCCTAAATAAATCTTTCCAAAGTCTCCATGGACATAATCATGGAAAAATACTCTATTTGGGGTTGCATGGAAAGAGGCAACAGAATCTAAAACCCAAGATTCTAATTTATCCAAGGAACATATAAAAGCAACTCGAGCAACAATCTCTGCATCTTTTGCTTCTTTATTTCCTTCATGCTGATCTTCTACCAACCAACAATCTTTCTTTACCTGCCCTTTCTTTTTATAATTCAGTAATTGATCATTCTTGCCATTGTATTTCTCCATTCTTAGTGTACTTTCTTCTGCCATTGCTTTACTCCCACTCAATCAGAAACCCCTAAGAGTGACCTGTAATCAACAAATACATAACACACTCTGAAACCAAGGTGTTAGTGAACCAAGCTCTAAAGAACTTGCTCTGATACCACTTGTCAAGATCCCTACTCCTTAAGAGTACACTTGATTACCTTTGTATAAGAAACTAAACATGGAATTAAACCAGAATAATAAGTAACTAGAATTCAGAAATAGCATAGAATATGAGTGACAATACAATCTTGTATTAACAATCTTTCAGAAGAAAATACAATGAAGAAATCACACTCTTCCCACACCTCTTGGGCGTACTCGTAATTCTCCCTCAAGAGTTCTCTCTCTCAATTACAAACAATCAACTAAAACACAGAGTTGTTGTTTCAACCAGTCAGTAACAATACTGCCAGTACCACTAACGAGTACACCACATACTCGAAGTAGATCTCCCTAATCTTGCACCTTGTTGTGTTGCAAATCTCGTTTGACCTTGCTACCCCGCAGATCTCCTTTGACCTTGCACGCACACACACCTGCAGATCAACTGATCTTACTTACCATGTAGATCTTCTACCCGATCTTGCAGACTTGTAGATCAACCTAGTCTTGCATACCTACAAACCTAGATCTTACACACTTAGAAGAACCCTTGTCCTTGTTCTTGACAAGTCCTTATGATTCTCCACCCTTGGAAGAACCCTTGTCCTTGCCTTTGCAAGTCCTTCTGATCCTTCACCCGGAAGAACCCTTGTCCTTGTTCTTGGCAAGTCCTTATGATCCTTCAACATTTTATAGTACAGCCCCATGGGTCTCTTAAATAGATCCCATACAAACAATAATTAGACTTCCTAATTACAATAATTAGAAACACAAACTCAAGACTAAAATTAGTCTTTTACATGCAAACTAACTGTCCGTCTAAAATTAGACCAGTTCTAGAAGTGCATGCAAACGCACACACACACAGGTTGCCGATGTCGGTTTCTGTTTGACCGATGTCAGCGGACCCCTAACCGACGTCGGTTACTGCGAACACTGAAGATGACCGACGTCGGTTGGCCTGCCGATGTCAGTTGCTCTACCACTCAGCAACCTCTTCCATTTGCATCAGTGAAGCTTTTAACTCCACAACCTAACATGAAGTTTGAGTGGTAGAGTTAATAGTAAGTGGATCAAGGAGTAGAGATAAAAAGAGAAAAATAAAACGAATCTTACAAGGGAAGAGTATATTCACGTAGCTGCAGTAGTTAGAGTTAATAAAAATCCTGGAGAGCAGCAATAAGAAGAACAAAATAGCAGCAGCAGACTGTGTGGATAGAGAAAAAAAAACGACAAAATGTATAATAGAACAGAGGAGAAGAAGATTTAACTGACAGCAGTCAGAGAATGAAAATGGAACAATAGAAGGAAAAAAGGAGTTTTCAGATCATCTTCAGTAATAATGTAAACAAACAATAACAAGTAAGAAATAAAGTCAAAATAGAAGATTCTTGTAAGAGTTTTGTGAACACAACTATAACTGTTTATACATGGTTGTCATAATAATTTTTAAAAGAGTTTTTAAATTTATATATGTGTGTGTGTTTTTTTTTTTTTTTTTTTTTGGAACTATCTTTATATATTCCCTGTTTTTCTATTTTAAATGTGTTGTAAGTGCAGTTTCCTGCTCATATTGGTGGCTTCAGAATTAGTCTTGAGCTTCATCATTTGTGTGTTTATGCTGTCTATTTGATCCCCTGGGCTTATATTTTTCCTACATTTTTGTCAACGATTCTGTGAAAGAACTGCAGCGCCATTTCAAACTAAAACAAAATATTTTTAATCAATTTACGTTGAGAATAAACCAAAGAAATTAAAACACGTATAAACAGTCAAATTAACGTAATGTTTATTTCTAACTTTTCAATTCGTTATGCGCTTGTATTTAGCTGCAAATGTCATCAGATATTCGTGACCCACAATATTCTTTACTGTTGAAGAAAATGAATCACATTGTAATTTATGAATACTTAAAAAAGATGTGTCAAAAATAACCAATAAATCAATTAGTAATTCGAACATGCAGAAAGGAAATGTTTAGGTTGAAGTCGTTAATGATCCATGGAAAATGACATGCACTCCTCCTCCCTAAAATAGTAAAATACTTATAGGGAGAAGTCCTACTAGTAGTAATCCTTTCACTAGTAGCAACCCTTACGTTTGCAGGTCATATAACTATTTATGTGCCATTATTAATTTATAAATTAAATTATTTTAAAGTTAAATATTTATTTTATTTATATTTTTTGTTTGACATGTTAAAATCAAAAGAAAATAAAGAATTTGGTTTAATTTAAAACAAAATATTTAATTAAAAAAATTATTGTTCAATTCATATATTATATATTGGTGCATTGATTGATAAAATAGTAACATTTTATGATGTAATAGTTATTGTGAAATAAAAATTAGACAAATAATATATAATACTATGATGAAAAAGTAGAAATTCAATTATAAAACATTTTGTTTTATAAAATCCAATACTTCCACATAACCTTAAAATAAATAATTAATTAATTAACTAAAAATTTAATTTAATGATTGTATAATTGTATTTTTGTTTTACAACCATAATTTAAAAAATTAAATGTAAAATTCAAATGATTCCATCAAATACCACCAACCCAAAATAAATAAATGAATGATTTTATGAAACATTATTTTTAATAATTGACTCTTAAAATCTCCATCTATTATAATTAACAAACTTGTTAAACCCATTCATGCAATAACTATATTAACTTCACTATGGTTATTTAAATAAATATCAGCGATAAATTTTTTTATTTAATAAATACTATATTTTTAATCTTATTTTAATTTGTAATTTTTTATTTATTTTTTTAAATTAAAAAATATCTGAATAGATTATAGTATATTTATATTCAAATTGTGTTAATTATTAAAAAAAAATTATTTAATAAACAGTATATTTTTAATATGTAAATATATTTTATTAAATTTTCTAATAAAACATTTCAAATGGTTTACGATATATTTATAAGTAGAGTTTTTTTCCGTCACCAAAATTAACATACTTTTTCTTAAGAAAATAAATAAAAACGTTTTTAAAATTTTAAAATTAATTTCTTTTTAAAAAATTTATATTTTTAAGAGTGACATATTATAAAAGTACTTACTGTGTAAGATGAAAGGCAATTCAAAAGTTCCAATCCTCATAAAATTTACATTCGGCATGCAAGGGTCTCTAAAATTTCAAGCATAGCAGTCAATACTCTAGTGCTAACTTTAGAAAATGATTGTGGTCACTATAATTTACATTTATTGAGAAAGAGAAATTTCCAAGATGGAAGGACATTATTAATGGTTGAGAACATGCACTGCTTTTAATGCTTGAATCAAAATGAATTTAACATACCTACGTTTTTTTCGGTCGATATGCAGAAAACAATTATAAATGGATAAAGTCCCTCAAACGAATATTCGAGACTAAACATGGAGATAACCCGAGAGATTTGAGTATCCGTGACATGTTAGAAAATCAATAAGGAGGGTTGCACTATGGAAGGGACTTTAATGGTCCGTTGTTAAAAAATAATAATAATAATAAGAAAATTATTGATCCAATTTTTTTGGTATGTTCTTTTGATTTGGGGATTTCGTGTAGTAATTCAGAGGGCAAGAGAAAAGGGTTCAAGACTTCTAGATAAGTTTGATGAAAGTTTTTTGGGAAATATGGTAGTTTTCTGTTCAATTTTTAGTGGAAGATTTTAATAGATTTTTTTTTTGTCGCTCACTTTATTGTCGCAGGTAAAAGTGTCTCATTTAAAAGTTGTTGTCATATCTTTTATTCGTTTGTATAAAGTTCCAAAACATTTTAAAACCCATTTTTTAATATTGTTTAATAAAAAGTATGTATGGCATACTAGACAATCATTAAGGAGTGTTACAACATATACTCGTATGATTTGGAAAAACATAAATAATGCTGCCAAAGTCATGATCATTTGAATTTAGAATATTTAAAAATCAGTTTAAATTTAAAATAAATAAATAAAAATTATAAAGTATTTGTTATTTATTCATATATACAATTAAATTAGGTGTTATTGTTGTATTTAGAAACTTTTCATATTTCAAACTCTATGTCTTAAGTATTTGGTGTTCTTATTCCTCTATGAAATGTACGTAGTATTCTTGTTATTTTCATTTATTGTCATTCAAGTAAAAGTGTTCTTGTTCCCTTGGTCTAATCCTTTTATCTTTTAACTATTGGAATTTGATTTCATGTCAATAGGATCACAATTTGAATTCAATATTCTGTAAATACCAAAGAGATTTAGGTCATTGGTAATTATAAAATGGACATGAGATTGTTAACATTTAATTAAGTAATCAAAAGTATTATTGATGTAAAAACAACGGGGTTCATTTTTAAGCAAGCATCAATCATAAAATAATTAGTCTAACACTTAGCAAAAAATAAGTATTTTTTATAATTCGCTCAATTTCTAAGTTCTGAGCAAGTTTATTTCTATTGTTTTTTGGTGCTTGCATGTGCATCAATCCTTTATAATTTAGCCTCTGATGGTGCACATAGTTTGGGTGTATTTGGATCGACATGTGAATCTTTGTGTAGGTCCATTTTGAAGGTCTATGTTTGGTGTCACACAAAGAATTGAGGCTAAAGACTAATGACTTATTGTGCACAAACATGTGACATCTTATGAAATATGTGGTTGTGCAACATTGTGAATATAATGACCATAACACAAGATCTTGTCAATGCATCATTTCATTGTAAAGCGTTATGATTTATCCTTTTGAGGTTGCATCTTCAATGGAACTTGTTTTGTGCACATATGTTATTTTGATGTACTAAAGGGGAAAAATCATTTTAGTGCCCAATATATCTTCCCCTATGTTTAATCCATTTATTCAACAATCTCAAGGATAGATCATAGTGGTTATTCTGACAGACAACTATACTTAAAAGGATATCAAGTTTGTAGGCATAAATCTAAAATATGTTCTTGATGCATCTCGGTTGAGATCATGTAGTGCTATGTTTTTATTGTGTGTGTAGGCTATACTTTCATCCATTGAAATCTAATAAATAACTGATTTTATTTGGCATTGCATTTGTTTTCATTATTTCCATTGTAGAACATTGAATGATACATGGTCAATGGTATCTCTTCATTGGGACCCCTAATCATGATTGTATCATTTGATGTTAGAGAAAGGTATTTTTCCTTGCGGATGAGTACATGGGTATAAGTCTTTTTTCTACATTCAAGAGTGTGGGTAGAAATAAGTGAAGACATATTCAGCTGTCAGTACTGAGTAAAATAATTTTTGATTGGTATTTTATTTTGAGGAAACTATACATTGATCAATGATCATTATAAGAGTGTCGATAGAACCTATAATGCCAAATACTTGTAGACTTGTCAAGATCTATGAGAAATATGAAAACATGTATATATTCAATAGAAACCACTCAACATCAAGGAATTGGGGTTGTGGATGATGAAATACAAAGTGAATAAATACAAGGACCTAAGGACTAGGTCCCAAAAGAATAAGTTGATGAACCTGAAGATATATTTGTTCATGTAGTTATGAGGATCACTAGTAAGTCAAAGTTGGACACTCCTAGTTAATTATGGAGTCTAATTCCTAAAAATCTAGTTGATTGCATTATTGAGTTAATCAAGTAATTTGATTGTGAAAGTATAAAATTCAGCAAGATGGTCATATTTATATGTATAAAGTTGAAGGGTCATGCGTCCTTGGATGGGATCATGTGAAGGTGAAAATAATATGTACGCATAATAATAAGGCCAAGGCATTTCACACTCTATTTAAATGGTTGAAGGCAAATTTTATTACTTTTTATTACTAGTTAACATTGTTCAATTAGTTACAAAATATGTGATAGAGGGAGATGAGTGTGACATTTAAGTATGTGATAGAAGGAGATAAGTGTGAAAAATAACACTAAGGATATTAATATACTGACTATTAGAGTGGGTCATGTTCATGAAACTGAGAATATTTAAAGATATTTAAATGGGTTATAATTTTTCATTCAAAATGAGTATGGTATGATCTAGTTTGGATATGTGAAGTCATCTATTCGTGTATACATACACATATGCATATTACTAGTATAGATATACATATGGATATGGATATTTATATGTATACAGATATGTATATGTATATGTATATGCATATGTATATGGATATGTATATGTATATGGATATGGATATGTATTTGGATATGGATATGGATATGTATATGTTTATGGATATGTATATGGATATGGATATGCATATGTATATGTATATGGATATGGATATGGATATGTATATGTAGTATGTATATGAATATTCATATGCATCTGTATGAATATGTATATGTATATGTAAACACACACACACACACGCACACACACACGCGCGCACGCACACACACACACACACACACACACACACACACACACACACACACACACACACACACACACACACACACACACACACACACACACACACACACACACACACACACACACACACACACACACACACACGACATATTGATTTTTAGTATATAAAGGAATAACACTCAATGAATTTGAGATAATTGTTGTAATGATTTCAAGATGAAATTTGGTTAGTAAATATGATAAAATGTAGCTTTATGAAGATGTTAATTTACTTGTATTTTGTAATATATTTATAAGGTTTCAATATGGATATGTTTAATCCTGATTTAGATTAGGATCCTACATGGTTAGATAGGGTTAATGATATACAAATGATATGACACAAGGGCGAATATCATATCTACAATGGGCCAATTAAATGCTAAACTTAAATGTACTATAAAATAAATTTATTAAACTGAGATAATCTATAAATAGAAATTACAACTATGCTAGATATAGAAAATGATATAAAAGTTAGTTGGATATTATTATAATGCAGATCTAGATTTGAAACAAGATAAAAGTAGGCATGAAGCTAGTTCAGAAATAATCATCAAATTTTAGATCTTGTGTCTTTAGCTCTCCAAATAGTAACATCATACTGGGATGATTACATTGATAGTACTATCTAGGTTTGGCACTAGTGTCCTTTATGAACTATCAACTAAAACTAGATGCAACCACTTAGATGCTTCTAGGTTTGGCTTCACCTTCACTCTGGTGCATTCGGATATGGGTCATGGATAATCACTCTTTTTTAAATGGAAAAACCCTAGATTTTCATCTTCAATGTGACCTTGGGAAGAGTGGTTTAGTAGGCATATGGTGTCAAGCTAACCCTAATGATCTCATTGTCCAAGGACTCTGCTTACATAGACAAAAATATAAAGAGGGATTCAGACTAATGTTGTTCTCATTTACATTTTGGATTTTGTGTGAATCATGCAATATGTGTAAATCAAGTACAATAATGGCATAGATTGTAACATGGAAAATTGGGCTCTTTGAATACTCCTTAGTACCTTAGACCTGTCGATTTATTGTACCTATGACTAGTATGGAAATCAGTAAATTTTGATAAATTGAATGCTTGGTAGAGGATAAGTGCCTTGGTCTCTTGGTATGATTACTAGGTGAGGAATGAATGATGGTTGATATTGTATTTATGTCAATGCTCAAGTGATAACTTGAATTAAATCACTTAGGCCAACAATTATAATATGTTTCATTTGTGACTTGGATAACTTTAGGGCCTTACACACTTGTGTTGGTTAGCACAATAAATTCAATGCTACTATATGTCTTATACATTAGTGTTTAGGTAATATGAAAAAAGGTATATGATCCAAACTTGTAGTGGTGTAATATAAGTACATTTTCAAAATTCTAGGCTAGATAGTATGTCTATGTCATCAATCTAAGATTGTTCAGACTAAGAGATAGGCCAAGGGGCAAAAGATAGAGTAGATGTGAGGCTTTTGGAACCATGACATGTGTTTAAATAAGAGGAACAACTAAGGTCTATGTTTTCTAATTTTAAAATATTAAGGTTTCATATAATCACAAAATATCGTCTACATCCCCCCCTTTAATCTAGCAATGAAATTTCTAGTTTAAAGGAAAGTAATACATACTTAGCTGTTATGCACACCTTGTCTTTTCATTAGTTAAATTTGAGTACTTTTCTAGTGACCAACTAGTAATCCAAAGTATGTTATAGTGTAAAATCAATGCATATAATCTAGGTTAAAAATACACGAAATTGATTGAAATTGAAAAATCAAGGTTTAAGAGTGCACTTATGTATCAATGTAACTGTCTTGCCTATTTGCAAGTTGTTTTGTAAAAGATGTATCATTCTAAGGCTCTAAAAATGATATTAGGATAAATATAGACAAATATTTGAAGTGAATATATACAAGGAGATAGAGAGATATAGAGAGATAGATTGGAAGTAACATGGCCCCAACCTTGGAGAAAAGGTGAGTTTTCACCTGGCAGTTGAGATTATATCAACTATGAAACCCAATGATACTTATAAACTTATGAGTTTGGATGATAAAATCAGTTCCATCCTAAAAAAAATTCAATATTAAGTGATTTAATCACCTCAACCATATAAAAAAGTTGAACTAACTACTCAGTAGATTAGTTTGTTAAAGTCCATAAAAGTTTGTGGGATATCAGTATATGCAATGTTTTTTGAATATGAAATTTATTTTGCTTATGTAATATTTAGAACATGTTGCATAACATGTGTACCTTAGATATGTCTCATGTGAAAACTATACATAAAAATGGTACCAATGGATATAATTATACGATAACTATAAATTTGAATCATATAACCATGTGCTTTATCCAATTCAATTAAATGTATAAGTGTAGAGGACATGCTTCCAAAGCATTCCCATACTATATTCACCTACTATATATGGATAAATCTGAAAGTCATATAACTACCAATGTGGTGGACATGTTTCCAAAACATACCCCCACTTTGAATTGGAGATGATGAACAATGAATAGGTGTGGAGAACATGATTCAAAAATATGCCTCTACTGAATCTTTGAGTTGATATAAGTACCATATGAATGAATGTGGATAACATGCTTCCAATAATGCTTGCACTAAATCTAAAAAATGTGAATGTGTGGAAGACATGTCCATCTGACATACCCCCACTGAATCTACAAAATAGTATAAGTACCATAATACTGAATCAATGTGGAGAACATGCTTCCAAAGCATGCCCCCATTGAATCTTAAAACATTGAATGTGTGTAAGCCATGTCCATATGACATGCCTTTACTAAATCTAATAATTATGCAAAGTGTGGAGAATATATTTCCAAATTATGAACCCACTAATGTTACCCACTTTGATGTGAGGGAAAAATAGTATCTGGGAGTTACCTCACCTAAAAAGGGTAAACCAACTATAAATATGTGAATGTAACCATGTAACATATATAAGGAAATATGTCTAGCTAAATGTATCATTGAAGCACATAGAAATAATGTGATCATATGTAAGCCTATGATGCATGAAAAATATCATGGAAACATCAAAATAATAAAAATATAATTTCAACCAATAGATAAGCACACCCATAAGAGAAATCAAAATCAATCCAAGAAAGAAATGTCTTAGGAGACCACAAGAAAGGGGCATTTTAAATTTCCATGAAATTGAATGGATATGACTTAATCACATGTACACAAACCAAGGAATGACATATTAAAATATCCATACAACAAGCAACATGACATATTCAAATGTATAAGAAGGAAAACATAGTCACATGGGTCACATACAATAGAGTATATTCAAATGCTTGAACAAGCAAAACAAGAAACTCAAGGAAGTACACAAAGTAAAACATAAACAACCGACATAAAAATGTCATAGTATCTCATGGATAAAATGTATTAGTAAAAAGCATCCAGTTAAAGTCCTTTTATAGGAGACTCTAACTAGAAAATATGATCTTTGTTCACATTTAGCCATATCTTTTATTTTACTCATTTAGGTCCTGTTCTATGATTGAGTGACCTTTTTTCCTATTCTTAGTCATCCTGAGCCTTTCAAATAGTCATTCCACCTTAGCCAGGTTAGGTTTTCTATCCTCTTTCTATACCCCCAGGCCCCAGGACTATAGGACAAGAGTGTTAGGGTTGGGCTACAGTGTCGGTGCCACTAGTGTCCATTTTTGGTGCTCCTGTCTAAGGTCATTTAAAATCCAACAATTAGTTTTCTTTTCTAGTTGAGTCCCAACCCCTTTCTTACATTTATCCCTAAGTTTTCCAATGTCATCCAAATGCAATTAAAGCTCTCAAATTTAAAATAAGGAGTCTCCTATAAAAAGGACTGTACAAGCTATTTTATATCTAACACTTACTACTTTGGCATATTACATAATTAAAATCAGCCAATAGTATAGCTCAGCATTGTGCATCATAGATAGACTTGCATGCTTGATCAAGGAGGGGCCTACGAGAAAGTTTATTCTTTCATCTATCATGTACATTGATTATGCATATTCCCTAAGGGATAATTACATTGGATCTAATACCCTAGATTGAGGGTTAATGCAGGTAGCGATTAGGATAACAAGGGTTCTAGATTATGTGATCATTCTTCCCCCAACCTAGTTTTCCCCTTTTTGATTTTGATTCGTTTGTTGTTTGCATGTGTGTAGATAGATACTAGGTTTTGAGATTAAAATAGATCTACAATGGGCTTTATTGACTTCCAACCTCTGAAATTTTATATACATGCTCACAATAAGGTAGCAAACAAAACTCAAAAACCTTAGATCTCTTGGACAATACAACAGAGGTGGACTACAATTTTGGTTCCACTCCTATCCTCTTTCGGTGATCTTGTAAAATAGTAAAATGAAGGTCAAATATAGATTCATGATAGTGTCCTAGTCATGTATCATAATTTTTAGCTCCTGATCATTCATTTTAATCTATTTTTAGATAAGTTTTTTTCTCTTCCTCATACAAATTTTTTGACAAAAGTATATATTTTGTCATATTAAACTAGATTTTTCCCCTTACTCTAGATCATTTATTGTTTAGGAACTAGACTCTAGTTTTTTAAAAATAATAAAACATTTGGTGAACTAGACTTACTTCAAACAAATCTAAAACCCTAGGTACCTTTAGGGTTTTTCCTTCAAATGTTGTGCACAAATTTAATTTTAAATTTCTAATGTTTGTATAAATATTTATGCATTTATCCTACACAATATTATTTTTAGAATTTAAATTATTGTCATAAATTTCAAAAACTCTAAAACCCTAAATTTTTAAATTAGGTCCTTAAACCCTAAGCCTACCTCCCTTACAATTTTTAGAAAAATATTCTAGAATTTTTACAAATTGTTTAGAGTGTCTAAAATATTTTCATAATCTCAATATTAGTAGTTATTTGGTACAAAAATTAAATTTCAAATTTATGACTTTTGTATAATTTTTTGTGCATTTATCCCATTCAAAATTATTTATAGAATTTAAATTATTTCCATAATTTTAAAAAATTCAAATATCCTAACCAAAAACCTTAGATTTCCAAACTAGGTCCTAAAACCCTAAGCCTCCCTCCATTACAATTTTTAGAAAAATATCTTAGAATTTTTGCAAATTGTTTAGATTGCCAAAAATAATATCAAAATCTCTATGTTAATAGTTATTTTTGTATTTATTTGCTTAATAGTACTTTTCAACATTCTCTTTGGTGAAAGAAATAAAATGGCCACTAAGGCACTTCTTCCCTCTCATACCATAGATCAATTCCTAAAATTTTCTCATAATTATGAAAATGAATGGACGGATTTCTAAAATTGCACGTTATCTAAAAATGTGGAAAATTATTTTATTTACAATGAAGATAATTACTATTATTGTAATGAGGAATATGACGATATATGTGATAGTGATAGTGAAGTATAAGTAGATGCATCTTATTCTCTCAAACCTATCTCTTTTATTCCCTATTCTAAAGAAAATAATTTTGATAAATGAGAAAGATACTTTTCACCTCATTCTCCTATGCACAATACACCAAATGAACAATTTAGTTATTCACTTCTAGGTGAACCTCTAATTAGTGATAATTTGCTTCCATGTGAACCTAATCTCTCTCTCTTTTAATACTTCTATGTTCAAATTGAAAAAATATTAAAGCAATAGAATCAAATTTCCAATACATAGTTCAAATGATACATCTCATGTTCTTAACTCTACTCTGTCAAAAGAATGTCCAAATGATAACTCTCTTTCTCTTACTTCTCATGAAAATAATGAATGTACTCAATCCATGGATAACATAGATTCCAATTATTTTCCAATTTCAAATGATACTTTACTACATATTAGAAAATAATTAAATTCTTCTCTTACACCTCTCCTTAGTTACACTGAAAGTGATAATGAATATGATAGTGAACATACAAACGAATATGAAAATGAGATTGATTATGAATAATATTAAAATGATAAAAATGAATGGAACAATGATGATTATTATACACATAGTGAAGAATAATATGCATCTCATGTTTCTAACTTTTCTCTCACTCCTCTCAAACATAATGCACTTCCAAATGTTTTTTCTTCTTCTATGCATGATTCTATTTCAAATAATGCACATGTTCATGCTAAAAGCACAGATTCTACTCGATTATAATGTGATAGACTAAAACATAAAGATACCATTGAATCTCCCAATCCACCCCTCACTATAGTAGAACCCAATTCTCACTCTTCACCTAAAGAAAATAGTAGCCCACATCCCTCTAGTAAGGTCCAAGTTACCATTACTCCCAAGGCTCAAGTGAGCACACCCCCTCTTCATGATCCAAATACTAAATGTAGCATTCCCATGGCTAAAATTAAAAATCAAATTAAACAATTAAATGAAACACTTTAAGATGTTAATGTACCATCCCAAAAGAATATCTCTTTAATGCATGTAGTTGGTAAATTACAACACCAAGTACATCTCCTTACCTTGGAAAACAAGGCTTATAAGTCTTGAATGGATGCCAATGATTTACATGTAACCCTCTTCTAAATACATTTATAAAAGCTTCATTGCCTAAGCATTTCCATATACCATCATTGCCTCACTTTGATAAAACTAAAGATCCATTCCTACACCTTCAGGGCTTTTGAAAGGATTTACCATCTCATGTGAGTCCTTTGATTCTACTCAAGTTATTCTAGCAGACATTAGTGAGGGAAGAACATAATTAATTATTTCATCTACTCCCTGTTGGTTCCTTGCACACATATGATGAGTTAGAAGAGGCATTTCTCAAATATTACATATTAAACATGGGCCCTCATGTTACATTTGATAAACATGGAACTTTACATAAGAATACTTCAGAGCCAGTTAGTGATTATATTTTATGATTCAAGAATCACATGTTAAGATTGATATACAAACCAAAAAATTTAGAGATTCAACATATATTTATTAAGGGGCTTCTCCAACCTCTCCTTGATCATCGACTTTATCATACAAAGTGTTCTTTTAGGCACTTAAGTTATATAGTTCTATATTTGGAAAAGAAATTGGGATTGATTGAGGTAGATTCAATTGATAATATTACTCTAGATTTCATATAAGTATCTATATATCCTAGCATCCAACATCCACCATGTCCTAAACAAGATAGGAGTCCACAACTAGAAAAGGAACTAGTTAAGAATAAAGAGCTAGTTTCCAAAGCATAACCTATAATATGTACGAAAAAGAATGACACCAAGGCACCACTATAATTTGATTCATAGTGGGATAATCCATGTGTCATATTATCAACACTATTAGGTAGGAAGTTACTCACATTGCCTTATATTCATTGACTAGATCCATATCTCTTACATAGACAACCACATCATCACTTTTGTAATTATCATCGTATATGAGGACATAGAGATAATGATTGCTATGGACTTAGAGACTACATTACTAGATGTGTTGATAATAGCATCATAGTATTCACATAGGGGGCACCAAGATCTCCTCCATCATGGAACCATAGACCTCATTCATCCATGACTGAGTCATCCCAAGACATTCCTTTAAAGGAATTGTTGGCCACTCATCATGAGAGAAACATGGGTTCTAGGATAGAGCCTCATAAGAGATATCCTATTCCACCTACTCAAAAGGTTTAGAAACTCATACAATGAGAACATCATACATATATCAATGTAGTTTGAGGAAAACATAGCGTAGTTCCATATACATATCCATCATAGTCATAAGCACCAAAAGAGAGTAATACTGTAGAGAAATATTCACTATAGCCAGATTTTTTGAGTCCTATCTCATGTAGCAGTCCACTACAGTTAAGATTAGATGAACCCACATTATAGAGTACTAATTTAGAGAGATATTCACTTTAGTCACAATTTTAATCTCCATCTTGATTTATTTCTCAGTCATACACATCACAATAGGGTCCACATGATATACGATTATAGATATATAAGCCTTCTTCATATCACACAGTTTTAGTTACACATCTAATAAAGTTACATTTTGAAAAATATCCATGTACATATATAGTTAGCACATAAAAGACAATATCAAATACAAAGCATATTCCTACACAACATGAGAAGTATGGGCACTTATTCAATTGGACATCAAATTTTAGATAGTAATACATCATAGAGTGAGATGACACATATTCATACTAGTATTAGTTCATAGCTTCACCTAGTAGGGCAATGATGGAGGCAAAGGTTTAGTTAGCCTTTTTATTTCTGAACCACTCTCAAGGAGGTAATACACATAGTGTGTTATCTTACATCCGCAGACACTAACAACTAACATTCCTAATTCCCAATAACTATCCATAACCTAAACCAACTTATCAAAAATCCATAACTTACCAAATCATATTTTTACTAACATTAAACCAACTCATCCAAACAATTTACTAATTACAAAACCCACAAATTTTTGCTTACATATGATTAAAAATAAAAAACTAGCATCACACTTATAAAAAAACAATCAAATCACATATCCCAAGTACCATTTTACCAAGCATAAACAACCTTCAAAATTAATACCAAATCAACTACTTCTAAAATAACCATATGCATTAAATATAACAATATCTTTCAAATCCCATAAAATAGTATGCATGGGTTGAAATCAAATAATATCTATCTATATATATATATATATATATATATATATATATATATATATATATATATATATATATATATATATATATATATATATATATATATATATATATATATATATGTTTTCAAAAACATATACATCATATCAAGATATAATCAATCATGATTGTGTGTCATGCCCTCAATCCTAGTCTCACTCTCTCCTCTAGTGTTAGTCCCATAGTCCAACCTATCACTCGATGACCCCACACCTCCTCCACCTCCTGAATACCTCTTACATCAGCTCTCTCAATCTAATAACCAAGCATACTACTCGTGTATGTCTACATACTACCTTTGAATATATGTGTAATCATCCATAATCCACATACTCACTAAGCCATAGTCAGGTGGAGGCATCTTATGACTATCTAGCTTGACCCTCAACTCATCTCCCTCTCCCACTACTCTAACATATGCAACTATCACTATATCACCTCTATCAAACAAATGAGCATAAACATTGTCTAAAACTTTCACTCACTCTATCAAACCCTCTACCACTACATCATCAAAAACATGCCACATGAGCTCATGAATTTTTGAATCAATGATGGTCTCTTACAATCCATCATCTCCACCTCCTCCCCTAGGAGGTGCTTCATCTTGAGTACCTCCCACTCCACCTATACATAAAAGTAAAACATTACATTTGATATACATTTTTCAAAAATGACAACTTGTACATATTTAAAATATAATAAATGCTTACCTCCCATCATCTAGATCAGAGCATGATCCTCATACTCAGGGGCATTCCCTCCATCAATAGGGTACAATGGATCCCACCGATGCTTAGCCCACTAAGTGGTATATGGCTATATGCATGCAACATCATCTACATCAGGAATGTCTATAGCCACATCACATCATCCAAAGGTAATGGTCCTAACTCAACCTTAGTAGGCCTCCCATGAGCTCTTGCCCTTGATGAAGCCTATTCACTCCTCACCCACACCCATGATGTAGGGGGCACATCCTTTGGTACCTGAACTATCTAGTCATGCACTCATACTAAAATTTCTCATACACTCCAATCTAGTGATCATGTAACCAAAAACTAACCCTCATATACCATAATTGTACTCCATCCTCAAGCCACCCAAGGAATCCACTATAAGGCCTCCATATAATATTATGAGCCACCAATCTATCTAAAACATACCTATAGTGATCTATCCCAAGAAACAAAATAGCCAACATACTCATCCACTAGTCTCCAAATGGCTATGGAGTTTCCCACCTCTCTCTCAATAATCCTATTAGTTACATAATTGTTATGTACTCATAAGCCCAATAATGTAATAAAGTAACCACACTCATACCACCATTGAATGCCTGCTGAGTAAACCTGTAAAGATCCCTATATAAGTGGGCAAGCATAGTCCTACCCCATGAGAACATAGTACCATACACCACTATGCTATGCACAATCCTATGTATCCTATATGCAGTTAACACCCCACTCCCATCCACAATAAAAAATGAGGCCAACAACATGACCAACAACTTTTGTAGGTGCAGAACACTAGATTGCACTATAATTGATAGTAACACATCACTATCACTACCTCTTTGATGTATGCCCAACAACACCCCAGTAAAACATAAGAATGCATGATCAATAACATTAGTACCCATGTCATCTTGCAAAGTCACACACCATCCACTAACTGGCAAATGTAAAATATAGTACACATCCTCCAAAATAATCATAATCTCTCCAATAAGAAGACATAAATTACATGTGTCTATATTCCACCTCTCACATAAGATGGTAATTAGATACCTATCCCATGACATAGTGCCTAGGTCACACACATTACAAACCCTACCCTATCCATCACAACTCTTTCATCAACTGATAAAGGCAACTATCTCAGTGTCTCCATCACCTGGCCTATATAAAACTCTCTCATCCATACCTCACCCTATAAAAAAACCACAAAACAACATATATATCAGTCAACCATGTTAAGGAAAACAACCAATATACACAATAACAACCAATAAATAAAAAACTAAAAAAACTAGCTCCATTAGACAACATCACTATAAAAAGGACACCAGCATTGGATAGGAGCACTGGAATCTAGACAATAGCACTGGATCTTGGACATGAGCACTGACTCCTAGAGAGGAGTGCTAGAACTAGTAAAAAATTCCTAAAAATGATTCAAATATCTCAAAAATAGGATTCTAAATAGGTAATAATCACATGTTCTAGTTACTTACTAGGGTAACATCACCACCGACCTTTACATGGGTTGCCAACTGCTCAAACAGGGTCATGGTAGGTGCTCATCTCCTCAACATATTTCTCATTCTAGAGCTCAAAATTTCAACCTATTCATTATGCAAATGAATTAAGAATCAATCCAATTCCATATATTAAAAACTTTTTCATTCAAAATAAATACTATTTTACCTATAACTTGAACCCCATAACTCTATTTTGCAAACCATTTTCTTCCATGGAATCATGACAATGGTACCTTAGACATCACATAATATTCACTCCCTTACTACTTCATTTTCCCACTAGACATGCACATCACCATACCTCTATTAAATCTAGGCATATAACTTGGTCCTAACCAATCAAAAGCTCATTCAACTTTCAAACAACTCAGTGTAATCAATCAAACAAACTTTCAATCTCCTTACAACAAGATAACCTTATTTTTAATTATGCCACTAGTAATCACTTTTGGCTCATCTTCCTCTATCACAGATCCTATCCCTTTCCCAAAAGGGGGGAATCATTCCTAGTACTCCTATTCCTACAGTTATCCATCATGCCTATCCACTCTCATAGATAGATACACCATGGTTCATATACCTCAATTATTTATATGAATAGATTCAACTCAAATCAATCAAGATATATAGTGATTTAGGCTACATGGGTCACTTAGAATTACTAAAGACATTCATAGGGATACACCTTTTGTTTATAAATACACAAACTATCTAGATATAGTGGTTCAGATCATATAGATCCATAAAGATTTCAGCTTACAAGTACACATATGATTCGAATATAGTGGTTCATAATATATGGATTCATAGTGACTTTAATACATATTCAGACTTAGATACTAGATATAGGGGCATGTACATACCACACATCTCACACATATAATTTCATACAACATGGCATAGTTACAAGACCAAATATCAAATTATAGGCATAGTACATAGCATAATGTTTTGATCTCAAATTGTATACATGGGACATGGAATGATAACTCATATCACATGTGGTTATATAGATTACAAGATTATATATATGTATCACTCAAATATAATATTTAGGGGCACGACATAGATGTTCATGTTATTCATTATCTAGGATTATACAAATTAAATGATAAAACATGCCATTTTCTTCATGCACATTTTACCAAAGTTTTAGATTACACCTAACTATACCTAGGTTTTCATTAGGTTAGACTATATGGCCTTTTGTAATAGTTGGTCCATAGCATTACCCAGACCCAGACTAAATGATTTTATGTAGAATAGAGGATAGACATTGGTTTTGGGCCTTTGATCATTTATCAATTCCAATTCAGGTATTTAGAGTGGGGCCATGATAGATTTTTTCTCTTCATATCATACATATTCCTTACACACATTCTATATTACATGATTTTATGTGGGCCAAAGGGTAGACATTAGTTTTGGGCCTATGAGTATTTCTCATTCTAGTTGGATTCAACACAAGGGGCAAGCATTGCCCTCCTTTTCCATGATTACATAGATTCCACTTTCAGATTCAATATAGGGGTAATCCATTTCAAGGATTCTTTATTTCTCTAGCTACTATTTGGATCTCCATCTACTTCTTTGGACATGAAGTGAGTTGGACTCTTTTTCAACACACTTATCTCCACACTTGTAGGTTTAGGTACATGTTTTCTTTTCTTTATTTTAGTCTAGTAATTAATTTTATTACATCACTAGATTAAAATCAGGGGAAAATGTATACACCTTAAATTGGTTAAGCAACTACACATATCATGTCTTTTCATAGTCCTTTCACAAAAAACTCTGATTGGAGAATATGAGCTTTGTTCAAATTTAGTCATATCTTTTATTTTATTCATTTAGGTATTTTCATATGCTTGAGTGACCTTTTTACCAATTCTTGGTCATCTTGAGCCTTTTAAATAGGATAAGAGATTTGGGGTTGGATTATAGTGTTGGTACCACTAGTGTCCATTTCTAGCACTCTTATCTAGGGTCATTTTGAACTCTAAGGATTAATTTGTTTCACTAGTTGAGTCCCAACCCCTTGCTTAGATTCATCCCTAAGTTTTCTAATGACGACCAAATGTAATTAAAGCTCCTAAATTCAAAAATAAAAGTCTCATATAAAAAGGACTATGTAGGGAATTTTATATCTAGCACTTACTACTTTGGAACATTACATATTTAAAATTAGTTAATATTATGCTTAGCATTATGTATCATACATATACATACATGGATGATCACGAAGGGGCCTAGGTGAAAGTTCATTCTTGCATCTATCATGCACATTTATTATGCACATTCCGTAATGAAGAACTATATTTAATCTAAGATCCTATCTTGAGGATTAACATAGGAAGTGATCAAGATATCAAGGGTTATAGATTATGTGATCGTTCTTCCCCCAACCTAGCTTTTACCCCTTTTAATTTTGATGCATTTATTGTTTGCATGTGTGTAGATAGATATAACTTTTTGATATTGAAATGGATATACAATGAGCTCTATTTAATTTCAACCTCTGACATTTCATATACAAACTCATACTAAGGTAGTGAACAAAACCCAAAAAGTTCATATCTCTGGGACAATAGTATCAAAGGTAGACTATATCACTGGTGCCACTCCTGTCCTCTTTCAACGCTCTTGTCCAATTATAAAATGGTCATATTTATATTCATGATAGTCTCCATGTCCAAGATCATAATTTATAGATCTTGAATCATTCATTTTAGTCTATTTTTAGATAAGTTTTTTCTCTTCCTCATACATAATATATTATAAAATTTTATATTTTTTCATATTAAACCATATTTTTTCCCTTACTCCAAACCTTTCTTGTTTAGGAACTAGCTCTAGTTTCCCAAAAATAATAAAACAATATATCAAGTACCATGTGCAAGCTAAAATCATGGATAAGGCATGTGTAAGTACATAAGTAAGCTCAAACATGATAGTGTATAGGAATCATCAAATCATATAACCTATGTGTATCAAGATCATACAATATAAATGCCCCCAATGTCCTAAAGACATGGGTAGAGGGAAATCCAAACACCCATAAGTGCATATAATCATGTATCTATATATGAATGTAAATGTGTATGTAGGAGCAAATGATTTTATATCCTTCAACATGAAACTAACACATACATGTCAAGTATCTAATAGAACATGTAGGTGCCAAAAATGTTTTTCGATATTTGAATGTTTTGATTTTTTTTTTTTTTTTCTAGAGACAATATCATTCTATGATATGATCCAAAGTGTGATTATATATATCTACCCATTACAAATGTGTGCAATAAATTAGTGGTATTACTAAAGATCTTGTCTAGGTGAAATATCTATCAGTATAATATCTATGATACTCAACATATGTATAAGAGGACTCTAAGGTCATGAAGTACCAATAGAAGGGATATGGGTTTGTGGAACCAAACTCTATGTACTCTATGGTTTGTTTGGAATATCAATAGTAGGAACATGCTTAAGTTTTGTACATATGAATATGGTGCATAGTAGATGAGGATTTCATGGAACCCACTATTTGTCTCTAATGTAAATGTCTCTCAAGTACTAGCCACCTAGTAAAGGGGATTACTTGTTACTTACCCTTTTAATATGTATTAGACTTAATAGGATTGATAATTAACTACTTGGGTATATTAATTTTTATTGTTCAAGAGGATGCCCTTATGAAACACAAAAAACTATAATTACCTTATTGTCCTGAATACATTTAACACATCCATGCATTGTAAAAGGATTTAATTGAAGAGTATGTATCTAAGGTCATACCATGATGATGTCAAAGATACATGTAGAAGTTATAACTTAATAACCACAAGTGTGGGACCAACCTGTAAAGGTAGATCAATCTCATGAAGAACCTTTTAGAATGTCCCATTGAATACTCTGATTAATCTAGTAGAGGGTTGTAAACCATGATAAGTATAACCTAAATGCATAAGCAATGCCATAGTGAAAACATTTTCATTTTCACCATTATCAATCATAACATTGTCTATGGGGTGTTTATCATGGTATGATTGAATAAAAAGAGAATTAATATTAGAGTCATCATCTTTAAATTCATGATAATCAAAGGAAATGGTAGGTTTTTGAACCAAAGGAGGTATATGTCACATTTAATTACCAACAACCCCATCTAGTAGGTGTACATAATTTAATGAAGGAGGATGTAAATTATATGCCATTTGGATTTTTGTTTCCTTAATAGAATGGTCTTGCGAAGAATTGTTAAATATGTTTTACTTATGGTGATCACCAGGTTATGAATCTAATTCCTTTGGAGGATCATCACATGTAATCTTTTGGTCATCAATGAAGTCCTCAATCTTATACTTTAAGATAAAACATCCATTCTTATAATGCCTAGGGCCTTGGTGATAATCACAATAAGCATTTGCATCATATCATTTGGGTAGGTGTTTATTTATATCAAACACTATAAGAAGAGGGAGAGAAATAAGATGACACTCTCTATTGTGAGAGTAATTAAGCAAGAGGATAATGTAAATGTGCACATTATCTCCTTGGTACATAAGATAAAACAAGCCAATTAGGCTATTATGTAATTGTGTTAACCATGGTGGTTATTTTTTTTAGGCTCATGAGGTTCTACATTATAACTTAGTTTAATTATATTTTTTCACTAGATATAGTTATAGATGGTGTGTTTGATACGTAATTTAGTTTATTCAATGACATAAACATCATAACATGGTCCCGTACAACATGGCATAAGTCATCAAAATATTGAAACTTTTTAAAAATAATGGACTCATGTAATGAAGCAGGAAAATTTTGCTTGAATATGTCTTATAACTCTTTGTCTACCATGGGATTGGTCATTTTGGCTATAATAATCTTATATCTCAAGACATATTCATTAATTGGTTCCTTGTTTGATCTTTGAAATTTGAGAAAAATAAACTTTTTCAATAATGTTAATAAAAAAGTGTGATATAAAGTGATTTGCAAGAGGTTTTAATGTTTTCACATATTAGAGAGGTAAGTCATAAAACCATCTCAAATCATAGTCCTTGAGACTCCTTATAAATAACTTAGTCAAAATTTTATCATTAGAAGAATAATCAAGGAATGTCACATAGAAGGTTTGAAGATGTTATTTAGGATCACCCTTTACATCATAAAATGTGATCTTAGGTAGAAAAAATCCAATTGGCAAAGGGTGCGAAGAGATCTTAAGTGTATGAGGGTTATGTAACACGTATTGTGAATCTACAACATGTGAAGACTTTTAAGCCTTTTTTTCAATTTTTGTAACCTTATCCTCCAAGGTCTTTATGACTTGAAGGAGTATTTGATCTATAGACCCATTGGGATTTAGATTAGCCAATTGAGTAGTCACCAAAGAGTATGAAAACATATTTTGAGTAGTAATAGGAATTAAAAACAATATTTAAATTGAAATAATGGGTAATTTCATATTATATGTACCGATAGTAGTTTTAAGGAACTAAGGTTTAAACACATAAGCCATGCCTCCATTAGATGAATTTCATTGAAGCATGTTTAAGGGGATGTGTCCACTATTTGTTATTAATTTTTAGCTTCAAGTATAGTTTTTAATATATTATCAATATATTTAGGGTTTAGTTTAATGCACTCATCAAACATTTCAATAACTTGCACTTGATGATGGTCTATTTGCTCATTTTCTTTGTCATAATCTTCTTCTATGATAACCTTATCAACATTTTTTTTCATTATCAACATGGACATAATCATGATCCCATGTATGAAATCCCTCATTGGTTTAATACATCTTGGATGGGTTGAAGGGAATATTAATATGTTTAATAGAAGCACCACCAATCTAGGGATACTCCTAGGCTACATGTAAAATAATACTAATAGAAAATTTATAAGTATAATAATATGAGACCCTAGATAGTTTAAAATCATAAGAATCAAAAAAATTTACATTCACATGGATTGGGTTAACCAAATTTTTAACCCTAATTTGAATTAGGATCTTATTTGGGTAGATAAGGTTAAGTATATAGAAATGACAGGGCATAAGGATGCATATCATATTTATAGTAGGTCAATTAAATGTTAAACTCATATGTACTATATACTAAAATTATTAAAATGAGATAAGGTATAAATAGAAATTAAAACTATGCCAAATATAGAAAATTATATAAGATTGATGTGCATAGCTATCTCTGATGTTAATGTAGATCTAGGTTTAGAACAGACTAAGAGTAGGTAAGAATATAGTTCTAGAACAATCACCAGATTTTAGAACTGGTGTCTCTGACTCTGTGGATAGTAAGGTCCACTTGGGATAGTTATGTTGATGTTAATATTTGGGTTTAATGCTAGTGTATTGTAAATAATATCAGATGAAATAACATTTGACCATTATCATGCTTCTAGGTTTGGATTTTCTTTCATTTCAGTGCATTTAGATATGGGTCATGGATTGTCTCTCTTTGTTAAATGGTAAAACCCTAGATTTCTATCTTTAATGTGACCTTGGGAAAAAAAAAGGTTATTATGCACATAGTGTCAAGCTAATCCATAATTAACCTACTATTAAATTCCATTACCTACATAGAAAATACTCGAGAAGAGGGCCTTAGACTCATGTAGTTCTCCCTTATGTGTTGTTTTGTGTATGAATCATGTAATTTGGGTAAATAAGGTACAACATAGACCTAGATTTTAAATTTGAACATAAGACCTTATGACTATTAGTTTATTACTTCAAACATGTATATGTTTTATACTTATTATTGTGTGGAAATAGGGAAGCTTTTTTCAATTAAATGCTTGATAAAAAAAATTAATAAGTTTCTTGGTCTCTTGGTTTATTTTGTAGGTGAAGAATGAATGAAGGTTGATATTGTATTTATACCAATCCTCTAAGGGGATAACTCATATTAAATAACTTATGTCTACCATTGGAACACATTTTATTTGAAAATTGGATGACTTTATGGCACTCGACACTTACATCAGGGTAGGGTAGTAATGTTGATGCTACTATCTATCATATATGTTAATATCTAGGAATTAACAATACATGTATAAGATAAAAACTTATAGAGGTGTAAGATAATTAATTTTTAATCATTTTGGGCAAGATAAGATGTTTATGTCATCAATATAAGACTGTTTATACTAAGAGATAGGCCAAGGGGCACAAGATAGAGCATATGCAAGGATTAAAAAATCAAGGAATGTGTATAACTAAGAGGGATAACCAAGGTTTGAGTTTTCCAAGTGTACAATACTAAGGTGATACATACTCACAAAATATCATCTACATGATACATAAAAGGTCCAATTTGTAATTTAGTGATTATCATCTATGAACACATTTGAAATGTTAATCTTCCATGGCCTTTTGAGTTTTTATATGTATTTTAGTTTGGTGTGCATGATAATAAATTATGTGATTCAAAAAGATAAAAAATATTTGTATGGTGCATATAATGGGAATTCATTTTAATTTATAAGGTTTTAGGATTTTAAGCCCTAGGTTGTTAAAGGGTATGAGTATAGTAAATCAGGGTAGAAATATACAATATATATAGCAACTAGTTTGTAATAGAATTGAATAATTTTGACCTTTATAAAAATATCAATAAATAATGTAAAGATGTACCTAGGTGGAAATATATTGAGATGAGATATCTAGAGGCTAAAAACTAGGACATGAGTTGATCTAATTTTTAAATACAAGATCTAGGTGTCAAAACCATTCCTAAGTAGTAGTATCCTAATTTAAAAGTAGCACTAATGGTGCTAGTGTCCTAATTTTATTTCTATTATCCTCTATGCAGAAATATTCTAAGCTTCTAGGTGCACTTGTGTCTAAGTATGACAAGCCTATTCCTATACACACAAGTTTTGGATCCCTATAAGTGACATATTTTTATTAATTTTGTATACAAAACCTAAACCTCCATGTTGATAAGGCATACAATTGGAAAAATTATAAAAATGTGATGTTAGTGGGGTAGGATAGACACCCACAACACCTCTCTATGAGGATAGTTTCCTATATATTAATAATCTGAGCAGGGATCAAGTGTAATGTAGTTATCCTCACCTAAGTCTTAGTTCTAGTGAAAGCAAAACTAGTATGAATGCCAGTTTAAGTGCTTAAAGTGTACTTGAGACTAGAAATTTAAGGATCCCTATAAGTGACCTATTTTTAATAATTTTGTATACAAAACCTAAACCTCCATGTTGATAAGGCATACAATTGGAAAAATTATAAAAATGTGATGTTAGTGGGGTAGGATAGACACCCACAAGACCTCTCTATGAGGATAGTTTCCTATATACTAATAATCTGAGGAGGGATCAAGCCTAATGTAGTTATCCTCACCTAAGTCTTAGTGCTAGTGAAAGAGAAACTAGTATGAATGCCAATTTAAGTGCTTAAAGTGTGCTTGAGACTAGAAATTTAAGGATTGAAAAATTTATAAAAATATGATGTTAGTGGGGTAGGATAGACACCCACAACACCTCTCTATGAGGATAGTTTCCTATATACTAATAATGTGAGGAGGGATCAAGCCTAATGTAGTTATCCTCACCTAAGTCTTAGTGCTAGTGAAAGAGAAACTAGTATGAATGCCGGTTTAAGTGCTTAAAGTGTGCTTGAGAGAAGTCTATTCCTATACACACAAGTTTTGGATCCCTATAAGTGACCTATTTTTATTAATTTTGTATAAAAAACCTAAAACTTCATGTTGATAAGGCATAAAATTGGAAAAAAGTATAAAAATGTGATTTTAGTGGGGTAGGATAGACACCCAGAACACCTCTCTATGAGGATAGTTTCCTATATACTAATAATCTAAAGAGGGATCAAGCCTAATGTAGTTATCCTCACCTAAGTATTAGTGATAGTGAAAGAGAAACTAGTATGAATGCCAGTTTAAGTGCTTAAAGTGTGATTGAGACTAGAAATTTAAGTAATATAAGGTTATGAATGATGTAGATGGTTGTATGTAAAAGTAGGGTAGAATAGGGATTGATAACCTTGATTGTGCACAACTTGTTCTATGTTTGTTTATGTAATTTGCCTTTGTTTTCTATATAGTAGATAAAGGGTTAAACAAAATATATATATATATATATATATATATATATATATATATATATATATATATATATATATATATATACATATATATATATATATATATTTCGTTTAACCCTTTATCTACTATATAGAAAACAAAGGCAAATTACATAAACAAACATAGAACAAGTTGTGCACAATCAAGGTTATCAATCCCTATTCTACCCTACTTTTACATACAACCATCTACATATATATATATATATATATATAGTGTTTGTGTAGTTATTAAAAGAGGTTTATACTAACCCTAGGTGCTTTTTGATTTGAAAAGATACATATTGGTAAAAAAAATAGGTGGGAAAAGGACAATAACACCCAAATTGGGACACTAGCGCCATTGACACTACTATCGCAATTATGGCACTAGAGTTTAAGTTGCAGAACCTAAGGTAAGGGGCTAAGACACTAAAGTGAAGGTTTTGGACTATTTTAGGGATGTTTAAAGACACATATGGTATTCATGAAGGTTAGATAAGTGTCTAAATAGGCCTTAATATAGGTTTAGGGCTAACTTAGGGATGGGTGGTCTCAAGTAACACTTTATAACCCAAGTGTTACTTTTAGATGATTACATTTTCCCCCAATTTATTATACAAATTAATCAAAGTGAAATGACTAGAATAAAAGAAAAATAAGTGTAATTTTACTTACCTAATAAGAGAAGCATGTGAATTTATATCTGAGTATGTGAATCATTTTCCATTACATTTATTATAAATGAAACATTTATAGATAAGTCCTTACTTGAGAGATATCAATATAAAAAGAAAAAACTAAGTAAATAGATGAGAGAGAGGAAAAGAAGGAATACACCTCACTTGGTATGCAAACCAGTGCTTAAACTAGTTACAACTTATGTGTTCTCATGTAGATAGTGATAAATCAATGAATAACTTGCATTGAGATAATGGATTTATAAATCCCCATGTGTGGGTGGCCCAAGAACTCAATCTAGTTTTGATTCCATCATCAACCACCCCTACTTTGTGGATCATGACTAATGTATTATATGATGCCTAAATTTGTTAAACCATCTCTTGGTTTTGATTTTATACTTTGCTCTCTCTCTTATACTCTAATTTCTCTATTATGCAGGTACCTTGCTTAACTTCATATCTTACTTGATGAATTTTGTCTTGAGTAGGATCATAAGCCTCCTTGTATACCTATTTATCTTATTTATCTTGACATATCATTGATAAACATCCTTTTCACTCTCTTTCTTTAGTACATCACCATCATCATCTCATCTATCAAGTTTTGTGAATTCACTCTATTGCATGGTTTAAACTTACTCATTCATCATTAGGCTCATACACTCAATTTATGGATCTAATATCATTATCTACACTAGGTATCATGTGGCCCTCCATCTAATATATTTACCCTCCCTTAGAAAATCGAAATAGATAAGTCCATCTCCAATATGGAACTCTTAATCAAACACTCTTTCTTTGTGTCTTCAATAGCTTCTTGTAGCCATGTTTAGGAAAAAATATAGATGGTTTGAAAAATAAATATATGTTATATGACTAAAAAAGTATATTTATATACACACATTATACCAATAAGATTTACCTAAAGTTTTAAGGCTCAAATTTCAAGGTAACCCTACTAACTCCCCAAGACACTCAATTAGGTCTCTTTTAGGCCTAGGCAGATATATAGTCATGGGAACAATAAAATACTAATGGATCCAACATAAAACCTCATAAATACTTTAGATAACATGAAATTACATTGGATTGCCATTTTTATTTTTATTTTTTGTTGGTTAAAACAAAAGTTATTTGAGTTTCCATTTTAAAACCCTAGTCTAGTCTTGACATAGGCTTGTGGAGGATGAGAACATAGAAAAAGGAAAAAAAATATTTTTACACTCTTTAAAATGAATAAAAATTAATTTTATGGTCTAACCCACCTATCCTTAACTTTTTCAATAGTTAGATGTGCTTGATCAATCCTGAAAATACTCGAATAAGCAAAGATATATAATTTTGTGTGTTAGTAGGGTTACCTTGAAATTCTAATGATCCTTAAAATGGATTAAAATAACTCCAATAAAGAGACCTAAACCCCTACCTCAACCAAATCTAATTCTTTGTGTCCCTACCTATTCATAAACCCTTACCTAATTTTCTGAAGCACACTTGCCCATTTAGTACTAGTTTTGATTTGATCATTGTTATATTAGTCAAGTAAGTCAATTTCTCTAGCAAGAATTTCTTGTGTTAAATTTCACAACATTTTGATTACTGATGCAAGTATTTTATATTATATTTGTAAACCTAATTGTTTAAAACATGTGGATTGATAGCCCTCGAGAAATCTCTTGCTTCTAGGATCTAACTAATACTAGGCAATCCACTTAGCTATATATCTAATCAAATATTTGATTTAGTTTTGTCTTATATGTAGGTCACCTTACCAAGCCAAAGAGGATCTCTTCACAATCATATAACTCAATGCACGCACAACCAAATAGGTTTATCAAAAATACCCATATTTAGATTCTTTTCTTCCTTTCTTGAAATATAAGTTGAATTTCACGTAAACATTTTATCACACTCGATAGGACCCTTGTGTATTTACTCAGATTTCTATTATTTGTATCTCTAATATTTTCTCTATATTTTGTGCTCATAAATGACATTAAGGTTTCTTTTTGGCTTAAAATTAAGTGCATACATTGACTTCTTGCAATTTTAGCTCACATAGTTTAGCTTAAATAAAAGTAATCCTATCATAGCATCACTTTTTATTACACACACTAAAGTAAACCATGTTCATTAATTAAACATAAAACAAACTTGAGATAAGGCCTAACTAGGATTTCATCATCTAGTGGTCACCTTACCCTTTCTCGATAATCCTACTTGAAGGTCATTACCAAGGGGAGAACTAACTTAGCTTTCTAGTTGAGTATAATCTCTAGAAATTGGTATATATTGGCTAAGCACCTGACACCGTTATCGTTATGGTGTGTGAAGTGAGGGGGTATGCCCTAATACCAAGCCACATATTTATTCCTAATTTAGATTCATTTTTATCACCTAAACAACTAGAACCAACCATAAAAGTCCATTCTAGTACTTTCTCTACAAGCCCATTTTAGTCACACAATTTATTGAAAGCTTAAGGCATAAGACAAAAGAGAGACTAAAAATAACCTTTAGGATTTAAGGTAATTTTTAGATAAAAATTACTTTTATTTGTTATTTCTTATCCTCTTTGTTTGAGTAGTGAGATTTTTTGTGGATTCTCTCTCCCTTACATTGGATGGTTCTAACTAGCCAGTAGTGAAAGAACCTAGCAGAACCAAACTCATCACCAAACTAATCGACCTCTTCTACCTCCTCATCCATGGACTATGTCTCTAAATCAGTAGACTTTCCTCACCCTTCAGGAAGTCCTCCTCTCCCTCAAAAAGTTCCCCAAGGAGATGCAAACTTTTCCACTTTCCTAGATAACCACGTGGTGGCCCTTCAACATTAGCTTAAGACCATGCCTCACCATACCCATACTTTAGCTTCAGCTATCGACCTACCTTATGGCATGCCTTCCCACCTCATGGTAAACACTTTTATTTCCATAGTCACCACCTAACCATTGGCTACCCAAGCCTCTTCATCTACCAATAATCCATTTTATACTGTTATGGAAAACCAACCTACCCAATCTACAAATAACCTTATACCTTCCACCCCTACCAATAACTCCTTCACCTTAGGAGTAACCCAAACATTAGATACCTATACAACCCTCACTATGGTATTACCTACCACTAAGATTTTAAACCTTCTACTAGCTACCTCTAGTCTCTTAACCATTACCCCACTTTAAAATCTTATGGTGCCTATACCTTGTACCATACCCCTAGCAGGCACAAAGGTCACTACAGTCCCTTTAATCACTAGCCTAACCACCACTCCTACCCAACATGTTCCCATTTCACCAAACCAAGGATACATCCCTAATCCATAAGGGCATATAACTCTACCTACTCCCTAACCACCCACATCCACCTACCCTTACATATCTTCCACCCAACCACTAGTGTCTGCATACAAATATGTAGTAGCTTCTCAACCTCCAACCAATTATTACTATGTTACCCAACCACGATAATAGTATGCACCTTACAACCTTTCAGGTTCACAACCCCAAGTAGATTTCATGAATCTTCTTGTGGATAATATAACTACCCTAGATTCATCCATTTATGGATCTCGTAATGTCTTATCATATGATTAGATCTATAAGAAGCCCATCCACCCATCTATGCCTATCAGACCATATCCTCCTCAATGAGATCTTCCTAATTTATCTAAGTTTCATAGTAAGAAGAACACCCATTAGCATTACAGGGAATTTATGCATGCATGTTATTTGATTTCCTATGATGATGACCTCCTTATTTTTACCTTCCCCATGTCCCTATCTGATCTAGCATTAGAATAGTATAGTTCCATAAACAAACACTCTTTTTTATCCTTCACCTAGCTATTCCAAACCTTGTTGAATCACTTTTTGATAAATATCTCCAAGAAGGTTTCTATTATTAACCTATACTCTATCCAATAATTTGATGATGAATCTATTGCTGATTTTGTAGCTCATTAGAGGAGCCTGATCAAACATCTTTATTTTTCCTTGCCCCAATCAAAATTGATCAAACTCTTTACTTGGACATGTGCCAAGCACATCTCTTCCACAATTCATGTTCAAATATTTTGAACCTTTGATGAGGATTTTACCATGGTGTGTGAATTAGAGAATAGAGCCATCGATGAAGGAAAGCTAAAACTAAAAAATAATAACTCTACCTATAAAACCGATGAGGCTTATTATTTTAATCGGAGCAACCAAACCAACATTAAGACCAAAATTAAGTGAACTATGAATGTATTTGTCCTTAAATATGCTTTTACACCATCTATTAACCAACCAATTTCCTTTAACTCCTTAAATCAAAACAAAAGAAACAAAAACTAAAACATCAAAAACCAATTTACTCCAATTGGGGAATCCTATGGCTCAATCCTAGAGAATTTATAGAATGCCAACATCATTAAGCTTCCTCTCATCAAACCAACTCATCAATTTGATTCTTCTATATAGTACAATGAGAATGATATATGTGGCTTCCATTGATTTGTAGGGCATGACGTTAGTAGGTGTAATACATTCAATAGTGTTGTCTAATTTCTCATTAATAAGGGGAAGATTATGTTGGATAGCCCTAATTAACCTCAAAACAAATCCCTTAACATCTTTAGGAAGTATCCCCAATCATGTGTCTACCAAAAATGATAGAAATAAGGTTGAGTGTTTTGATGATGCCCATACTATTAACATGGTTCTTAGCATGCTTGTCATTAAAGAACCTACCACCCAATCTATATGTTATCTACCCACTCTACTTATTAAGGTAGTCAAGTTACCTTTTCCTCTTTTATAAATCCAAACAAAGGAAGTAACCCTTTCCCCTACTTCACTTATTGAGGTGGTGGAGACATCAACCCCTCCTTCAACTGACATACTAGAACAAGCACCCATTTTACCTTTTCCCTCAAACATTGAGAAATTTATTACATCTTTAAAGATCATACCCAAAGAGGAATCGCCCATGTTTGCATCTCCCATAGAGGAGTCACCCATTCAAACCTTACATCCTTTGATTAAGGAAAATGATAAGGTTACCATCCATTTGTCTCAACCTATGGGCTTATCTTTCAAATCCATTATCCAAGGAACAAGACCAGTATAGAAAACATTCTCTTGGTTAGCACGTAAATTGGAATTTATTTCCAACCATAAGAAGGATTGAGCCACATTTTGGATGTAATTAGGGATCCCTTATATTACCATATAAGAACCTTCAACCACACCATTGGTAGATGAACCTACCCATTACATTATCCATACTCTTATCTTACTAATCAAACTAATGAAATCCTCTATGAACCCATCTATTTGTCAACCATCCAATGTAACCAAACACCAAACCACCAAGCCATCTTCTCCAACCAAACCAACCAAACCAATAAAAAACATTGGCACCTTCCCTACATAGATTCTTAATTACCTATCTGTGAAAGTGGAGCTTACCTCACCAAACCCAACAACTAACCACAAAACCAAGTCTACCAAGGAAGTAGAGCTAGAAAAAGTCTAGAAAAATAAAATCCTACCTCCATCAACCTTGCCCTCTATCTTTGGGCCTTATCCCTCCACTCTGATTAGGAATCTAGTTGTCTTAACTAGGACCCAATAGCCATTATTAGCTACACCAACACACTTGCTTTCTGACACACCTATCTTCACCATGCCATCAAATACCAAACTACCTACCCTAAAAAATCTTACATCCAACTTATCAACATCTACCTCACAAAAAACAAAACCATCATCTAAGAACACTACCTTACCCAAACATTCTATCACCAAACCTGCTCCCAAAAGGAATTCCACCTTACCAACTAAAACTAAAACTAAAACCCCTGAACCCTCTCCACCTTTAGTTGAGTCTTACTCTACTATTTTCAAAAGGTTATTGTAAGCTTCTTTCCTAACCTTAGCCCCTATTAGTCTATTTGACCTTATCAAATCAAAACACATCTCGTATAAAGACCACCAAGTGTGCTCCTATCATAAGACATGAAGGCATGACATGAAGAATTAAAAATATTTCCAAACCATTATCCCTTATTTCTATGATGAGGATTATCTATTATTGTAAGAACTTCTCATGGTCCCATTACCAATCCAATAACTAACAACCACTATCTATAACATATGTATTCCCCTACTCTTACCTCAGAGTGACATGGAACCAAACAACTATCCTACCCTAATTCCTTCCTCTATCCATACCATCCATATGGTCATGAGATCACAATAAAAAGATAAGGTGAAATCCAAAGTGTCCATCCCATGGACATACCCATATTTTACCCTCGAATCAAACCCTACCCAAACATATTCACCTTCATCCAAACCCAAGGTCTCTATCTTAGGTGCCTCCCAGTCTAACCCCTCTAAATCCATCAAGAAAGTGGTGCTCAAAGAACTCCACTAGATGCAAACAAAGATGATATTATATGAGTTTATTACTACTTCACCTCATTATTGTTAAGTAATGATTGAGGTATTACAATTGGTAGAGGTCCAACCTAAAGACCCTCAACCTCTAGTAGCCTTTGTCAGTGCTCTTTATATTTTGAACCTTATAATCCTCAAGGATTCAAAAATACCTTATTATCATCACGATGACCTAGATCACCCTCTCTATATTAATGATTACATCAACCAAACCCTCATCAAATAGGTCATGATTTATGGGGGATCTAGTTTAATATCATCTCTTCCCATGCTTATAACCATCTCAACTTATCAGATAATGTCATGTTCAAAACCTTAGCAATAATTTGATCTTTTAATGACCCCATGACCACTACTCTAGGAACTACTATCATTCATATTCATTTAGTACCTTTTACACTCCCCAAAATCTTATACATAATGGAAGGCAAATTCCAATACAATGTTTTAGTAGAATGACCTTGGATTCACTCCATGTGTTATCGCCCCTCTACCCCTCATCATTTCATTAAATTTGAACATGAATGCTAGGTCATCACCATCCAAGATAACCCAGGTCCCTTCTTTACATGAAATATGACCTACCAACCCAATGATGTCCTCCTACCCCCATTCATCACACCCTCCTTAGCAAAAGACAAGAAATCCACCATAACTCTTACCAATGATCCATCAACTATCTCATCCATGCCTTTAAATAAAATACCCACCTCAAACCAGTTAAAATCCATATACCAACATCTTTTGCTTAGGTCATATCACCACCTTTCCCTTGATGCTTTCCCTACTCCCCATGAGTATGGGAAACTTGACCACTAACCCAAGTATGACCCTAATGTCAGAATCATTATTCCCTTTGGACCTCCCCACTAGTAGACCCATTTTTTCTATGGAGGCCTTGAAAAACCCTTTGGAAATTTCACCACCTATCTTTCACCTTGACCATTTAGCATTAGTTTATCCTACCTAGATAAACCAAGCTTTGCCAAGACATACCTCCACAACTATTCTTGGAAAGGATTTGGTCTTAAGAGGTATGAGCATGGCCCATATGAGTTGATTTCCATTAAGACTAGAAAGCTTCATGAGAAACACATCCTTAATTTCATTCCACCCACTAAGAAGTAAACCAAATCACCTACCATCACCATTATTGAGGAAGACACCCCTTCCTCACCACCCTCTCCTCCACCTACATGTGAGGATGATGACATCATCCTGCCTAACTTTTTTTTGTCAACATGATCATCCTCAAACCCCTAGCTTATCAAAATGAGGGGGAAATTGTAACCATCCCTTTTATCCATCCTAAGATGATATGAGATGAATCTCCTACCATTAACACTATTTAGTGCCAAGATGATGACTCCATTCTCACCAATCTTAGTACCTCATATTCTTCAATCCACAAATCTCTTCCTTTTGAGACTTAGATGATGTTGAACAAATTCATCATGGATATCAACTTGGGCACTCCAAAAAACCCTTATATTGTCAAAATTGGCCAATATTTGAAGTTTGAGGAACTTTAGGACTTCTCCTATTTCCTTAAAGACCACAACATAATTTTTTTTGCTCTTATAGTGACATGCATAAAATTGAACCCATTATTACCACACATAACATAGTCACCCACTGTGATGCCAAGCCTATCAAACAAAAACATTGATGCATGCACCCCTTTATAACCCTTCTCATCAAAGAAGAGATTTGATACCTTCTATTTATCAATTTCATTCAACCGATTAACTATCCTAAATGCGTCTCTAATGTCATGCCTATCACCAAAGCCATAGGGGGACTACATATTTATGTGGATTTTGATGACCTTAACCTCATTTGCCCCAAAGATGACTTTATTCTACTGAGCATCAACTAGTTAGTTGATATTATAGCTGGACATGAGATGTTATCTCTCATGGATGGATTCTCAGGTTACAATCAGATTCTAATTTCCCTTGAAGATTAGCATAAAACCTCCTTTACCACCCCATGGGAGCCTTTTAATACAGAGTCACGACTTTTGAATTAAAGAATGTTGGTGCAACCTATCAATGTGTCAAAACTTATATATTCCATGACCTTATCCACAAGATTGTAGACGACTATGTGGATGACCTTATTAGAGAATCCAAACTCAAAAAGGATCATGTAGTCATTCTTAATATCATCTTTGAGTGACTTATCCATTACTATGTCTTCCTAAACCCAAAAAATTGTATCTTTGGGGTCCTATTAGGTAAACTTATTGGGTTTATTATCTCCATTAACACTATCAAAGTCAATCTAGCCAAGATCAAAGCCATCTTTGACATGCTTCTTCCAATCAACCTCAAGAAACTCTATAAATTATAGGGTAAACTCCCATCTATTCATCACTTTATCTCTTACTTTTTAGACTGATGTCAACCCTTATACTACCTTCTAAAGAATGATGTATATTTTAAGTTGAATTACGACTATCAAAATGCCTTTGATTCACTCAAAAATTACCTTTTATCTCTACTTGTCATCACTCCTCCCAAGGATGACCAAATTTTATACCTTTATATCTCTGCCACTAAGCACTCTCTAGGGGCAATATTTTCTCATCAAGATGAACAACATAGAGAGAAATTCATCTACTATATTAGTTGCATGTTTTTAGAGTAGAAGAGTCAATATACCCACATCGAGAAACTTTAATTAGATTTAGTATTCATGGCCAACAAACTTTTCCACTACCTTCTTAACCAAAAAACCTATGTCATAACCAATACCAACACACTTAAGTACATGCACTCCAAGCCATAAAAAAACTAGTACATGGCCAAATGGATCATGAGTTTTGTAGAGTTTGACCTTTAATTCTTTCATCAAAATTTAATTTAGGGGAAAGTCATTATCAGCAAATTGGAAAAGGTATCAGTTGTAGATAACCAACCTCCTCCTCTTGAATTCTCTAACGAGTCCATCGAGACCCTCTTTTAGGCAGACTTCAACTATCAAGTCACCATGTTCTTTGATGGATGAAAGTGTCAACATGGTGGGGGAGATAGTATCATCCTTATTCCATTTGATGGTGAGTCTTTTCCTTTGTCCTTTAAGCTTGATTTTGAATGTACCAATAATATGGATAAGTATGAAGCCCTAGTCATAGCCCTTCAAATTGCATTATCCCTAGGAGTCAAAATAATAAATATATATGGTGACTCCAAATTTGTGGTAAATCAAATAAATGGCTCTTACCAGTGTAAGAATGATGTTTTACAATAGTATAAATAGCTAGTTGATAAACTCTTAGCATCATTTGACTACTACCACATCCATTCAACCCCATAATCTACCAATAAGTTTGCCAATACCATGGATTCCCTTGCCTTTTAGATCCCATCTACACCCTCTGATTCTAAGCTATCTATCATTATCTATAGACCCACCCAGACTTCTTATGTAAAACTAGATTCTCCCACCATTTTTAATATAGAGAAAACCCAACTTGACCTTTGGTATTAGCAGACCTTTAACTATCTCAACCTTACCACCATTCCATTTGTGTTTTCCAAGAATTCTTAAAGAGAATTTATTTATATTACCTCAAGTTATACCATTATGGGAGGAATTATTTATAAACATAGCTTTGATGGTCTCCTCTTTCACTACCTATATAGTCATGAAGCCTCTCACACTATCAAGGAAATGTACAATGGTATCTATGGGGGACACTTTAGTTTCCTTGTTGTAGCTAAACTCATCCTTTGCCTTGGATGTTACTATCCTACCCTTAACCAAGGCTATTTTGATTATATAAAAATGTGTGTTAAGTATAAAAAACATGCCAATATACATCATGCACATAGCCATAGCCTTCATGTTTCCATTGATTTTTGGCCCTTCTCACAATGGGGTCTAGACCTTATTAGTGAAATTAACACCCATTATTTGCAATGACACCATTTATCATTGTTGTGATCAAATATTTTACCAAGTGGGTAGAATTTATTCCTCTAGTCTTGATTAAAGTAGAGAAGATTGTCAACTTTATCAACCATCACATCATTTGTCACTTTGGTGTTCCTCACAAGATTATCATCGATAATGGAAAATATTTTAAGAATAAGTAAGTCTAGGGTCTTTGTGATGCATTTGGGATTAACTTAAGTTTTAAATTTCCCTATCACCATCAAACGAATAGATAAGCCAAGCCTCTAATAAAATTATTAATAATATGCTAATTAAATGGTCAATTCATCTAGTTAATATTGACATTCACACCTCCCCTTCACCTTATGGGTATATCGTACAAGCATTAAAACCCTTATGGGTACTACCCCTTTCTCTGTTATTTTTAGAGTAGAGGTTGTCTTACCTCTTAAAGTCCAAATATATTCTCTTTATATACATTTATAATATCTCATTTTTTAGGATGATTATCATCAACATTGTTTAGCTCAAATTAAGATAATTGATGAGCATCACTTATCAACCCGTACCCATCTTCATGTATATCAAGAACACATCAATCATGCCTATAACAAACACCTTAGAGTGCAATAATTAAACATTGGAGACCTCATCCTAAAGGAAAATCAACATGTCATCAATATGGAGATAATCAAGTGGGGCAAGTTTGCTTTCAATTGTCTTAGACCCTATATCATAACCTTCAAGTATGGATCAGGAGCTTACTAGTTATCCTCTCTTAAAGGAAACCCAAAAATTGAGGCCTTCAATGCTTCGTATTTGCATCCATTTTTCTATTAAGAAGCATCGAGTTCACCTTTTGTTTTAAACTTAAGCTTATCCCTTGATTTCAACCACATTGATCTCCTTATTATAGGGGGAAATTGATTAAAATTGAAGCATGTCATTATCCATCATAGTCATAGCCTAATCTTATACAATGGGTATCATAGTTCTACCTTTAACATGATTATCATGGTACTTTTTGCCCCATTCCCAAGATGGATTCCCATGATCATTGTCACCTAAACTTCTTTACACCTTATTAACCTTCTTGTGATTTTAGTTTTTCCTTCATAAAAGTGAACCCTTAATCTTATATAAACAATTTTATGTCAAGTAAAAATCAAACAAAACAATAAAATGAAAAATCCCTACCAATAACAAAAGTATGTCATTCCTAGTATATGCAAACATCTCCCTTTAAGGATAGTTGTTGAAAACATATTTGAAATTGTTCAACATAAGGTGGACTTATCACTTGAAGGACAACTATCAAAATCATGAAACAAACCACACAAAATTATACCACTCAATTAAAGGATGGCTGATTAAAGCATTTATCAAAGTGATAAATTTATTAGAAGCTTATTGCATCAATCATATTCCCCAACCTTCCTAAGAAAATAAACAAAACACCCATTATTAGGTATTGGAAAAATAAATATAATTTTGAAAGCTACAATCAGCTCTCATAAACATAATAATTTTAAAAGCCTCAATCAACTTTTGTAGGTAGACTACCTACATCGCTTAGTCTACACTTTGTATGACATAAACTTGTTTATACTAACTCTTAGAACACCTATAGAAAAGGCATGCTAGTCTCACAAGAAGGTTCTTTTTTAATCCATCCCATCTATACACTATATGCAAGGGATTTTGAGCTTACTTAAAATTATGTGATGTATACACCTTTATTA
This sequence comes from Torreya grandis, assembly GCA_037957365.1. Lineage (NCBI taxonomy): Eukaryota > Viridiplantae > Streptophyta > Pinopsida > Cupressales > Taxaceae > Torreya > Torreya grandis. Next base: position 1,104,310 of record JARHVA010004582.1, read on the forward strand.
CCAAATAATGAATGCCAATGTGAAGCATTCGAAGGTCTTATGTTTGTTAAGACAATCCAAATTTTATTTTATTTTAGTCTTTGTCAAAGGAAAAACATCTTGATCTCTTCTTATCCTCTCATGGCTAGTTGGTATTTTCATTACACTATTTATCTCTTGATTATCTTCTTTATTATCCTATCTACTATTGTTAATTAACTTACCTCATATATTTTATCTTGAAAAAAATTAAAAAAAATCATATACATGTGTGTCATAAGCAAACACATAACCATAATCATAACCATACCAATAACAATCATAATAACATCATAGCATCCATGAGCAATAAAAAAATCAACCATTTTAATCGCATGTCTAAATCTAAGTACTGAGGTATTTACTCATTAAAAATTTAGCATGTCATAATCAATAATGGAATAAAGCATACCCATATATAAAATACATCGCATGCCTAGCTATTTGAATCTACATCAGTGTCTAGCATCCATATCATAAGCATAATCCATAATCAATATAAGCATCACATCATAAGCATTAACATCAAAGAAAATCATAAACCATGAGCAATGAGAAATAAAAAAAGACTATATATATAACTCATGATTAAAATAACATCATAATGTATACAACATATATACATGTCTCTCCCTCTCAAAATTTACATCTAACTGCATTATTTCATAGTCCAGATCAAAGTGATATATGAAAAAATATAAATATAGCTAAACTATGTAATGGCTATGTCCCAAGGGCACCACTATCTCCTAAAGCACCTCTAGATCCTATTTCCTACCTCCCTATATTACCTACCTATCCCCCATATTTACATGTATATCTACCTATATATGTTATCCACTAACCTAAAGTCACCATGTTGACATTGCCTACCAAACTAGCTTTGTACTCACCCCATCAGGGCTTTGGTAGGTAGTGAGTGAAGACTATAGCCTCATAGTATCATAAATCTTAGACTGTGGCTATGTACCTTTGCATATCAATGGTCCTTGATGGACCTTCTAGTGTTTCTACTACTCCTTTGGTATATCTCAAAAAATCTCACTTTTAGGTGACATGAGCTAGTGTAGTTATAGCCTAGTTCTTCTCACCTATCATAGTGGTTAGTTGACCCTATAATGTAGAAACCTAACCCTATAATGTAGCGACCATCCCCTATAATGATTTTATTTATGCCTATGCAGTGGCTAGCACTAATCCTACCTACCCATTGGGGCTAGCCCCCTGTACCTATACCCTCTAACCCCCTCTACTAGTTAGGTCCATAGCCATTAGCCTCTTACCACCATCACCATCACCATCACCAAAATATGTAGCTACATATAAATCCTATTACCATGTCATGCACCCATTTTCAAAGATGATGTCATCTATATGTGTCTTAATTGGCATCTCATCATGATCAAGCAAAGTCAGTAGTAGATGTTGCTTAGGCAATATAATCTCTAAGTCCTCGTGCATATATCTGAGGAATGCACCTAGTATAACCTAAACCAAGTCAAACTATTTCTGTACCCTATCAAAAAGAATAATATCTACCTCCCCATCCTACCTATTGAATATCCATATATAATTTTTTAGAGATAAAGTTTGCCTACTATAGCCAGCCGATACTAGAAACTAGACATAGGGTCTCCAGACAATGTCATTCATAAAAAATACACCTAGTGTACCTTTAAACCAATATACATCATATGTACCTCCCCCTCCACATAAAGTGGTGAAGTTACCTCTCCACTATATGAATCCAACCAAGAACTCAATTGTGTTATATCCTATCCATAGCAATCCCATCGACCTCAGCACTTGAATGTGCTCATAGACCCAACAGTATAGAACAAGGCCAACATCGATGCCATACCTTCTATGGGCCTTTAATCCCTATAGCTACCTATATATCTTTACCAATTTAATAAGTGCCTAGTCAAATATAGTCATCCCTAATAGTAAATCAACTAACACCCTTAGTAGCAATTATGGAAATCTCTCATTACTCGAGATAGGAAGGGCAAAAATTGAAATGGAAATCATAATCATATTAATTAATCTTCACTCACATGACACCCTCTCATATAGCATGTTGTAGCTAAAGCCCCCAACATGTCATCTGACCCAATCATGATCATCATCATATAATATCTCAAGATGATCCTCCTACTCTAATGGTATATTAGATCATGCTTTATGGGTAACCATGTAATCATATCCATAACTCTTGATAGGATCATGATCTCACTTGTCAGTAGTAAGAAGGTGTTCATAGCTAGATCCCATATCTTGATGAGAGCTAAAATCAAGGATGCATTGCATGACACATGATGGTAGTGTTGTATTGCTCCCAAGTCAACCTCTTCTATATGGGCCCAATCAGCTGGGGTCATCCCCTGGTGGATCTCCACAAAGATTTAATACACCTAATAATTCATATGTATCTACTCTGATGCCTACAAACATTCATTGGGACACAACTTAGCTATCAATTCTATGATCACCTACAAACCATACATTTTTATACACCTACCCCTTATTGATTTTACTACTAACATTTATCTCATCACTTTCACCTAAACCACTTATCCCAACCCTTTGATCAAAAATTTCACCCACTTAATCTTTAACACTCCAAAGCTTAACTAACCACTAATGATCATATTAACCATTGACTATCAGGTGATGGTTGTCAAATTTCAATGATTGGGGTGACCATCAATGGTCACTTTGACTACTAGTGGAAATTCCCCAACGTTGAGCTACCCTAAACTAGCTAAAAAACTAACATATTCCTTATCAAATTTCACCCATTCCTACCCCAACCTAAACCTTACCTATCCTACCTCACCAATTTGAATTTCACCCACCCATTTTCATAAAAACAATTAAATCTTGCATAGGGCATAGAACCCAAAACCCATTTAGAAAAATAACTGATACAACCACCCTCAAAACCCAATGTCATTTCAAATTCAAGCTATGCTACCTATTTATGGATGTACCTACCTCATTCCATGACTATAATCAAGGAGTAACCAATAGACCCACCCATCTTCATCTATGATCACCCTACATCCTAGCTCAGTCACTATCAGTCCTCTTCACCCACCTCAACACTCTTACTAATCGATCTCATTAGAAAGTAGTCACTATTACCAAACTTATCCACAAGTGTCAAATGTCAATGTTTTTTAGTCAATAGTATAAATGATGAAAATGACATTCAAATTCACTTTTGTCCACCAAAATTTTTAGGGTTTGAACCTTGACCATCGATGGTCAGGGTGACCACCATTGGTCTCCCTTGAGGATGCCAACCACTAATAAGTAGTTTACTCCCAATTTCACTCTTTCCTTAAAGTAAACTCATCCATGTAGAACTAAAAGAAACCAACACCCCCTAGAGACTACCTTCTCCACCCAACCCACCTACCTCATCATCTCTCCATTAGTCTATTTCAGCCCAACTAGCACACATTTTTTGATAATTTTGTCCTGATCCTTTGACTGTAGTGACAAAATTGCCATATTGACCACCATTTAAACTTGTTCCACCTTGTGCATACCTAACCCACTCATGTATTTTTGGGAGCACTTACTACCTTGGATGCCCATGATGTGTGACCAATTTATGTTTTCACCAAGATCACTTCCTACCTTGGACAATGATGGAAACATAGAAATCACCTAGGAGACTTGAATTTATGAGTTTAACTAGCCACTCTGCCTAAATTTGGTTACACGGTTGACTTATCACTTCTACTTCTAGCACTGACCTTTATTTTTATGAACTATGGTAACTAGTTTATGTGCGTTCTAGGCTATCACACTTTTTATTGCACTTTGTACACTTGTTTTCACTTCAGTGCCCAACCTATCACCCACCTTTATGATGTTCACCTATAATCATCACCATCTACCTTATCATACCTACTCCTAATTTTATTTCACCTCATCACCTCCCATTTTGAGGGGGAACACTTACTCCCATAGTTGGGGTAACCAGACCTTCAATTAGTATTTTGATTTTCTTTTGTAGTTTGTTGATTCAAAGTCACATAACAAAAAGGGGCAAAATGTAGACACCAAAAATATGAAAACTATAATTCTGTATGTCAAAACACCCCTACACGGCCTTAGAACCTTATTAGGACCAATTTGAACTTTTGACCCCTAACTGATCATAACCATAGTCAATTTGACCAACTAACTTAACCTACATTTTTATAGACTCTTTGCCTTAGCTTTTGACCATCAATGGGGAGGATGACTGATGATGGTTAGGGTCCACCTCCTTAACCAACAACATGTAAACATCCATCTTTATTTTCTTAAAATAACTCATCTAAATCCATATGTGAATTTATACATGAGTGAGTTATAATTAGATAGCCTAGTTGAACCTCCAATTGAGCCTCCTACCTGTGCTTATAAAAAGAGAGGAGTGGGGTGAAATCCATCTTTATTTGCTATCAAGAGCTTCTGCACCTAGAGTTTATTTTTTATAGGTCAATCATCATATGTGATCTATTGATCCAACCATCACATCAGAGAGACAAGTTACCACCACCACTGTACCAAATTTTCAAGTATTGTTACTCTATCAAAATAACACCAAAATCTACCAATAAGCCAACCACCTTAAACACCGATCTGATTAGCCTTATTTAAGATAATTTATTGTATTTTTATATTAATTTAGTTTATTTATAATTCATAATTAACCCAATACCAACCCATCTCTCAGAATTCAACTTTGTGATCTCATCAACTAGTTATTTACCAATTCAAACCTACACATAGTAACAAATAATGGTTTCCTCAACCATTGATGGTCTATCCAACTATCAATGATCGCCTTGATCACTGATGGCCACCTCAGCCACTTATGGTCACTATGGTAGGAAATTATAGAAAGCTATTTCTATGTACCTACCCTCAACCAGATATAATTATCTATCTCCCTACCTATTCATAGACCTATGCCTAATTTTTTGAAGCACACTTGACCCATTTAGCTCTTGTTATAAATTTCTCATCACTATATTAGTTATTTTATTCTATTTCTTTAACAAGCATTTATTGTGTTTAATTTCAATACCTTTTGATTATTGATGCAAGTACTTTATCTTTTGTTTATAAACTTAAATATTTAAAACATGTGGATTGATAACCCCCAAGGAAGATCTTGCTTTTGGGATCTATCTAGTGCTAGACAATCCACTCAACTATCTATGTAACCAACTATTTGCTTTAGTGTTGTCTTATATGTTGATTATCCTCCCAAGCCAAAGAGGAGCTCTTCATAATCATCTGACTCAATACGCACACAACAAAACAAGTTTTTAAACCATACATATATCTAGTTTATTCTTCTTATTTTCTCAAAATATAATCTAAAATTAATTGAAACACTGAGCTTAAATAATAGTTCATCAAACACCTTTATTTATTCAACTATCTTAAGCAAACATAAACTATGTAGAAAATTTTGCATGCTAGTCAAAGTTCCTTGAAATATTTATCTTTTCTCGAAACATTTCCGCTAAATCTCTATCTCCTATGATATTATACCTCTTAATACCTTTATACCCACACTCTCACCTTATACATGAATTTTTCTATCCTCAATATCCTTCAAACATCTGTAAGAATAACTCTCTTTCTTGGCCAACCCACGTAGGGTGGTAGTTACAAACTATTTTTTCTTGGTTTTAAATTGATTTTTTAATACTTTCACATTTATATACCACTAATACCATTAATAATACCTTCATGGATCTTACATAATCATTTACCAACATTTAGATTTACCCACGACTCCAAAACAACACTTTAAAACCAATGTTCAAAATTAAAATTTTCAAATTGTTGAGTTTAGATGCAAAAACTATAGAATTAAATAACACACAATTCTAAGACTTATAAAAAATCATAAAAATTTAAATTGAGCATACAAGACCCCTCAATCTCATACAAGACCAAATATGGTCATTATGACACTAGAAAACATACTAACTTCTTTATTACTAGGTGATGCTCTACATCAAACTCCTTAAGTGATAAAAATTTGAGCTTTTGCTCAAATGTGATTTATCAAACTTATTTATTTATTTATAATTCTTACTCTTTTGATCTTTTGAGCTCCTTTTTTTTTGTTCCTCTCATCTTTCTCCTTTATTCTTAGCTAATTTTTGTATCTTTGTCTTCTTTCCTTGTCTTGTCTCTTTGCCAACTCATATTATACCCATATAAATTATATAACATACTTAAAATCCTTGCTCTATTAATATTCTATATCCTATATATTTTATTTTATTCATCATTCTCTACCTCCAAGGGTTGATTCTCATTCTTCACTCTTACTCCTAATTCATAGCCTCTTTCTACACTTGTTATTATTTGTTCAAGCACTCTTTGTTGGTTTATCTTCTCAATAATGCTTTCTCCTTCATCCTCATGATATCATGGATAATTGTACATATTTTCTTCCTTCAACATTTTCAATCTCTCCTTGATGTTCTCTTTTTATGCCTCTTCATAACATTCTACCTTCTCAAGATGATACTTCTCAAAGCCTCTTAGATTATCTTGCAATGCCTTCTTCTTGACCAATTCAAATTCATCATAACATGCCATTTATTAAAAATATTCTATATTTATCTCATCATGCATATATTTAACTAATTTAGTTGTAACATTATCAATTAAATAAACTAACTTATACTAATCTTCACCTTGACTTATGGACTCCAATAGTTCAACTTTAGTTACTAGAATGGCTACCTCATCTCCTAAGAGGTATAAGAAATATGATTCTTTAATAATCTTCTTCAAAATTCTTTATTCTTCCTTTGTCTACTCTATCATATGTTATTTTCTAGCTTCTTATTCTTCTACATCTTGGACACCAACTTAATTTTTGGGTTCATCCTTAATGATAGTTAAATTAGACTCCTTCTATATATCAAAATTTCCAAGAACTTTATGAGATGTTTCAACTTCATCTTTACCTTTCATGAGACTATCGATCAATTTAGTTATTTAATTATACAAAAAAACATTCATCAATTGACATATCATGAATTCATTATCAAAAATAGTATTGAAAACCAAACCTTGAGACCATTTAGTCTCTTCAACTTATCTTTGATTAAACTCTCCCTCTTTTATGACTTCCATGATGTGTTCTTCTTAAAGATCCTATTTGCCAAGAATTTATCCTCTTTCAAGATAACATATAACTATAAATCCATATATTTCTATCCATTCAAATTCTTATTCAATATACCCATGTTTCTCATGCTTTCTCTCCTTCATTCTTTCATCTTTGATGTCCTCTACATGGACTTATTCTTTCTTCACCTTTGTACCTGCATACACACATGACAAGAAATATTTAAATGAAAAATATTGAGACTTTATTTCCTCCATCTTCTACTTATTTTTTGATTTATCTGCATGCCTATCTCCTTTTTCACAAGGTGCGTCTCACCTTCCTCTTGTTCATGCATTATAAATTTATTCATCTCTTCCTTGAGCTACCTCCATATCAACTTATTTTTATTCTCATGGTCCATCATGACCATATTTATTCTTCTCTCCATGAGTAGAATTATAGGTCACTTAACTCTCTTATTCATCATCACCTATCCATACCATTTGTTCTTTTATTATTTCATGAGCTCCACTAAGAGCTTTATCTTCTCTAATATTTTTTCTATCTCACTCATCTCTTCTTCAACATCTAAAAATTTTATCTTTGGGTCTTCTTTCCTATTTTTCTCATTGTGTTAATCTAACTTATCTAATCCCTTACTCTCTTTTGTCTTCTCTATCTTCATATTCTCAAAAGCAATCCATTTTTACCTTGGTTTGGTGTCTTAATCTAGGTTCTCTCTACCTAGTCTATTAACACTATTGTCTAAGAATTTTTCACCTTGGAACTACAAATCTCACTTGGAATATTTCTTATCTCTTATATTCTTCTATTTATATTCTATTATCTCTCTTCTTCGGTATTATCTACCATAAACTCTTTGACTTTCCCTTACTATAGTCTTGTAACCTTTATTATTACTTTTAACAACTTCTCATAGCATCCTTTAATACTTCAAAAACATAAACTATCCAAGAGATTACCTATTATGATACCAATTAATTTAGTTTTTGATGCCTATAACCTTATTAACCATATATTGGATGTAATTTCTAACTTTTTTCTCTCTCTTGTACTCTGGTTTTTTGATCATGTAGGTACCTTGATTCACTTTTTGTCTTACATGATGAATTTTTCTTTGAGTAGGCTCATAAGCATCCTTGCATACTTAGTTTTCTTCATTTTCTTGAATTATCATCCATCAAAATCCTCTTCACTCTTTTTCTCTTCATTACATCACCATCATCATCTCATCCATCAAGTTTCATGAAATCACTCTCTTGCATGGTTCAAATTGGCTCCTTTGTCCCTAAACTCAAAGAATCAATGCATGAATCCAATATAATTATCAAAAATAGGTATCATGTTTCCCTTAATATAATTTTTTTACATTACCTTAAATGATTTAAATAGATAACTCCATCCCTAATATGGAACTCTTAAATAATCACTCTTTCTTTGTTTCTTCACTAGGTCTTTATAGCCATGTTTAGGCACAAATTTAGATGGTATGATTAATAAATATAGGTTATAGGTAAAATAAGTATATTTTTAGAAACCCATTTACACATTAATCTTACCCTAAAGTTTCAAGGCCCAAATTTCAAGGTAACACTACTAACTCCCAAAGATTGTTACTCAATTAGGTCTCTTTTAGGCCTAAGCAAACACATAGCTAAAGGAACCATATAGTATATATTAGAACCAACCTAAAATTTTTTTGGTAATTTATATCACATGTGATTAAATTGTATTACCATATTTTTTTATTTTGGTAGGTTAAAATAAAATTTATTAGAGTTTACATTTTGAAACCCTAGTCTAGTCTTGACATAGGTTTGTGTAGGCTGAGAGCATAGAAAAAGGAAAATTATAAGTTTTACACAGTTTAAAATATGAAAAAAAATGTATTTTAGTTTCTATCCCACCTATATTAACCTTTTAAAATAGTTATATGTTATTGATCCATCTTAAAAAGACTCCAACAAGCAAATATATATAATCATGTGTGTATTTCAATCCTTTTTATGAAGGTTATTAGACTCTTTGACTTTAATTAGACTATTGAGACTTCAAAGGGATCAAAAAAATCCAATAAATATTATGCCCTATTTATCAAAACTTATAAAAAATTATAACAAATCTTAACTATATTCTCAAAACCCTGTTTAGTCCTACTTTTAGGATTGTGTAAACACAATTTTTTTTTAATAGAATTATGTTGTAGTTGACAACTTGTACCACTAAAAAATGATTTTAAATATATATATATATATATATATATATATATATATATATATATTAAAAAAAATCAATTACATTCATGGAATCTTTGATTTTCATCAATATTTCATCAAACACCTTTCTTTGTTTAACTTTCTTACGCAAACATAGTCTATGTATAGAAGTTTACAGACTAAGCAAAGTTCATTAAAATATTCATATTTTCTTAAATTTTTAAAGCTCAAACTCTATATCCTATGAAATTATACATCTTAATAACTTCCTACCCACACTCTCACCTTCTACATGTATTTTTTATCCTTAATATCCTTCAAACATGAAAGAATAACCATCTTTCTTGGCCAACCCACGTAGGGTGGTAGTTACAAACTATATTTTCTTAGATTTATATAATTTTTCCAATAATATAAATTTTAAATACCCATCATATAATTCATAGGACCTTATATGACCTTACATAATCATTTACCAACACTTATATTTACCCAAGACTCCAAAACACCACTCTAAAGCATAGTTCAAAATTAAAAATTTCAAATACTTGAGTTTGGTGGTAGAACCTATAGAAATAAATAGCACACCATTATAAGACTTATAAATACTCATAAAAATTACAAGCCATTATAAAATAACCATCACACCAAATATTGTCATTATGACACTAAAAAACATTCTAACTTTTCTATTACTTGGTGATGCTCTGCATCAATGAGTTGTGAATAGATTGGATTAGATTTATGGTGTGTCCTAACATATCATGTAGGTGAATCAAGAACTCAAGTAGACTATGAATCCATTATTACCTAACCATGTATATTATATAAATTTAAAACTAAAACTATTCTATGTAATTAAACATCTGTAACTATAATTAAAACTATATAGGTTGGCTCTATAGCTACTTGGAAACTATAGAATTTGAAATGACTCTAGGACACTCAATAACGTTAGGTGGATTTGATCCACTGAATAATGCTAACCAATATAGATGGAGTTAGTAATGAATATTGTGTGTAACTTGGAACATGGTGTATAGTTTCTACAACATGGAGAATGACATGGATATTGTCATTCTATTTTGATCAACTAGTGCATAAGTGAGCATACAAAAACAATGTACCATACACATGCCCATAAATATGATATCTGAGTACATGGATTTTGGATTGAGTTGTAATAATATATATCTCATCATTTGAAGTTAAATTTAAATTATCATGCCATGCATACTGCCCCCAAACTAAGTAAGTTGGTATTAATCTGAGTTAAATTAAGCCAAAAATGGCAGTCTTTAACTAAACCTATGCAAACCAAGACTATACCTACTATAATTTTATGGTAAATATATAATTTCATGAAATTAAGGAGACTAGATAGTATCACCATATCTTGGATAATATCATTGGTGGTGATAGTATCCCAATTTTGGTGCTAATTTCTATTTTCTATGATTTTTATGTAACTAAAACTAATCTATGTGTCTCCATTTCCCACTATGTTTTCTTGAAACTAATCTTTGTATTACGTGATTGTGTGATAAAACTTATAATTTTATTGGATTAAGATAGTTTGATCTATGTGAAAAACCAATATGAACTCCCCCTCTTTTGAGGGGAGTTATTGAACCTAAGAAATAAGTATCCTTAAATTAGAAAACTCTATAAAATGTGTGTTAGCTGGAACATATATGGTATCTATGTAATAAACTAATATAACGTGCATTTATAAAATAAAAAATTAATATAGTATGATCATAAGTTTTTATTTTATGATGTATGTTATATAAAAAAATCACAAGGATATCAAGATAGATATAATAATGTATATGAAAAAAAATTGAGTAATACACTAAGTACCTAGGGGGTGGGGCATGATGACCATCATGGCACCGAAGTGGGAAGGGGAGATGAATGAGGTATCTTGTGGAATATAAAATAGGAGTGTGTACTAATAAATAGATAAGTTTTATGTCCATGATACATGTAATAAATAACACAAAGTAAATGTGAGGAACACAAAGTAGGCCATGGGGCCATAATACAAGGGACATGGGCACAAGTCACTAGATATAACAAATCAACACATATAATAACATATTGAAATGTACACATATTCACATAGCAAGTAAGTTAGCATAGAGCCACGCGAAATGATATGTTTAAATGTATGCATACATAATTATGAAGACACACACAAGGACATGGGCACATGTCTAAATTATACATATAATGATAATAAGTGGCTTAGACCCATAGAGAAATGGCATATTCAAATACCCATGAATATACAAAGCATAGAGACATAATCAAGTTTAAACTAGGAAATCTAGAAATTGAACTATGCATGAATATGTGGTACAAATCTATATAAGAGAAAATATGTACATAATATGAGTGTAGAGTATTAGTAATTTCCAAAATAACTAAGTAGGTGTAGGATGATCAATATAAATATATAGCAATGTTAAATTTATGATATATAGTTTTGAAAGATGTAACCTAGAAATCAAAAATATGTATAGGATGCCCATAAATGGGTGAATGTATCAAATGAGGAACCTATGTATTTGTGTATATGTCCCCAGTGGGTAGATAGTAGTAAATTTAGAAATATGTAGTGGACCTATGTCCTATAAGTATTTTTGAAAACTCAAAAAAAATCAATAAAAATTGTATGTATGATAAAAACTAACTATACTAAGATATATATCATATGTAGTGTCTAGAAAATATAAGAAGTGTAAACATGGAAATGCATATAGTCTATTATTTTCATTTTTTGAGTAATTATTTGAATCTTTTTGTGTGTTGACATATTATATTTTTTCATATTTTATGGATATAATATATATAAAAGTAAATGATAGATATAAATGAACTAATATACAACTGAAGTGTAATGTATCTATAGACCCAAGAGCACATCCATGGGATGTGGATAATCAAATAGTTGATAAGATTGGAGGATGTCCAATGTTAGATACTAGATTTGTCCAAACTCAAATAAGTCTTCATAATGACAATAGTAATACCATTTTGTGTATATCAATCTATCCTTATCCTTGGTGTTAGTATGTATTTTGTGCATCTGAAAAATGTGTTGCTTTATTATGTAAGATGCTTCCCATTTTGTCCTAGGGTAAACCACATTGGGCCAGATTATATTTGTATGTTAACTATGGTTCTCATCTATGCCTTCACACATAATTAAAACCATGTGTCCCTCATGAATGAAAGTTAAACATCTATCTGATCTATCAACTATGGCATCTATTACATTTAATCATGTACTAATAAGTTTAACATATATATGAGTGCCTATGCTCATGATAAAGAATAATGTGTTTTCCACCTCAAGGTTACATGTAACTATTACTATGATATGTCTTATGGAATCCTATCAATGAATGACATGTTATAGCTCATCCTCTTATTTTTTTATGTGCTATAAAAATTCCAAAGTATGAATATTAGGATAAGAATCTTCATATATAGAAACATGGGGGATTTATTTATCTTCAACAAAAATTTTGATAGCTAATGGATCGTTTTGTGAGTATTTGTGTCAATGATGAGTCTATCATGGTGCATGTACTAGTTGAGTTGAAGGCTATGTAATTTGAATATTTCACTAAGCCTTAGAATTATTCAAATTATATTGTAATGTTGAATGTGTATATGTATCATTTCTTATAAGCTAATGAAAATGATGCAAGGGTTGACCTTCCTATTGTGATAATCTCCTAATAGATCAACGATAATCTATGGGTAATGCCATCAATCCTCTATTACATAATAAATATATAATATGATATGGTCTATCATGTTAACTACCTTTTGAGGTAAACATACCCCCATTTTGGAAAATGGGGACCCTTATATAATTTTTTTGAAAATTTAGGCTTTAAATTAAAAATGCCACTTGATCAGAGTTCTTTATTTGAAGATTATCCACATCTAGTTTCCATTTATCTTAAATTACATATATTTGTTTTATATTTATATTATTTTTCCTAAGATTGATAATGGTTTCCTTTCATGTTTCTAGGTTGCAGGCCTAATGGAGTCTTGATAATATGGACAATGTCTAGGGTTTTGAGCTTCAAATGATAATTTGACCCTTTGTTAATCTTTAATTCTTTAAGGGTTTGATTGAATTAATGAGAAAATAATATTAAAACCTAGGGTTTTATACCTTACAATGTATTTTAACCTAGGACATTTTAATTATATTCAAATTTACAAGGGAATAATTTGTGTGGGAACAATTATCTATGCCATGGACTTAATTTAATTATTATCATAAGGCTTAGTCATGTTTATCAACATGACAAAACCTTAGTCTAGAGATATTATGCTTCATCCCTTTATGTCTTGAAATCCATTTGTTCCTATGGGTTAACTAATCACATGGTCCCTTTCCTTATGATCTAAAGTTTTAATTACATTTATTAATATAATACAAATATTAGGCTAATACTTAATGCCATGTATTTTACCATCTGTAGGGTCACTTTTTCATGATTAATAACATACCTTAACATTTTATCCTAAGATTTTATCATGCTTATCAACACAAATAAAAACTTAGTCCAAAATTTTATCCTAAGTTCTCTATATTTCTTGAGCGTAACTTAGTTTATTTTTATAACCTACATGATCGACGATGCACATTTGATCAAGAAATGGTAATTTGATGGTGTGAGATCAACATTTAAAATTTAAATAATATTAGAGAAAGTGAGGAATAAATAAGTGTCAATCTTATGGATCATTATTAAATCTCAAGTGTGATCCTAAAGATCGATGGCACATGGTTGAGTGTACACATTTTGATCAATGGTATGTATTCAGTCAAAACTTCAATAAATCCCTAAGAAAAGTGAGAAGGTGACAAGTGTCAAATTTTTTTACAAAGAATAGTGAGCATCTAATGGTGTTTTAACCCATATATTATAATATAATGGAGAACATTTAATCAACTTAAGATGATCTAAATTTACAAAATGAAGGCTGAAAAGTTAAAATACCTAGTAAGAAAACATAAAGATGAAAAGTGGAAATACTACTAACCATAAATTAAAGCTTGATCATCTTCCTAAGTATTGATGGTATCTGTCTATGCATACACCTTATGATTAATGACATGGTGTTAAGGACAAAATCCAATGGATCAAGATCAATGGAGTGCAATCATTTAAGTACAGAAGATCCAATGGTACAAAATCAAAGATGACATTTCAACAAAGCTCACATCAAACACAAAAATGACAAACATTAAAACAATGAGAAATATAGAAAAGCAATCAATAGAGTTCAACCTTCTAGATCAAGATCAATGAACTAAATTAATTTGTGCAAGCATATCCAATAGTGTGAGCCTAGGTAGAATTTTCAAATATCTAAACGTAATGAGGTGTTGACATGTGTCTTAAAGGAAACAATCAAACTTCAAAAATTAATAAATAGAATGACATAGAAATTTCATGTTGGAATACACATCAAGTTAGAAGATTTTGTGGACCTCAAAAGGAAAAGGTATAAATATTCATATTTGAGTAAAATATAAGTCATAAATCCCACATATTTTGAATAGATGACACCATTAAATCACTTGAAAACCTTCAAAAAACCCATAACAAGTACTAAATGCCTAATTTAACCTTGTTTTCATTATAATCAAGTCAAAAAGACGTAAATTTCCATCAATGTAAGAATAATTCAATACAAAGCCAAAGTGCAATCCACTAGTGATCAATTTATTGAAATTCATAGCCATGGTAGCTCAAAAAGGTTTTTCCAAGGAGGATGTGGAGATTTAATTAACCTTAGATATATATAGGAGGATTTTCAAGGACACAGAGTTTGATGCCACCACTCTAAACACAAAATACAACAATTGGTCTAAGCATTTTTGGACCATTGAAGAATAACCATCCATTACAATAGAAGAGGAAAATAACGTGTCTATGGAGACTATACTATGACATAATTGTTATATAAATGACTAGTCTACACTATTCAGTGCCAAAATATGAGGTAATACATTGCATAGACATTCTTTTTCCCATTTCTAGGGATGCTAAAATAGATAAAGACATGATAATTAATGGACATAATCAAAATAAAATGGCCTATGTTTCTCCCATAGGATTTTAGAACTACTAAAAATTTTCCAAACCACAAATATACCTAACCTCAGTCAACAACTAGGCCAAAGAGAATGATTTTAAGACCATACTTGACCTATGAATATATTTTGGGAACCAAGTGTTTTTAGACTTCAATATCAACATCCCCATTACTTAATTTAGATGTAGAGTAAAGATGGTCATGACAATGATGAACAGGTTGTGTAATAATTCAATCACTACATATGTAGACCAAATTTAGGTCCCCTTTGTCTACTTCATGCTTGAAAAATAGATCACCCCTCGATTAGGTGAATTAATTAGCATTGATTTAAGTAGAAAAATAATTTCAATTGTAAAGAGAAAGAAACCTCCATCTTATATTATGTCATACCTTCTAAATTCCCTTCTTTTTATAACTAAGATTTTTAACCTAATTGAATGTCACCTAGTGGAACTCAAACTATTTCATAGTATTACTCCAAACTGTACATATTCAAATATAGGGACCACATCTAATTTATCTTTGATTTTTTTTATCTAGCACATAGTGAGGATATAAGTAGTCATCCCATGGAAAGGAATAGCCCATTGGTCAAGAAATATGTTCAAGCTATGGATTATATCTAGTTATACCTAGATTGTACAATCATTATAATTTAAGAGACTCAAATCCAGCCTTTCAAGCTACCCATCCACATACCTAATAAGGTAGTAGAGTAGGAGGTATCATATAAATCATTCCATGGCATTGATGGCTTATGTAGAATTAAGAAGAAATGGCTCTTCCACATCCTCCCAATAACTATTGGAAGGACTAAATTCAATACATGGGAGAACATATAAGCATCATCCAAACATAGAACATCCTTTAAACTAAAAATGAATGAGTTGAGGTAATCAGACCCTTGTATAAGGGTTAAGCAACATTTGCAGGTTAAATAGATTAATGTACCTTATGATCATTAGCCTAGTGATTTTAAACTTCTGTACACATAAACATCCTCATTATCTGAGGTCACTAGGAGATTGAAAGAAAATAACCTCAAGCCTAATTCTAAGCTAGATGAAAACTAGAATATAGATGACAAATGGAAATTAGGGTCAAGGTAGTACCATTTTGTGATTGGTGCACCTTCAATACTTCTATTAACTCAGTTAATCAATGCCCAAATAGAGGCACAAGTTCAACATAGGCTAGAGGAGAGAAGGCCTGATGAGATTGCATCTTCTTGAGCCCAAGTAGAGGAACAATGATCACCATTGGAAGAGATTCATATGGCAGCATTAGACCTTGATGAGACCATAGAGGATGCCCTAAAGATGCTATCATTAGCCTATGATTCAAATGATGAATAAATGGAGGAAATAAAGGAAGAAAAGGGGAAGGAAATGTTGGATCTAGTTCTTGTAGATACCCCTAAGAGAAAGGTTAAACTAGCCATTATTCTAATGAACACAAAGAAGCCCAAGGTGGCTTACACTCCTTATTTGAGTAAAGTTAAACTATTTATTGAAGATAATTTGACTTATGGACAAACCATTCTATAAAATTTTGTTTATGGGCCTAAATTATAGAGAGCCACCACTAGAGATCACTCCTAGACCATGATGAAGAACATCAATATCCTAATGCATGAGGAGATCAAGCCATGGATTATGGCTCTACAAAAGGAGGAAGAGATAATAATGGCTACTCTAATAGCACCAATTAAAGCAAAAATGGACATACCAACTTGTAAAGTGATATAATAATTAGTGGGAGTCAAGTTTTATCCCAAGACAAATGGATTATAAAGCATAGTAGACAAAAGGTCATGGTTAGTGGAGAAGATATCACTTTTTAAAAAGTAGAAGAATTGACCAATTTGAATCCAGTGGGAGGATAAAGACCTAGAGAAAACTAGATAGTTGAGGAGAATGTACTCGAATTAGCTGAAGAAAAAGGAGAACAATTATAAGTTTCCCTTAAAGGCATGGAACAATAAAAGGAAAAGTAGGAGAAATACGTAGGCTTATCAGTTCCAAAGGTAATGGTCAATATGTTTGAAGAGATTTTATTTGACATGTTCAATTCTTTGAAGTCACTAAAGTCTAGATAGAGTGTGTTGAGCCAACAAGATACAAAAACCATGTGCCTAGTTCACCAATGGTATAACTATAAAGGAAAATAAATGTTTTGATCAATATCTTGACTTAGGATCAAATTCCTAATTTCAAGACAATCAGCTTGGCTCATATAAACATAGTCATAGGATTACTAGTGAACAAGATCAAAAGTTTGAGCACATGCCCCCTTGGATCATCTCCTTATTGATGGTAAACATCTAGAAGATAGGATAGATCATATACATGGGACCATGTTCACCAATCCATCCATGCTCAGTTCTATAGGTCTCATCACTAATGAGGAGTTTAAGCTCAGAGCCACCCTGGTCATGCAAGAAGTGAGAACCAAGAGCCAAGGAAGGATTGAAGTAGATAATAGTAGGATAATGGACATGATATTTATTATAGAGGATAATATTGGAGAGGCTAGGAACATAAAATAAGCATTAAAAATAACTAATAAAGATATAAAATTCCTAGCAGATCAAGAGGATGAACTCTTCATGTAATAAGTGGTCAATCTAAAGCTAATTGATGAGCAATATGAGAGAGAAATAAGGATATTAAAATAGAAAAAAAGAGACTACCTCAAAAAAAATATCTCAGAGTTAGTTGAATTAAGAATATTATTGTATAGCTAAGCATGTATAATATTTGAAAATAGAATATTCTTCTTTGTAAAGGCATGAATAATTTGTAAAGCACACTACCTATAGGTTAGTCAATTTCAGTCTTTAAAAAGTTCTAGAATGATTGTACAAGGATAGTTCTCCTTAATATTTGATAAGACTAACCAATATACCTCATGAATGGTCTATATAAAGAGGTATTGTCCAATATAAAAGAAGAGAGAGTTTTGAGAAAGAATAATTTGTACTAATTTTGGAACAATATAATGCAAACATGGAATTTTGAAAAGTTTGTCTCATTTATTTGTATGAATTATATAATGTCTTCTCACTCAATTGTCTAGTTTGCAATTTAGATCTGAATGGTTGTTGTTGATTCTTGATGTGAAATTTTTAAATGCAAAGCTATTAATGTGTTCTAATTCTAGGTTGGCTTAAGGTTCTTAAGTTCATTTCATTATCTTTACTTTTCATGTGAATGTGCTTATGTTGTTTATTTGTAGGGTAAATCTTTAAAGTGAATGGAGTTCTTATTTGCATTCTCTCATTTCCTTAAATACTTGTCGAATGTGTATTAGGATTTGGGATTATGATTTTTCATGATATATGTTGGTTTTAAGTGTGTACTTTTATGATATTTTAACTTTATCATACTATGTGTTAAAGATAAACAATATGAATATGTCCCTTCTCTACCCTACCTTTCTTTTTGCCCTTTTTTTTAGTCAATCCACTTTAGATTAACTTTATTGTGAATATTCATCTTATCTTAGACTTAGATATATTTATTTAAGAATAATTCACTTTATTTAGTCAAGATCACTTTCATTTTTATAAATATCAGCCATCAAGCCATAGTTTCTCTCAACAACTAAACTTTATAAATATCGTGAAATAATTCACTTATTCTATCACTATTCCACAATCTATAATAAGATTATCACACCATGTAACTCATGCATTGGGTTATTTGAATCCAAAAATGAGTAGTGTTTCTTAAACACTCAAAACCACCTATGATACACCTACATGCATCAATAGGAGAATGTGTTCTGCTGGGACTAGAAGGAGGGCCTTATTTAAAACTTTGTAAATTTGTGTATCTCTACTAATTTTAGTGAAATTTGTTCAAATATTTGTGAATTGTTTTCTCAATTATGTAAATATCACTAATACACATGGTTTGAGACCAGTATCTATGTTCATTTAGATGAAGATTGTCATTTTTTAAATATTCATGGTAAATATTTGCAAAGGTAACTTGGACTCTATAAATATTCCTTGTTTGAAATTAGTGATGACAAATTTTCTTAAAGAATGATTGGTTCTTTTAAAATTTAAGTCTATTTGAGCTTAGACATGTAAATATAATTGATATTCTCAAGTTTTGATGTATCTTTGAGCTTATTCAATCAAAGATAGTCATTATCTCAAGGGATTTATATAAATTTGTGCAAATTTTGGGTAACTTAGGGATATTAAATGTGTAAATCTACTCACAAAACTCAAGGTTTACAAGCTCAAACTACCAAGGATCAGGACTAGGTCAAGGTCAAAATCAATATTGCCTCTCCTCTCATGAGAATATCATAGGAAATCAAGATCAAACAAATGTAAGTGAAGGGTTTTTAAATCTCAACCTATTTCACCTGTTCAAAGTGCTCTTGTGTTCAATATTTATAAGGGTATGTGGTTGGGTGGATCCTCCATCAACATGCCATATTTTAGTCCTAATGGTATTGCCACAATTGCAGAACATATTAAATATTTCAAAGCTTCTTTATGACTATTAAATGTAGTTCATGAAGATGTAACATGCAGCTTGTTTCCATTTATTTTTAAGGATGCTACATTTGAATGGTTCCTTAACCTTCAAGAGAAATATATCACTAGTTGAAATGATTTTAATAGGATATTTATTGATCAATTTGTAAAAATAATAAGTCCTTTTATTCTTTACCAATAATTCACCACTATAAAAATAGATTCTAGTAATATTATTAGAGCTTCTGTTGACCAAATTTGACCATACAGGTCAAATTGGGACCCCTATAGGTTAAAACTTGCACCTTAGATGTTTTAAGGGGACTAGTATTATGTCATAAGGTGTATTATATGTCATTTATTGTCATTTAATGTCACATTAACCTTGGTCTTGATTATTTTCATTAAATATGTCCTTTTTAGTCTTTTTTAGGGTCAAAATAAAGCATTAAATGACTTGTACAACATATTTGGGAAATTTGAAGGTTTAAAAAGGTTATATCACACCCAATGTGTCTTAATATGTCTTAGGAAACTATTTATAATTGAAAAGTGGTAGGTTTTTTAGAAGAAAGAGCAATTTTCTTGGAAAATAGAGGAGTTTGGCAGTTGTATGGCCCATGAAGGAAGGTGACATGTGGGAGAAGGTCATGGAATGTATATTAATATTAATAAAACTAGTATAAGTGCTTGAAATTATCTATAAGTTATAAAAAAAGGTCAAAAATCTTTATGTTCCTTCTTTGCCCTTCTAGACACACAAAAGTGATCAATAGGTTTATGATTAGTATGGCTAGGAGGGAAGGTTATAGGAAAATTACTTTATGGGTGTCTTATAAACTTAGTTAGATTACATTTGGTGTTTGGTTGAAAATTAATGGTGACCTATGCTTTATGAACCATTCCTAAGAAGTTGAGCTATCCAATTTACATGCTAATCTATGCACCCTATAGGTTTTGGTTTGGTTTAGAGAAGTATGTACAATCTAGCTATTGAGAATGATTCCAGATGATGTTTTCCCTATCCTCTCATAATCTTCATGATTTTTTTAGTGTTTTAATGTTTTTTTATGCAAATCATCTCATGTTGGAAGAGAAGGTACAATTATAGATAATAAGTAGGTTCTTAGCATTTTTAAAATCTTCATGCTTTTGCAACGATCTCAAGGGGTGAAAATTTGTTTAGTATCACGTTTCCAAGGTTATATTAATATACTCCCATTTAAATTTCATTATCTAAAGAGATATTCATGGAAGTTATAGTCATAAGAATCTTCCAGTTAATTTTTTCTATGATTTTCATGCACAATCAACCAGTTTAAGCCTATAAGGAATGGACTATGTTAGGATATTTATCACATTCATGGATTCATAGATAAGTTTAAGAGGATGAGGCTCTCATTGAATCATGAATAAGTAATTGATCCTCTCCATATGGTGTAATAAAGAATTTACTATTATTGTAGTCATATAAAATGTGAAATTTGGTTACTTTAGTGTGGCTAATGACACCCAATCCATATGCCCTCCTACTTACTTGCACAACCCTTTTAGGTTTTCTTTCACTTATTACCAATCATCTACAATTATTAGTACTTAAATCTTACAAACCCAAGTAGCTCTTTTAGGCCTAGATCCATCCCCCTGGGTCTCATTCCTTCTAGATAACATCATCCAACTTGGATAGGAGCACTAAAACCTAAGGTGTCCTATTTTTGGTGTTATTTTCCAAGTGTGAAATAGGTTCTAATGGTAATTTTCTCTTAGATAATTATCCTAACTCATGTCAACCTAATGAAAATTCATTTAACCCATGATCATTAAACCCCATATAAAAGGCCATTCAAAGTCCATTTACAAGGGTTGACACTCATTTACAAGACAAAATCAAGAATATAGGCAAGTAAAATCAATTACTTTTCCCTATCCTCTACATACAACATTTTGATACTATGTCAATCTTATTCAAACCCATGCACTAGTCTATTGCCATCTGAGTTATACCCAATTTTACATCTAGTTGCATTTTCATACATAATTTCACCAAACACTTCAATGGGAGAACTACATTAGCTTCATCCCTCCTTAGAGTATTGTTATGTAGGAATCATTCCCACACATAGGGTGTGAAGTAAAAATAACATATATTTTACACACTAACCCCTTCTCTCTCTTTCCCAAAATTTCTTTTCAATTTCAAGCACAAAGAGATCTGAGGGATTTTAAAGATTAAAATAGATGCACAAGGAGCTCCATAGACTTCTAGGCTTCGATAATTCACTGATAGAGTAACATAGACCTACTAAGAAGAACCCAAAAACTCATATCACCTAGATAATAATTCCAAAAAAAATACTACAACACCAAAAAGTATGGTGTGCCACTTTTGATGTTCCTATCCAATAAAAAAATTAAATTCAACAACCTATTTTTGACACTGTCTCAATCATGTACCTCAATTCTCAGACCATCTCAGATCAGATAGCTTAGAACAAGATAAGTCATATATTATCTTATTTATTAGTATTTTTAGAAAAGGAAAAAAATGCAATCTATTTAAATAAATTAGTGGCTTAATTATTGCATATTATTTACTTATTTACTTTACTCCAGACCTATTTATTAGTTAGGAATAAAACTCCATTATTCTAAAAACATAATAAAACATTTGGTGTAAATTTTGTTCAAATGGTCATATTTCCCCAAATCCTTACCTTAATTAATGTCATCCTAATGTGAATTCATTTAACCCACAATTATTAGGTTCCCTATAAAATGCCATTCAAAAAACATTTAGAAGGATTGACACTCATTTACAAGAGATAATGAAGAATACAAACAAGTACACTCATGTACTTTTCCCTATTCTTTACATACAATCTTCCAATATTATTCCAATCTTACTCAAACCCTTGCACCAGTCCTTAGCCATCTGAAGTACACCTATTTTCACATTTAGTTGCAATTTCATAAATAATTACACCAAACACTTCAATGGGAGGACTACATTACCATGATCCCTCCTCAGAGTATTGGTATGTAGGAAACACACCCACACATGGGGTGAGAAGTTCATCCAGCATATCCTTTACACACTAACCCCTTCTCTCTCTTTCCCTAATTTCATTTCGTGTTAAAGCACAATAATATCCTAGGGATTTTGAAGATTAAAATAGATGTACATCAAGCTTTGCAAACTTCCAAGCTTTGATATTTCATTGTCAGGGTAACATAGACCTATCGAGTAGAACTTATAAAACATAGATCAACTAGGTAATAGTATCAAAATTAGAATACAATACCGAAAAGTAGGGTGTCTCACTTTGGGTGCTCTTGTCCAATCAAAAAAAAATTTAGGAACCTATTTTTGACACTATCCTAGTCCTATACCTAAATTTTTAGACCATATCTTAGATCAGATAACTCAGAATAAGCTAAGTCATATATTCTCTTATTTATTTCTATTTTTAGAAAAGGAAAAAATATAATCTATTTACATAAATCAATGGCTTAATTATTTCATATTATTTAATGATTTAAATTACTCTAAACATATTTATTAGTTAGGAATAAAACACCATTATTTTGAAAAATAATAAAATAATTATAGTCATGTGCAAACTTTTCACATTGTCACTATAAACATACACCTACAAATGATTGTAGAAAGGTTCAAACATTAAAATGAAGTGTGAGAGTTTGTCTCAAGCTTTATGACATCTTAATGTTTCAGTTAAACATATTGAGGATAGACCAATTGATTATGAATGTAGATTCATTGGTGCATTGCTTCAATTCATGCTTAATTCTTACATTTAACTCAAAGTACATCTACAAGATCCTCATAGGATGATGTCATGGTGGAATGGGAGATTTTTTAGGTGTTTTAGTATTTTAGAGCGCTAATAGTACATTTGGAAATGTTGATAAATCTTAGAGTTGGTCACAAGCATGTAAATCTTGCATGCTACCTACAATTTTCATCCTTACTACCTATATGTGTAAATGTCCACCTGTACGTGGCCCTGATAGAGAGCTGAGGTATCATGTAGAGTGTTGAATCATGTGGTGAAAGTCACCTTGAAGTTATAATGTGTGTAAGGAACATAGTAGACCTACTTGGAATTTTATATTGGTAGATGAGATACATGATTACCTTTAAAATGTGAAAGGACTATGTTTAGGGATCAAATCCATAAAAACATACAAGAGAGGCCTAAGTCATTTTATCAAGGTCTTATTATAAAGTCACAAATAGTTTTTATGCTTAATAATGACTTTGTCTTGTAGCCACTTAATAGAATATGAGCTCTATAACATTTTGGGGGTAGATGAATAATGGAAAGCAGTTGTTAAAAAGCCAAAAAAATCTCCTTTGGCCATTGATTTCAATTAATGATCACCTACAGGTTTAAATCCCAAAGAGGCTTTTTCACCCAAGTTGTTAGTGTTGGGCCACACATTCACATTTGAATGGTTCTATATGGTTGAAAAAAAAATTCATGATCTAAATATCATCAATATATAAATATATATTGATTTTTGACTCCAACACTACCTGTAAACCTATTTTTCATCACATAATGTATACGTATAGGATTTAGAGATGCAAGGTGACTCTAGCACTCAAGGTTGAAAATGGAGTATATATTCATGATTTAACTATATTATCAGGTAAAAGGAATATAAAATAAAATTTATGATCTAAGGATAATTCAAATAGGTTATAATACTATATTTTAATCCTCATATACACCTATAGAGCCCAACATAGTTGATTGTGTTTAATTATGGAAGGGCAGAGAGCAAAAGAGTAAGATTATTAATGTGAACATAACCCAACCATGAAATGAGTGGGGAAATATAATTTATAAATTATCATGGAGGGATTAAAATAATATTATTCAATTTTTTAAAATATCAAACATGTAAGAACACCTATAGATACAATACATTGAAGTAAAACATAGTTAGGAAAGTTGCATACAATCTTTACAAGTGAAGGTATGGAAAGAAGTATGTGGGGATTTGAAGTGTTTAATAGACCTATAAAACACTCATAATTACCATGATTGTATCCATAATCTATTTTCATGAAAAAAAATTATTGAGAGGACCCAATGATACACATATAGTCCATATGGTTGAACCTTGCACGTAGTTTGCCTTCTAATAGTAATTTTTTTATTTTTGTCAAGGTAGGAGGTCTATTGATCTAAAAAAGGGATGATATTTGGTTTAAAGTTTACAAAAAACATATATAATCCCCTTTAATATCTTATTGGTTTAATAAAATAGGGTAAGTTCCCTTTGTTGCATTTCAGATAGAGGGCACTACTTTTATACCTAAATCCTACATTTATGAGAAAGGGTGATAAAGTAACGAACAAACATATATATATATATATTTAAATGAGGTTTATAATGTTTAATTACACCAAAAAAACCATTAAAAAAATTTCATAGAAGGATGAAACTCAATAGAGTTCTCTAAATCCTCAAATATGCAGGCATGTTTGTTAGGCAGGGTTTAGACCTAAACACCAAATTGGATACCAATGTCACTTATAACTTTATAAAGGAAATAAAATAGACTATGAAATATTTATATAATAATAATATATGTTTAAAATCTCTTGGTATGCAAATAAATGACATGGAGAGCCATTTTTGGCTTAGAACCAACTCAGGCCTACAAAAAATGGAGAAACAATCTCGATAGGCTAAATTGAAATGCTTACATCTCCTTATATCCTATGCATGGAGATATAATAAGTTTTTATATGTTAATATGGGTATTAAAAACTTATATTATGATTTTTTTTGTAATTATAATGTTTCATCTCTATGAACAAAGCTTAAGAGCCTAAAATACTCAAAACCCTTGCAAACCTTAGATAAGGACCTGATTGGGAAAATAAGGAAGGAAAAAAAAACAAAATGAAATAGAATGTATTGGGAAATGATTTTAGATTATATAGGAATCTCTATATACCATTGCCATCTAATTGAGTTATTCCCTCTCTTTAGACACAGGTTACGAAATTGCTTTTCTTGACTATTTTGTGCATTGGGTTGGTTATAGGAGGTTTCAAGAGATGAAATAAACTTTGGGAGTAAAATATATACTTATAATATCTACCTATTACCATTTAATAATTAATAAAAATTCCTAATTATCTCAATAAGAGCTCTCATGTGAACCAGTCAAAACTGGCAAAGTGAGCAAGATAGTGAGAAGTGTGAGAACTTCAAGTGGAAGCCTATTTAAGGTATACCTAATAAATTTGAGACAATGGATGGTATTTAAAAGTGTCATCCAAAAAATTTTATGGATTTTCATGATAAATTAAATCCATTTTGGATAGAAGTGTGCAAGGTGAGTGGAGGAGTTTTTTACTGTAGAAAGTGATGACTCACTTTTAAAGGAATCTGGGTGATTCAGAATGAAAACAATGCATGGAAATGTGTGTCCATAACTTCCAATTCTTATTAAAATAATAAATTTATACCTTATTCAATTATGGTCTACCCAAGCAGTCCAAATAAGAAAGGTATTTTTCTGAGTGAGTAAAAGGAATTTCATGTCACAGTTCAGTACTTTCATGCCTTGGATTAACACTTGTGCTTCCTAACCGTGAATTATCAGTTTAAAATTTTCTTCTCATTAAAATATAACTCATCCTCTTAGTATTAAAATTTCCCTTATGACCTTTGGACTTCTTTCTTTTTATCTCTCTCTCAATTTCTATAAAAACTACCCATTATGGCATTTGTAAAATATGTTCCACCTGAGTATGGTGAATCCTTTCTCATTTTCATAACATGGATCAATAAATACTACTGATTTTTACATCTTATATTACTATTCATGGTGTTTTCACTTGAGTGATTAATCTTGCTTAATGATAACTATTGTTTCCTTAGCATTATTGTCTCATTCTCTCACCTATTTACAGCTTGAAAGCTTCTTCTTGTAGGTCATGTGAAGTGTTATATGAATTGTCAAGGTTGAATAATTTGGTATATTAAAATAATTCCTCTTGTCTCTTCCTCCTAGCCTAAACGTTCACCATAACCTCATAACAAAATACTGATGTGTGAAGATTTAGATTAGAGAAGTGTATGCCTAGTTAGTCTCTTAGTCTAATGTGTGACATGCAGCTAGTTGGTAGTCATTAATAAATTTGGTGTATCACCACCTTTGAGATAGTTTATTTTAATTTTTTTCTTATTTTCCTTTCAATCATAGGTTTATTAGTGATCTACAAGTGGTACATCAAAACATCTAGACATATCTAGATATTACCTCATTCTTAGGCTACCCATATCCTCGAGGTGTTTCAATTATGCCACTCAGATGAGGAGAGATGAGACATATCCTCAAATGGTAAAAATAAAAGTGACAATACCTTTAATTATATATTCTAAAAGATGATGAGTATGACCATAGATCCTTATAAACCTGATGAGTCTTTGGATTTGGAAATCTACAAGGATTATTTGGACCCCATGACTTCTGTGTTTCTTAGAAGGTCTACTAGAGTCATAAACACCTTAACATTGGCTTATGTTGAAGCTATAACAATAAATGATCAAATAAAACCTCAAGGTCAACTTTCATATTTCATTTCTAATGTTAACCCCACTTTCCCATTATTGAATGTCATTCATAATTCGAATAAAAATGTGCCCACCCTAAATCAAACATCAGCCTTAAACCAACTACCCTTAAGCCATGCTCATCTTGGCCAAAATTTGGGATTCTTGAATAATGATACAAATGGGTTTCATCCACAAGAATAGAGAGCCTTGACACCAACAACTAGTGATAATAATCAAGTTCATAATTTAGAGACACCAAATAATGAGAATGAATTAATAGTTAAGATGTTTCAAAATATGAGTACCAACTTTCTTCAAATTCAAAATAAAGTAGGCAATACTAGGTTGAAATCCAATAGGAATTACTAATATCAAAGGTTCAATAGACCTAAAAACTAGTTTCACAATGCTAACAATGACAATAACAATAAAAGTAATGAGTCATCACCAAGTAAGAACAATAACCCTGAGATAAATATTTGTGATGTTACTCTGGTTGAATATTGTAGGGTTAACAATACTTAAAAACATGGTGAGTTATACTACATTGAATTCTTTAATGCTTTTAAGTTATTTTAGGATGATTTAAATACACCTAAAAATGGATCTAATAAAGATAATTCTATAGGTACTTCTAGATCTTCCAAGTCATCCAAATTTATAGATACAACCCTAAATGTGGAAACCTTTTACTTCCTATTCCAAGAAGAGAATGAGCCTAATGATACTCTGAAAGAGGTGCATGCCTTTACATATTATTTGAATAATACCTATCTTTTAAGGAACAGGGAGTAGAAACAACCTCTGATAACTTGAACTCTGCCAAATAACATCAACACCCCTCCTGATCCTATAGTTGATAACAATCATGAACCTCCAAAGGGAAATAATTCAAAGCCTAATGTTAATTCATATAATAAATATATTTGGGTGGGTACAATATAGTTGAATACATGAATAATATTAAGAAAAACATCACCTTACATGAGCTAACTCAAACAACTAAGCAAAGAGATTTATTATTAGAATATCTATCTGAGAATCCTAGTAAGTCACTGAAACCTACAAATTCTAATGTTGTTATGTATAAGAAAAAATAAAATGTCCCACATTTTCTATTTAAAGTCATAAAATTTGGTAGGAATTTACATAATTATTTGCTAGATTCAGGTGCTTCTACTAACATCATGCTTAGAGGTATTTGCGAGCATTTAGGTTTGACTCCAATTAAATATAATAGGGTTTTTACTCAATTAAATAAATCTAGGGTGAAAGTAATTAGATAATTATTGAATATCCACATGTAGTTTGTAATTGAGCCAAGGATGCAACAATTTATAGACATCCAAGTAGTGAATATCCTAGATGTTTATGGAATGCTGCTGAGCAGAGATTGGACCAAATATTTGAATGGTTACATCTATACTAACTATTCACATAAATGACTAGCATGGAAGGGAGTGCCAACTCATATCAAAATTAAAAGAGATCCCAATATGAAACATATGATCACTAAGTATAATGCTATAAATGAAAGGGTCAACATGGCCAACTTTGAGTTTGGAGTCTACACTCTTGACAACTCTAATGTATGTGACTCTAAAGATATTTATGATATGCCTAGGATATGGAAATTATTTTTTGATGGTGCAAAGTGTAGGTGTAGATCAGGGGTATGAATTTGATTGATTAATCCCCTTGGAAAAGAATTTAATAATTCATATAGACTTTAATTTTCATGCACTAACAAGTTGGTAGAGTATGTGTCTCTAATCTTAGTTTTGTAATTTTCCACCAAGCATAACGTCAAAGAACTACTAGTTCATGGTGAATCAGAACTAGTATCAATCAAGTAAGGAGTAGGTAGCAGTGAAAATTATCTTATCTTAATAAATATAAATTTAGATTTTTGGACCTGATAGAATATTTTGATGAGCTAGCCTCAACTACAACTAATCTTATGCACACCCAAGACTCTAAACTGGGAAAACATAGTATTGAATTGGTTCCATGTCTCTTATTCCATGATAATATCAACCATTTATAGTTATTTATTGATGACCAAAAAAATTAATCATGAACAGTTTAGGCGTTATTGAGTCTCACATCACTGATGAAGTCAATGAAAATGATCTTGATAAAGGCAACATTGATGACAAAATTGTGAAATTAATTTAAAATAAAATTCCCAAGGGCATGATTTCCCTAGAAATATTATTTGATATCAATAAACTAGCTTAAATTGTCAAAATTCGCAAGGTGAATGAGAAAGTTTATAAATTAGTTGACTTAGGAACACAAGGTGAACCCCAACTAATGAATATTAGTACAAAAACCACTATGAAGAGTTAAGAAAAGCTAAAGAGATATTGACCAAGTATAAAGATGTTTTGTCATGGTCATATGTTGACTTAAATATATTCCATCCTAGAGCTATAACTCATACCATACCACTAAAAGAAGCATACAAGCCTTTTAGGTAAAAATATAGGCTAGTCAACCCTATACTGGAGCCATTAATATTAAAAGAGGTCAAGAAGTTGCAAAAATAGAGACCAGTCAACCTTGTAATAGATACATTAATAAATAAAGAGGTCAAGAAGTTGCAAAAATAGAGACCAATCAACCTTGCACTAGATACATTAATATATAAAGAGGTCAAGAAGTTACTAGATGCAAATATATTATTTCCCAATAGACACTCCACTTGGGTAGCTAACTTAGTGCCTTTTAGGACTAAAAATGAAAAAATCCAATTATGTGCAGACTTAAAAAATTCGAATAGATATTATGAAAGGGATAACTATCCTTTGCCTTCTATTGATCAAGTTATTTAGATTGTTAGTAGTTCTATGATGATGTATTATCTTGATGGATTTTTAGGGTATAACCAAGTGCTTGTGAATAAGGAAGATACATTAAATATTATATTCAACACTAAGTGTGGCACTTTTGCCTACAAAAGGATGCCTTTTGCACTAATAAAAATTGGCATAAATTTCTAAAGAGCAATGGGCCATGCTTTCTAAGGACTGATGGGTAAGTGCATTATCATTTACATGGATGATTTGACTGTCTTTTCTAAAAATAGGGAAGACCACATCATGCACTTGTAGTAGGTATTTAAAAGATGTAAGATGTATGGAATTTATCTCAACTCAAAGAACAATTTTTTTTTGTGTCACTGAGGAAAAATTATTAGGACATGTTATAACTAAAGAGGGGATTTCTTTATTCCTAATAGAGTAGATTTTATATCAAAAATAAAACTTCATAATAATAGAAAAGAATTAAAATCTTTATTTGGGAAGATCAACTTTATGATAAAGTTTATTTCTAGTTTTGTAGAAATAGTGAGACCTTTGAATGATATGCTGAAGAAGGATGCCAATATCACATGGAATGAAGAGACAAAAATGGCCTTCAAGGATATAAAAGAAGTAATAATATAGGCACCAATATTTATAAGTCGTGATTTTTCAAAATATTTATATCTTTATATTTTTTCATCTGACCATACAATTTTTGTCATCCCAACTCAGAAGATGGATGGATGTGATCATCTTATTGCTTTCATGAGTACTAAATTTAAAAATGTAGAGTTAAACCATTCCCTAATAGATAAAAATTCATATGCTTTAATTGAGGTAGTGAATAATTTTAGGCATTATATTCTTAGAAATAAGGTGTATGTAATACTAAGAAACCCTACCACTAAGCTCATGCTTAGTCAATGTGAACTAGGGGAAAGGAGAGGTAAATGGATGTTCATACTTTAAGAGTGTGATCTAGACATTAAGACTGCTAAACTTGTAAGGTGCCAAGGGTTGATTTAATTAGTTTCCAATAGTAATCCCAAGTTAAATGTCATGTAAGTAGAGTAGTAAAGTTTTTAACCCAATTATTGGTATGATTCAATTGTTCATTTACTAATTAATAGAAATTGTCCTATAATATTAACAAGGGAGAAAAGGAGATGTTTAAGGCTCAAGGCAACTCATTTATTGATCAAAGATGGAGTGATTTTCTAGAATAGTTATGAAGGGATATACTTGAGATGTGTCTTTAAAGAGGAAACCAATGAAATCCAAAGTACTTTCCATGAGAAGCTATGAAGTGGACACCCATGAAGAAGGAAAACAACATATAATATCCTTAGGGATGGTTATTATTGGCCTACTATCTTCAAATATGCTCACAAGTATGTGAGAGAGTGTCATCAGTTCCAAATATTCAACACTAAAGAACCCAAGGCAGTCATGCCATTGAAACTAGTAGTGATAAATAAATGCTTTTCTTAATACCGACTAGATTTTTTGGGGGTCATCAACCCCAATTATTTATAAGTACATAAGTATGTGCTCACTACTTCTACTACTAAACTAGATAGACTAAAGTAATGGAAACCATACAATGTAGGACTGAAGATGTGATAAATTTCTTGGAAGAAATATATGCACTATATTTAGAACATTAGCATCTCTAGTTTATGATAATAGATCTGCCTTCATATCCATTGAGATGACTAAGTGGGCATAAGATAACAAAATTATTCTCAAGTTTTCCTCAAACCATTACCCTCAAGGTAATGGGGTTTCTGTGTCAACAAATAAGAATTTGATGAAAACCATTAGGAAGTATTATACTAAAAAACAAAGAAACTATCAAAAGTCACTCAAGTATGCCCTTTAGGATGATAGAATGAGAGTCAAACAAGCTTTAAAGGCATCAACATTTTTTATAGTATATGGTTAACAACCTATGTTCCCCATCACACTCAAGCTTCCAACTTACAAGTTTATGCAATATTACATGGACGAAAAAGATTAATAGTTTGAAATTTCAAGGTTACTTAAAATTATTTAAATGGAATATGCAAGAGACAAAACTTTTACTAATTTTAGTAGACATCAAACCATAGTGAAGAGATGGTTTGATAAATGTTCCAAAATTAAGGTGTTTAGACAAGTATATTTGGTTGTTATTTTGGAAAAATCATATGAAATTAAGAGAGAGCATGAGACGTTCACTCCATTATGGATTGGTCCTTATCAGATTTTAGAGATACTAGAGATAACACCTTTAAGCTCAAAGACTTACAAGGAGTAGAGTTTACATTGCCAACAAATGGGCAATATCTCAAACATTATTTATCTACTGCTCCACCACAAGTCTATATGGAGTAATCTATAAGATTAATTAGAATTAATTTAGGTAATCTTATATTTAGCTCATTTTCTTGTTCCTTGTTTGTAAATAATGCATGTAAATATTTTCTTGCTTCTTGTTGTTGGTTTGCTTGTTGTGTTTTTACCTTTCCTTTGTTCTTTTTCCCTATTTCCAATAAGTCTTGTCAAGATAGTCATCAAGATCCAAATTACTCAACCTTCAACAAATCAATAATGTAGGTATGAACCTTAACCAATGGTTGATATTGTAGATTGATGTTATAATTTTGAAAAATTGGTAAGGACGGGTATCTAGAATGGTTGTTCCTAAAATCTTAAACCTTGATCTTGATCAAAGTCATATATAAATAAGTATTGCTTTTAAAGGAGAAAGTTTGAATTATTAAGACAAAGTAATGTTAACACTTAAAAAACAAATAATTTTTTTGGGACAAAGTTTACAACCAAAGATGATTGTCTGAAAATCAAACATTTGACCGAATCCTAAAACCTAGTTAATATGGTTCCCAACATTTGATCTAATGGCTTTATTATGGAATTAAAAATATTTCCAAGAAAAGGTGATTCTGGTAATCTCCATCACATTTATGGATACTTGGTTTGGTAGTGGAGCAAGGCCTTGAGTGGAGCCAAAAGTATCTCTATTAAGGATATGGGCTCATGACTAGCAATAGAGCAATGCCCAAGACTTCCCTAAGCTAAAGCATGATTATTAATAAACATATAAATATGCTATAAGTCAGTGTTGATGGTCAAGATCATTAATCTATAAGTTTTTATCTAAATTACATGAAAATTAGTAAGTATAACCAAAGCACACACACAACATGGCTATGTTTTGATGTTTGATCCTAATTTTACATGTGTGAGACTTGTCCTAATTATGGATTGATCTTAACTATTATACCTGATTATGTGGAATAAGTAGCCTAGTTATTAGTCTAACCTTGAGTCTTTAAATTCTAACATATTGCTATGTTTCCCCCAAAAGTCACCATTTTTGAGGTCAACATACCCCCATTTCTAAAAACGGGGACCCGTGTTTTAAAATTTTGCATATTTGTGCTTTAAATTGAAAATGACACTTGATCAAAGTTATTTATTTAAATATTATCCACACATGGTTTTCATTTAGCTTTAGTGACATCTTTTTTTATCTTTATCTTATTTTACCTAAGCTTTCTAATGTTTTCCTTTCATGTTTCTAGGTTGTAGCTCTAATAGAGTCTCGATATTGTGGATAATGTCTAGGGTTTTGAGATTTAAATGATAATTTGACCCTTTATTAATATTTATGTCTTTAAAGGTTTGATTGAATTCATGAGAAAAAAATTTAATATTTTTATAACTTAGAATGTCTTTTAACCTAGGACCTTTTAATTAAATTCAATTTTGCATGGGAATAATTATTTGTGCCATGGAATTAGTTTAATTATTAGCCTAAGGCTTTGACATGTTTATCAACATGACCAAACCTTAGTCTAAAAATATTATGCTCATTCCCTTTTTATCTCAAATCCCTTTTGTTCATATATGTTAGCTAATCACATGCTCCCTTTCCTTATGTTTTAACTTAGCCTAAATATTTATCCTAAAGTTTTAATTACATTTAATAATATAATAAAAACCTTACTCTAAAACTTTATGCCATGTCCTTTACCATCTATTGTGTCATTTTATCATGCTTAAAAACTTAGCCTAAAATTTTATCCTATGATTTTATCATGTTTATAAACATGAATAAAACCTTAGTCCAAAAATTTAGCCTAAGTTCTCTATATATCAT
This sequence comes from Torreya grandis, assembly GCA_037957365.1. Classification (NCBI taxonomy): domain Eukaryota; kingdom Viridiplantae; phylum Streptophyta; class Pinopsida; order Cupressales; family Taxaceae; genus Torreya; species Torreya grandis. Next base: position 1,138,934 of record JARHVA010004582.1, read on the forward strand.
GAGCTTAACTTAGCTAATTTTTATTACCCATAGGATCAATGATGCACATTTGATCAACTAATGATGATCCGATAATATGAGATTGATGTTGATAATTAAAAAAAGCATAGATAAAGTGAGGAAGAAATAAGTTCCAATCCCATGAATCATGATTAAAGATCGAGTGTGTCCTTGAAGATTAATTGAACTTAGCTGTGTGTACACATTTTGATCAATGGTATGTATTAAGTCAAAAATTCAACAAAGCCCTGAGACAAGCAAAAACATGACAAGTTTCATAATTTTGGAAAAATAATAGTGAGCATCCAATGGTGTTTGACCCATCAAATTAATATCTAACAAAGCATGTTCAATCAATCGAAGATGATACAATAATATAAAACAAAGGTTGAAAATTAAAATACCCTATGAGCAAACAAAAAGATGACAAGTGGCACAACCAGAGCCACAAATTAAATATCAATCATCTTGATAAAGATCAATTGTATGTGGATGAGAGTACAAATTTTGATTAGTGGTGTGGAATAAAGGACAATATAATAGATCAAGATCAACAAAGTGTAACCATCTGATTAGAGAAGATATAATGGTGCAAAATCAACGTTAACATTTCAATGAATCTTAGAGTGAATGTAGAAATGACAATATCACAATCCTAAGAAATATATAAAAGATTCAAATCAAAATTAACCTCCAAAATCAACATCAATCAACCACATTGATCTGTGTAATCGCATCCAACAGTGTGATCCTAAGTAGACTTTTCAAAGATCTAGACCCAATAAGGTGTTGACACATGTCTTAAAGGTAACAATTATATTTTAAAAATTAATAAATAGAATGACATGTCAATTCCACATTGGCATACACACCAAGATAGAAGATTTTATGGACCCTAAAAGGCAAAGGTATAAATATGCAAATTTGAACAAAATCTAAGTCACAAACCTCACATAATTTGAATGGCTACCACCATTAAATCACTATGAAAACCTTCAAAAAATCCATAACAAGTAAAAAATACCTAACTTAACCTTATATTCATTTAAATCAAGACAAGAAGAGGTGAATTACATTTTTTTCAAGAATAATTCAATCCAGAGATGAATTGTAGTCCACTAGCGAGCAATTTAACAATATTCATAGCCATGGTAGCTCAAAAAGGTGTTTCCAAGGAGGATGTGGAGCTTCTTTTGACCTTATATGTAGAAGGGAGGATTGTTAACGACACATATTTTGATGCTGCCACACTAAATCCAAGAGACAACAATTGGTCTAATCTTTTTTGGACCATTGAAGAATAACCAACCATTATAAGAGAAGAGGCGAAGAATGTGTCTATGAAGAGACTATACTACAACATAGTTGATATACAAATGATTGGTCTACACTATGAAAAAATGAAACTTGAGTTAATCCACTGTATATACATTCTTTATCTAATTTTTAATGATGTTTAAATAGATAAATGCATGTTAATTAATGGACATACTCAAAATAAAATGGCCTACATTTCTCTCATAGCCTTGGAAAACTACTACAAATTGTCCAAACCACAAATAAACCTAATCTCAATCAAAAAATGGGCCAAAGAGAATGATTTAAAGAGCATCCTTTCCATATGGCTATATTATCAGAACCAAGGGTTTTCATAATTCAATAGTAACATCCTCATTAGTCAAATTAGACATGGAATAAGGATGATCATGACAATGATGAATAGGTCATGTGATAATTCAACCACTACATATGTAGACCAAATTTGGGTGCCATTTGTCTACTCATGGTTAAAAAATAGATTGCCCCTCCTTTAGGTGAAGTAATTAGCATTGCTTTAATTAGATAGATATTTACAATTGTAAAGAGGAATAAAACCCAATTTTATATGTTGTCATACCTTATGGATGTCCTTCTTGCTATAACAAAGATTCCCAACCTAAGAGAATGGTCACCTAGTGAAACTCAAACTATTTCACAATATTACTCGAAGCTAAACATATTCGAAAAAATTGACCACATCCAATTTATCTATGATTGTGTTTATCCATCACTTAGTGTAGACACCAAAAATTTGCATATGATACTTCTAAATGTTGTCATTCCCCTAGACCACCTCAGGATCCCCTTAGGCCCAACCTTGACCTTTTTGACTCCTAAATGAACCTAACCCACACAATCTAAATCTGTTAACCTATTGTATAAAACCCACCTTTAAACCAACCGTACCTCTAACCCCTAACCATCGATGATTAAGGTGACCGTCAATGGTCACCTTGACCACCAATAGTCAGGTTCCATCATCTAAACAAACTTAACTCACCCTTAACTCTATCTTAATTTTTTATAATTATCTCATCCAAATCTATGTGTGATCCATTACATGTATGAGATATAATTATAAATCCCAATTAATGTCTTGTTGTACCTCTCCTTCCTTTCCTATAATAAGATAGGAGTAGGAGGTGAAAATCCATTCACAAATATCAAGAGCTTTTACATCCAAAGCTTTTTTTACAAGTATCCTTCCAGCAATCTAGTGATCTAACCATTAAGTGATAGAGTGAAATTTCTATCTTCCCTTGGTCAAAAGCCAAGTATTATTACTCTATCAAAGTCATGCCATACTCTATCAACGAGCCAATCATGTCAACCATTCATCTGACCAACCTTCTCTAAGATAAGTATTTATTCTCCATTATTCAATTACTTTGTATTTTTCAATCATCCTAGCATAAACCCATCTCTTGGAAACACCTTTTGTGATCCCATCAGTATGACTTTTATCAATCCTAACCCAACACATAATAACCACTGATGGTTAGTTTAACTATCAATAATTACCTCAACTACCCTTATCTCTATGGTGTGTGATGTGAAGGGGTAGGCCCTAATACCAAGCCATATATTGATTTATATTACAAGTCATTTTGAGAGCCTAAACACAACTTGAAACCATCCATAGACTTATTTTCTAGTACCCACTCCACAAACTAATTTCAGTCACACAATTTCTTATAAAGCTTAAGGCATAAACCAAAATAACTATTAAAAGGAACTCTAAGACTTAATGTAAATTTTAGTGTGTTTTTGATTTCCTTGATCATTTCTTATCTTATTTCTATTTTAGTGGAGAGATTTTCTATGTATTCTCTCCCTTATGTTTTATTATACTAACTTGTTAGTAGAAAAGGAACCAAGAAGAATAGAACCCATCATCAAACCAATAAACCTCTTATACCTCATCATAAATGGATTACATATCTAAATAAGAAATTTCTCCTCATCCTTCAAGAATTCCTTCCTTCCCTTGGGAATTTCCCCAAGGAGACACAAACTTTTCCACCATCTTAGATAACAATCCCATGACCCTTCAACATTACCTTAACACCATGCCTCACCATACTCCTACTTTGGCTCCACCTATGGACCCACCTTAAGGAATGCCTTCCCACTTTATTGGAAACACTTCTATTTCCATAGTCATGACCCAACCACTGACTACTGAAGCCTCTTCATCTACCAAAAATCCTTATGATACTACTATGGAAAACTAATCTACCCAACCTAAAAACACCCTTTTACCTTCCACCCTTACCAATAACTCTTATGCCTTAGGAGCAAGCTAACCACTAGCCACCTACACTCCCCTCACCATGGGAGTACCTAAACCTAGCATTGTTAACCTTCCTTCAACAACCCCTGATCTGCTAACCACTACCCCACTTCAAAATATTATGGTGTATATACTTTTTACCTTACCACCAATCAATATAAAGGTCACTAATACCTTACCACCAATCAATATAAAGGTCACTAATATCCCTTTTATTACCAACCCAACCATAGCTTCTACCCAATAGGTGCCCATTATACAAAACTTGGGTTATATCCCTAACCCACAAAAGCATGTGAATCTACCTACTACCTAGCTACCCATATCCACCTACCCTTACAGAGCTCTCACCCAACCACCTGTGTCTACATACCTATTGTCCCCCCAAAATATCATCTATTTTTGGGACAACATTTGAACTATTTTTGTTCTATAGACCAAAATAATCTCTTCCCTTTCCAAAATGTGTCTTGGGCATTCAAATTCCTCATTTTTCAAGCTTTTTAGAAATCTATGATCTCCTTCAAGGTTAGAGAAAATTACAAACTTGGTTTCCACAGACTCTACAAAGAGGCTTATTTCTACAAGTTCAATAGGCTTCATGGCTTCTACAAGTGGGTTCAATCAAAAGAATCAGTTTCTAACAATTGATCATTTTTGGAATTGGTTCATTGCCTTGGTTCAAATAGAAATTTCCATTGGCAAGCATCAGCAGTAGGTTCAACATTTGGTTCATCCTTTAGTTCAACATCAAATGGTTCAAAGGCAAGTTCAATCAAGCGGTTCAATGCTTTGTTTCAACATTTGGTTCATCTACTTTGTTTCAATGCTTTGATTCACTCTTTGGTTCAATCAAATGGTTTGTTAGTTGGTTCAACGCTTTGTTTGAATCATTGAACCAAAACTTGGTTCAACAATTGGTTCAACATCTTGGTTCAATGAAAAGGTTCAAAGCCTTGGTTCAATGGAATGGTTCAATAGTTGGTTCATTGCCAAAGTTCAAAGGGGTGGTTTAATGCAAAAGGAAAAAGTATCCCAAAGGATAAGTGTCCTTATGAAGGACACTTGATCAATGAAAGTACCCTTCAGAAGGGTCATTTGCAAAGGTAATTCCTTTAGAATTCAAAAGGACTAAGAATTGTCCATAGGGAAAAGCCTAGGGAAAAGCCCAGAGGAATTTATGAAGGGCTGTTGAAGGATCCCAAAGGGTAGGTGCCCTTGTGAGGGACTCTCGGCTACCAACATAAAGGGCACTTCTTGAAGCTGAAGGGTCACCTTCCCTTTGGGAAAGATGTAAAAAAAGAAGCCTGAAGGCCATTCAGGGATCTTTTCAAAGCCATGGCCTGAAAGGGCAAGTTTAATCTAAAAAAGTGCCAAATAGAAAATCTGAAAGAAGACAAAGGAATGATGTGCCCAAAAATGTCAAATTCAACACATTGAATTAGATATTGGTCCTTTAAACATACAGACCAGAATACATTCACAGATTTCAAGGCCAAGACTAGTAGAAAGTGGTGAAGGAATAGAATAGCAAACTAAATCTAGGACCCGATTCAATTAACTAGAAAAGGAGGAATGATGAAGATAAGATCAGATTGCCAGGTGGACATTGAAAGTTGCAAACTTTCAATAAGTGTGACTTGTTTCCCTACATTGATAAAATCAAATGGGTAAAATGCCCCTAAGTTCTAGCATGTCTTCTTAACAGATTCTAATGCAAAATGATGTATTACTATTCGTGAGTCCTTCTTGAAGAGGTTATATAAGGGACTCTCTTTTGTTGTAATATGGATCTATTTTTTGACAATTAGAACAAAACTTTGCCCAAATTGTAAGGCATTACTAAGACTTTGAGCTCAGATTGATGATCATATTTTATTACTGGAATAAAAAAAGCAAATGGTTTTTCAGACTTTTTGCTGTAATATCTTTGTTGTTGCAGAAACTATTCTTATGTCTTTTTCTTCAATATATTTTCTTTTCTTTTAATTCAACAAGTATAATTAGTGACAGGAGTCAAGAAGGTGTCCTGAAGAGTCAAGTGTGGAGAGACTTTGTGACCCCATAATTGCCTTTAGTGTGTTTTCTTTCCATTTCTATGTAAAGGACTTTGGGATGACTTTGTGCCCTCATTGTCATTCGTATCTTACTCTTAAGCAATTTAGGTGGAGACTTTGTGCTGCATATCAATTTGCTAGTTATTACATCCTTTGTTAAATTTTTGCTATTACTACCAGGAGTATTCTTGTGGTTTGCTAAATAGTACTTCTAAAAGAAGAGGAGTGCCTTCTATTATCTCCATTGAATTTTTCCTTTGATTTGTATGCATCATCTTTGAATAAAGAGAGATGGATGGTTTATCCTACCCTTGAGTATTATTTTCTATTTATATATATATATATATATATATCATACCTATAGGGAACCTCCCCTTGATGAGAGAAGAGATCAGTCCCCTTCTGATGTGGTAAAACTACACATTTGGATGACTAATCTTCCTACTTTGGTTGATCAGACCTATTTTGTTTATCAGTACGATGATTGACAAAATATTCAACCAACAATTTTTGATGACTCCATTGGGGAATATAACCCATTATCATTATAATTCTTATCCATTATAGACTATGGTGACTCCGTTCCATGTCTTACCCATTATCCATTTATAGCCTTACCATTTTCATCCATCTCCATTATATTATCTGGTCTGTAAAACTAGAGCTGCTGGGAAAGAAAGCACAGTTTGAAGCCTCAAGCTTTAAGCTGAAGCAAGGCCAATTTCTTTTCCATTTTTGTCCTATAACCTGGCAACTCCACTTAGATGTGTTATCCCTATTGTTCATAATCTGATCATGGTAGTTTGAGGCCCCTGGGGTAACTCATTTGGCCCACTTAATCTAACTCCACCCCTACATGAGCTACCACTTATTTCGAGGAAGAATTTCCCGAAATTCTTTTGTGATGGAAGAGTCCACCCTGATGAACACATTATAGCCTTTACCATAGCATGTGGTTTGATATGGATGGAATTTGAAGATGTGGTAGTTAGGGTTTTTGTGGAGACCCTACAAGGTGCTACTATAGATTGGTTCTACCATCTGCAAGCTGGATCAATGACTGACTGGGATACACTCAAAGCTAAGTTTGAAGCCAGGTTCAAGCTTATAAAAGATGTGCATGCCTTGCTAACCCAACTCACTCAAATGAAGAAAGAGCCCCATGAACCTATGAGGGACTTCATTACCAGATTCAACACATTGAGGCACAAGATTCCCATGGTCACCCAGCTAACACCTCAAAATCTCATGTGTTTCTTCATCAACTCATAGTTGCCTGAAGTGAGTTTTTTGTTGAGACAGGCTAGACACATGGACCTTGAGGCTACTTAAGACTTGGCGACTAAGCTAGAAGATGATCTTATCTTGGTAGGAAAGATAAGGAGAGATCCTAAAAGAAATAGAGCTTCATCATCTTTTGAATATTCATATACAAGCACCACTGATCCAATGGTGCAAAAGCTAGAAAATGAATTGCTAGCCTTGAAAAGGCAAATGGCACAAAGTATGTCTTCTACTCCTCTATATAAATATATACCAAACAAGACATTTCCTAATCAGCCATATCAAGGTAATGCTACTAGAAGTCATGGGAAACTAAATCATCTTCTTCATCCACAGAGGAATCTTGCCCTTGAAGCACCTCCAACAAACTCGATAGTTGGATATCTAGAAATAAAGCATGTTTCCTATTTCCAACTTGAGTTAGAGCAAGAAAATGACACTAATCTCTTTAGGGAGGATCTAGAAGAATCAGTTGGTGACTCCCACATTGGTTTCCTAAATTACTAGGATGAACCCAAAAGTGAAGGTGAAGTAGTCAAAGGATCATACCAGTATTCACCCAGTTTGTGAATCAGTTAGCCTAGCAGGTTGACAAAGAGAAGATAGAGGAGTGATCCCAACCATCGATTTCAATTTCTGAGTAGAGAACCCCTCTTCCATTTCAATCAAAGGACCTGGTGATTACCAAGAAGTAAGTACATCAAACATCTTTGTACCTTCTACTTTAGCTTTGCAAACCACTCCTACCCCTCCCAAAAATCAAAAGGATGAACTCCCATCCTCTCTTCAAAATCCATTCTAGTCATTTGACATGATTTATCATATCAAGGAACCCAAAATTCAAATGACTAAGTTTGAATCCCTACAAGTCAATCCTGAGCAATTGGACATTGATGGATAACCAGATGTAGACCTATCTAAGACAAAATACATGGTCACCCAAACATCAGCCCCTGTAGCACAAATTCTATCTGAGTCTTTAGGTAGGGGTAATTATTTCTTTACCATGGAGGATGTTCATGTTTCTGCATATGAAATTCTTATAGCTGACAATCCAAGAATTGATCCAAATAAGACTTTAGGAGAATTGGTAGGATGTAGTATAAACGAGGAAGGATCTTCCATCTCTAATGAAGAGAAATCTGATAGGATATCAGCTTTTGATGATGACACCAATTCTTCCACCAATGATGAAGTTGGAACCATGTTGATATCGCCTTAAGGAGATATTCTTCATGCAATTTACAAGTCAGCAACACTAACAACATAGCTAGATGTGAATCTCTATTGCTTAAATTGAAGATTGCTCAAGATGAAGAAGTTAACCTCCTTCACATCATAGGAGATGTTAATCTAATAGTTTGTCAAGAGTTTGATATGGACAATCCAATCATATGTTAGACTGAACTAGAAGAATAACCAATTATGGTAATGGACCATGCTGCTACAAATCAAAATCAGGCAAAGGAACCCTTCGTAGGGAGAGCAAGGAGTTATGGTTTTCAGTTTGAAGACCACGTCCTGCCACAAAGCAAAAAGAAGGAAAGACCAAGAGGAAGATGTAAAAAATTGGTTTCCTGGTGGAGAGCTCCATTCACCCATCACCATTTCTAGGGACAAAATGTCTTCCTACTGGTTTACCAAGATGGCACGCTATTTTCACTCTCTCAAGAAGTAGCATCTAAAATACTTCAATTCTTGAAGTATCAGATCATTACATATGTATATATGTATATTTGCATAGTTTTTAATTCTATTTTGTTTTGTTTGTTTCCATTTTTGATGCCTTTCATTTCTGGGTACCATGACTTTGTAACCCAATGGTATACTTGAAGACACTATTAGATTCTACTCCTTTCAATTCTTTTTTCAATTGAAAGAAGTTCCCTAACTGGAGCCAACTGTTGTCCCCCAAAAATATCAGTTATTTTTGGGATAACATTTGAACTATTTTGGTTCTACAAACCAAAATTATCTCTTGCCTTTCCAAAATTTTGGTTCAAGGTTATAGAAAACTATGGACTTGGTTTCTATGGACTCTACAAATAGGCTCATTTCTACAAGTTCAACAAGCTTCATGGCTTCTACAGGTGGGCTCAATCAAAAGAATTAGTTTCTAATAATTGGTCATTTTTGAAATTGGTTCATCACCTTGGTTTAAATATAAATCTCCATCGGCAAGCATTAGAAATAGGTTCAACATTTGGTTCATCCTTTGGTTCAACGTCAAATCATTTAAAGGTAGGTTTAATCAAGTGGTTCAACACTTTGTTTCAACATTTGGTTCATCCTCTTTGTTTCAAAACTTTGATTCATTCTTTGGTATAACCAAATGGTTCATTAGTTGGTTCAAGACTTTGTTTGAACCATTGAACCAAAACTTGGTTCAATGGTTGGTTCAACGTCTTGGTTCAACGAAAAGGTTCAAAGCCTTGGTTCAATGGAATGGTTCAATAGTTGGTTCATCACCAGAGTTTAAAGGGATGGTTCAATGCAAATAGAAAAATTCTCCTGAAGGACAAGTGTCCTTACGAAGGACACTTTATCAATGAAAGTACCCTTCGAAAGGGTCATTTCCAAAGGTAATTCCTTCAGAATTCAAAAAGACTAAGAATTGTCCACAAGGAAAAGCCTAGGGGAATTTATGAAGGGCCACAGAAGGACCTCGAAGGGTAGGTGCCCTTGCAGGGGACTCTCAGCTGCCAACTTAAAGGGCACACCCTAAAGCTGAAGGGTCACCTTCCCTTCAGGAAGGATGTAAAATAAGAAGCCTGAAGGCCATTCATGGATATTTTCAAAGCCGTGGCCCAAAAGGGCAAGTTTAATCTAGAAAAGTGCTAAACAAATAAGCTGAAAGAGGACAATGGAATGATGCACCAAAAAATGTCAAATTCAACATAGTGAATTAGCCATTGATCCTTTGAACATACAGACCAAAATACATTGACAGATTTCAAGGCCAAGACTAGCAAAAAGTGGGGAAGGAATAGAATAGCAAACTAAATCCAGGACCCAATCCAATTAACCAAAAAAGGAGGAATGATGAAGATATGATAAGATCACTAGGTGGACATTGAAAGTTGTAAACTTTCAATAAGTGTGACTTGTTTCCCTGCATTGATAAAATCTAATGGGTAAAATGCCCTTAAGTTCTAACATGTCTTCTTAACAGATTACAATGCAAAATGATGTATTACTGTTCCCGAGTCCTTCTTGAAGAGGCTATATAAGGGACTCTTTTCTATTGTAATATGGATCTCTTTTTGACAATTCAAATGAAACTCTACCCAAATTGTAAGGCATTATTGAGACTTTGAGCTCAGATTACTGATCATATTTCATTACTAGAATCAAAAAAGCAAATGGTTTTTCAGACTTTGTGCTGTAATATCTTTGTTGTTGAGGAAACTTTTTTTATATCTTTTTCTTCAATATATTTTCTAATCTTTTAATTCAACAAGCAGAATTAGTGATAGCAGTCAAAAATATGTCCTGAAGAGTCAAGTGTGGAGAGACTTTGTGCCCCCATAGTTGCCTTTAGTGTGTTTTCTTTCCATTTCTATGTAAAGGACTTTAGGATGACTTTGTGCCCTCATTATCCTTTGTATCTTACTCTTAAGCAATATAGGTGGAGACTTTGTGCTGCATATCGATTTGCTAGTTATTACATCCTTTTTTACATTTTTGCTATTACTTCCAAGAGTATTTTTGTGGTTTGTTGAATCATACTTTTGAAAGAAGAGGAGTGCTGTCTATTATTTCCATTGAGTTTTTCCTTTGATTTGTATTCATCATCTCTGAAGAAAGAGAGATGGATGGTTTATCCTACCCTTGAGTATTATTTTCTATTTATATATCAGTCCCCTTGATTAGAGGAGAGATCAGTCCCCTTTTGATGTGGTAAAATTACATATTTAGATCACTAATCTTCCTACTTTGGCTGATCAGACCTATTTTGTTTATCAGTATGCTGATCGACAAAATATTTAACCAACAATACCAATATGTGGTAGCTTCTCAACCTCCTACCAATTGTCAATATGTCATCCAACCACAACAAAAGTATGAACCTTAAAACCTTCTAGGTATACAACCATAAATGGATCTGATGAAAATGCTCATGGATAAAATGACCATTCTAGGGTCATCCATTTTTGGGGCTCATAACATTCTATCAGATGACCAGATCTATAATGAACCAATTCACCCATTTGTCCCTATCATACCATATCCCCCTTTGTGGGAACTTCCCAAGTTTTCTATGTTTTAGAGTAAGGAGGATCACCAAAAACACGTTAGGGCATTTATGAATGCATGTTATTTGATTACCTATGATGATCCCTCCTTCTTTATACCTTCCCTATGTCCCTATTTGGTCTAACATTAGACTAGTATAGTGCCATAACCAAACACTCTTTATTATCCTTCACTTAGGTAGCTAAAATTTTCTTGGTTCACTTTTTGATAAACATCTCTAAGAAATTTTCTGTCACTGACCTTTACTCTATTCATCAATTTGATGATCAATCTAAAGATATTTTTTTAGCCCACTAGAGAAGCTTGATCAATCAACTTTCCTTTTCTTTATCCCAACCCAAACTGATAGAAAATTTTGATTAGGCTTGGGCCAAGCACATCTCTTCTACATAACATGTTCAAAGCTTCTAAACTTTTGACAAAGATTTTACCATGGTGTGTAAACTACAGAATAGATCCATAGATGAAGGAAAGTTAAAATTGAAAAACAAGAACTCTACCTACCTACAAAACCAATGAGGCCTTTTCCTCTAAACCAAGCAACCAAACCAACACCAGGACCAAAATCAATGGAACTATGAATGTGGTTTTCCTTAACCTCTCTTCCATCATCTTTCAATCAACCAAACTCCTCTAGCTCCATAAAATAAATCATGAGGAACTAAAACCAAAATAATCATAAGTAATTTACTCCTTTTGGGGAATCTTATGCTTCAATATTGGAGAAGTTACTAAACGCTAATATCATATAAGTTCCTCCTATCAAACTCCATCATCAATTTCATTCTTCTCATCCTACACCCAATTGGTACAATGATAATGACCTATGTTCTTTCCATTGAGTGGTGGGTCATGATGTTATTAGGTGTAATACCTTTAAAAACATTGCCCAATCCCTAATTGTCAAAGGGAAGATTGTGTTGGATAACCCCAATACACATCCAAACTAATCCCTTGACATTTTTAGATAACCTTTTCCAAATCATACACCTACAAAAAATGAGATTATAAAAGTTGAGTGTTCTCATGATGCCCATACCATCAATATTATTCTTGACACACTCATGGTTGAAGAACCTACCACCCAGTCTACCTATTCTTCACCCTCTCCACTTAAATGGGTAGTGGAGTTACCTCCTCATCTTTTGGAGACCCAAACTAAAGAATTAACATTTTTTCTCCTCCACTTATTGAGGTAGTGGAGTCACCTACCCCTCCTCCAACTAACATAACTAAATAAACAACCATCACCACTCTACCTTCTCTCTTAACTACCAAACAATTCATTGCCCATCTAGAGGTCATTTTTGAAGAAGAAAACACCATACCTATACCTCCCATAGAGGAACTATCCATCCAAACCTTACATCCTTTGATTAAGGAATAGGATGAAGTTACCATTTCCCTTTCTTAATCTATGGGCTTTTCTTTTGAATCCACTAACTAGGTAATAAAGTTAGTCTATAAACCATTCTCTCAACTAGTTCAGAAGTTGGAATTTATCTCAAACCCTGACATGGATTAAGACACCTTTTGGTAGTAAGTGGGGCTCCTTTACATTACCAAATAGGTACCTTCAACCACCTCACTAACAGACTAACCAATCACTCATGTTATCCAACCCCCTATTTTATCAACCAAAGTAGTAAAAACCTTTATTAACCCAACCATTTATAAACCATCCAAAGTAGCTAAATATCAAACAACCAAATCATCCTCTCTAACCAAACCCACCAAAATAACAAAAAACCTTGTTATCTTCCCTACATAGAGCCTTAATCACCGATCGCTGAAAATAGAGCTCACCTCACTAAACCCATCAAATGAACATTGAGCCAAATCAACCAAAGAGGCAAAGCTACCAAAAGGCTAGAAGACCAAACTCTTACATCCCTTAACCTTACCATTTATTTTGTGGCCTCATCCCTCCACTTTGATTAGGAAGCCAATTCTCTCAACCAAAACCAAACCACCATTTTTGGTTACACTAGCACACTTGCTTTCTAACACACCCATGTTCACCAATACATCTACCTCTAATTTATCAACTTCCAACTAACCAAAACCAAAACCATCAACTAAGAACACTGTCTTGCCCAAAACCTTTACCACTAAACCTATTCTTAAAAATACATCCATGTCACCAACCAAAGCCAAAACCTCTAACCCTTGTCACCTTTAATTGAGTATTACTTGACTAGTTTCCAATGGTTATTTCAAGCTTCTTGTTTAAACTTACCTCTTATCAGACCATTCAACCCTCTCAATCTAAAACCCATTTTGTATAATGATCACTAATTATGATCCTATCATAGGACACCAGGCGATGACACAAAAAACTAAAAAGCTCTCCAAACCATAGTGTATCAGTTATATGATGAGGATGACCTATTAATTGATGAACCTCCCATGAGCCCGTCACCAAACTAGCCATTAAAAACTAATGCATAATATCTACCTACTCCCCTATTCTCACCTTAGAGTGAGGAAGAGCCTAACCAATCTCCTACCCCAACATCTCCCTCTATCCATACCATCCATGTGGTCATAAGATCACAACAAAATGATAAGGGGAATGTGAAGGTGTCCATTTCATGGACATATCCATCTTTTGCCTCCCAACCAAACCACACCCAAGCATCTTCACCTTCATCCAAACCCAAGGTATCTATCCTAGGTACCTCTCAATCCAACCCCTCTAAATCCATCAAAAGAGTGGTTTTAGAACAACTTCACCAAACCCCAATGAGGATGAGCCTACATGAATTGATATCTACCTCACCTCATCATTTCAAAGTAATGATAGAAGTATTGTAATTGATAAAGGTCTAACCTAAAAACCTTCAACCTCTGGTAGCATTTATTAACACTCTTCAACTTTCTAACCTTGGCACCTTTAAGGATTTAGAAATACCCTTCATCCAGCCTAATGACCTAGATCCCCCTCTTTTCATCACATACAACATCAACCAAAACCACATGAAATGGCTCATGATGGATGGGGGAGCTAGTATTAACATCATCTCTTCTCATGCCTATGATCAACTTAAACTACCAAACAACATCATGTCTAAAACCTCTACCATCCTTGAATAATTCATTAATACCATGACCACAACTTTGGGAAGTGTTATCCTCCATATCCATTTAGGACTTCACACACTCCTTAAAATTTTCTATGTAGTGGAAGGCAAATTACAATACAATGTTTTACTAAGATGACCTTGGATCCAATCCATGGGTTGTCTACCCTATACCCTTCATCATTACATCAAATTTGAACATGAAGGTCAGGTTATCACCATACAAGTTGACCCATGTCCCTTCTCATCATGTAACATGACTTATCAACCCAAATATGTCCTCCTACCTCCATCTAACACACCCTTATCATCCCAAGATAAACCTTTAACCATAAAAAGATGATGTCATATCTTCTTCTCTTGATGAGGTATTAACTAAATCTTTCATCCCTTTAAACCAAATCCCCACCAAAAATTTCCTGGAATCCACATTCCAATGCTTTTCACTAGGGGAATATGATGTCCTCACCCTTGATACTTTCCCTACTCCCTATGAGAAAGGTAAAATTGACCACCAACCTATGTATAACCCTAATAATAGAACCATTATTCTCTTTGGACACTGAAACTATCAAACCCATTTGACCTATGGGGGACTTGACAAACCACTTAACACTCTTGCCACCTCATATTCACCTAGACCATTCTTAACCTCTAGCTTATCCTATTTAGAGAACCCAAACATTGCTAAGACATACCTCCATAGGTGTGATTGGAAGGGATTTGGTCTTGGATGATATGAACATGGTCCACAAGAGTTGATTTACATTGAGATAAGAAATCATCATGAGAAATAGGGCCTCAGCTTCATTCTACTTCACAAGAAGAAAACCAAACCGCCTACCACCCCCATTATCAAGGAAGATGTCCCTTCCTCAATAGCATCACTTGAATTAGAGTGTGAGGATGATGACATCATCCCCATATCTATTTTTCATCAACATGATTAGCCTAAGACCCTTGAATTATCAAAAGGAAAGGGAAACTATAACCATCCCTTTGACCCATCTTGATATGATAGGAGATGAATCTCCTACCATTAATACCATTCAGTGTCAAGATGATGATTTTATTCTCACCTATATTGGTACACTTTATTCTTCCATCCACAAATATCTACCTCAAGATAATTTAACCATGTTGAATGAATCTATTATGGATGCCAAATTTTGCACTCCAAGTAACCCCTATATTGTCAAAATCAACTAATCATTAAATTTTAGAGAGTTATAGGACTTCCCCTCTTTATTCCAAGACAATAGTATATAATTTTATTGGTATTATAATGACATGTATACCATTGACCCCTCCAACTCTATCCAAAACATAGTCACCCATCATGATACCAAACATGTCATGCAAAAGCATTAATGAATACAACCTCACATAACCCTTCTTATCAAAGAAGAGCTTCAATGTATCCTATCTATATATTTAATTCAACCCATTAACTATCCTTAATGGGTCTTAAATGTCATACCTATCACCAAAACCATAGGGGGGACACACATTTTTATGGACTTTCATGACCTCAATCTCACTTACCCCAAAAATGACTTCCTTATACCAAGAATTGACTAACTAGTTGATCTTACAGGCAACCAAAATATTTTGTCTCTCATTGATGTATTTTTGAGTTATAATTAGATCCTAATCACCCCTGGAGATCAATACATAACTACCTTTATTACCCCATGGGGGACCATCTACTATAGGGTTATGCCTTTTAGACTAAACAACACTAGTGTAGCCTACCAATGTGCCATGACCTATATCTTCCATGACCTTATTCACAAAATTATCAAGGATTGTGTTGAAGACCTTCTTCAGAAATCCAAATATCATAAGGATCATTTGTCCTTCTCAAAATCATATTTGAATGACACATCCATTATCATGTCTGTCTTAACCCTAAGAAGTGAGTTTTAGGGGTCTTGTTAGGAAATCTCATTTACTTTATTCTCTCCCTCTAGGGGTGTGAAGTCAATCCTACCAAAATTAAATCGATCCTTGACATGCCTTCCCCCACCCACCTTAAGCAACTCCATATCTTGCAAGGGAAGATCCAATCCATTCATCACTTTATCTCCTAGCTCTTATATCAATGCCAACCTTTACATCACCTTATAAAAAGGGACATATCTTTTAAATGGAATAATGACTATTAAAAAGACTTTGATTCACTCAAAGAGTACCACTTATCTCCACCTATCCTCACCCCTCCTAAGGATGACCAACCTTTCTACCTTTATATTTCTATCATTGACCACTCCCTAGTAATAATGCCTGTTCATCAAGATGAAAAATATAAAGGGAAATTAGTCTACTACATTATTTGCATGACTGTAGAGTATGAGACTCAATATACCCATATTAAGAAGCTTTGCTTAGATTCAGTCTTCATATCCACCAAACTTCACCACTACCTTCTTAACCAAAAAAGCTATGTCATAACCAATAATGACCCACTCAAGTATATACACTCCAAACCATACCAAAACCAATGTCTGACCAATTGGCTCATTCTTTTAGTATATTTTAACCTTGAGTTCCTCTAGCAAAAGTCAATTAAAGGGTAATTTATTACTAACCAATTGGTTTGGTACTATTAGTAAATAACCACACACCTCCTCTTGAGTTCTCTAATGAATCCATCATGGTGCTCTCTTAGGTAGATTTTAGCTACCAAGTGACCACATTATTTGATGGATCCAAGTGTGAACATGGTGGGGGTATCAATATCATCCTTATTCTCCTTGATGGATAACCTCTTCTTTTATCCTTCAAGCTAGATTTCAAATGTACTAACAATATGGATTAGTATGAAACCCTAGTTATAGGCCTTCAAACTATGTTATCCTCGAGAGTCAAAATGATCAATATATTTAGTGGCTCTCAACTAGTGGTCAAGAAAATCAATGGCTCTTACAAGTGTAAAAGTGATGTTTTGTAATAGTATAAATAGCTAGTTGATGAACTCCTAAAATCATTTAAACACTATCATATCCAATCTACCCTATGATTTACTAACAAGTTTGCCAATGCCATGGCTTCCCTCACCTCTCAAATCCCATCTACACCTTATGACTCTAAGTTATCTATTATTATCCATAGACTTACCTAGCCTTCCTATATCAAGCTAGATTCTCCCACCATTGTAAATGTGGAAGATACCCAACATGACCTTTGGTATCAGTAGACCTTTGACTATCTCAACCTTAACATTATTCTCTCTATCCTTTCTTGGAATTCTCAAAGAGCATCTATTTAGAGTACCTCAAGTTATATTATCATGGGGGTATTCTTTATAAACATGGATTTGGTGGTCTCCTCTTATGTTACCTACACAGTCATGAAGCCTCTTATGCTATCAAAGAAATGAAAGATGGGATTTATGGGAGACACTTTAGTGGTCTCACTATAGATATAACACATCCTTCACCTTGGTTATTACTGACCTACCCTCAATCAATATTGTTGTGATTATGTGAAAAAGTGTATTAAGTGTCAACATGTCAATTTACATCATGTACCTAGCCATAGTCTTCATGTATCCCTTGATTTATGGCCCTTCTCATAATGGGGTCTAGACATTATTAGTGAAATTAACCCCATTCTTCATAGTGACATCATTCTATCATCACCATGACTAAGTATTTTACCAAATTGGTAGAGGCTATTCCTTTAGTCTCAACCAAATTGGAAAATATTATCAAATTTATCAACCATCACATCATCTACCATTTTTGTGTTCCTCACAAAATCATCACCACTAATGGTAAATACTTTAAAAATAAGTAATTATAGGTTATTTTTGATGCATTTAAGATTAAATTAAGTTTATCCTCAACATATCTCCCTCAATGAATGAATAAGTTGAAACATCTAACAAAACTCTTAACAATACGATCCTTTAAATGATTAATGCATTTGGTCAACATTGGTATGTGCACATCCATTTCACCTTATGGGTATATCGTACTATCATAGAAACTACTATAGGTACTACCCCATTATATCTTGTGTTTGGCATGGAAGTTGTCTTACCTATTAAATTTAAAATCCCATCTCTTCACATATCTTTGCAAGACCTCATTTTGGAAGATAATTATTATTAGTAGCATTTATCCCAGTTGGATCTCTTTGATGAGAATCATTTATCCTCCCTTACCCATCTTCATGTCTATCAAGATCATGTCAAACATGCCTATAACAAACACCTTAAAGTGTGAGAATTCAACATTAGAGACCTTGTCCTAAATAAAAATCAACATGTCACCAATATGGATAAAAGCGAGTGGGACATGTTTACTTTCAATTGGCTTGGGCCTCATATCATTACCCACAGGTATGGATTAGGAGTTTACAAACTATCATCTTTTGAAGGCAACCTAGAACCTAAGCCCTCAATGCTTTACATCTACATCATCTATTTTATTAAAAAGGATTGAACTCACCTTCTATCTCACTTAAGCTCATCCCTTTCTTTCAATCCACACTCTTCCCCTTAATTTAGGGCCAACTAATCAAAGTTGAATCATGTGATTATCCATCACAATCATGGAATCATCTTGAATAATGGGTACCATGGCTCTACCCATGGCGTGATTATCATGTTAATTTCCATCCCATCTATAGGGTAGATTCTTATGATAATTTTCTCCTAAAACCTCTTTACACCTCATCAACCTTCTCATGGTTCTATTTTTGCCTTCATAAAGGTGAAACTTAAAGCCTAGGTAAGCAAGTATATGTCAAGAAAAATCAAACAAAACAAAAAAAAATCCAAACTAATAACAATCATGGGTGTTCCTAGCGTTCACAAACTACTCCCTTAAATTATATCTATTTTAAACATATTAAAAAATTGCTCCAAGTAAGGTGGACTGCTCCCTTGAAGGACAACTATCAAAGGCATTAAAGAAAGTAGACAAACTTAGACCACTCCCTTGAAGGATCAATGAGTAAGGAATTTTTCAAAACAAGTAATTTCTTGGAAGCTTTCTGCATCAATAAACATCCCCAACCATCCTAAGCAATAAGCAAAAGACCCATTATATAGAAAAAGCAAAAAGATTTTTTTTTTGAAAGCTACAATTTTCTCTCATAAGAAAAATAATTCTAAAAGCCACAATTACCTCTCATGAGTAGACTTCATGCATCAATCAGTCTACACTTTGTATGACATAGACTTTTTTATATTGACTCTTTATAAACCTATAGATGAGGCATGCTAGTCTCACAAAAATGTTCCATCTTTCATCCAACTCCCCATTGTATACTATAAGCAAGGGATTTTCAGATCACTTTATATTATGTGATCAAGACACCTTTTTAACCAACTAACAAATTCTAATACAAAGCATTCAAAGGTCATATGTTCCTTAATCCAATTCAACATGGGTTTTATTTTAATCCTTATCAAATAATAAGCATCATGTCCTGTTCCTATCTTGTTATGACTAGTTGATATGTTCACTAAGACCTTTGTCTCTTGATTATATTCTTTGTTCTCACATCTACTATTGTTGATTAACTTACTTTATATGATCTACCTCAAGAAGATTAATAATAGCCATAATCATAAACACCACACATTAACAAGTTGAAAAATAAAAAAAATTATTATTGTTCAAAGGTCAGGTTACCCCAAGTATGGGAAGTGGTGTTCCCCCTAAAATTTGGAGTCAATGAGGTAGAATAGAATAAAGTGTGGGTTTTATAAATGGTGGAGGTGTGGATGAAGGGTGACCGTGAAATGTTGTAAGCAATGATTGGTATAGGGAAGTCATCTTTGGAGAAAGCAAAGTTGTTAGTCATTGGTTAGGTTGTGACTCACTAATGATAATTGACCATCAATAGTTAGGATAACCACTAATGATCACTATGTATGACCACTGATAGAATCCTAAACCCTAACCTAACCCAATACCCACCCAAAACCCCTCAATCTTTACATATTTCTACCATTTATAAAACCTACCCACCCTTACCTCCCTTACACATGATTAATTACCAACATTACCCATAAATATCATCAAAAACCAAGTAAACCCTACTCTTTAAGGCATTCCAAAAACAAACTCAGCAAAATAAATGACAAATCCATCAAATATATTTACAAAATTAAGCTACAACTATTAATTAATGATGTCACCAACCTCATTACTTGACCATCATCAAGGACATATCTAGGGACCCACTACCCATCCTCATCCACATCTATGCTAAATCCTATCTTGATCACCCTCTAGTCCATAGTCCATTCAGTTTGATCATTAACCACATGCTTACTACACTGTCAACACTTTCTCCATCAAATGTTTTTATCCCAAGTGAAAAATAGCCATAACTGAGAAGTTAAAATGTTAAAGTGAACAAATTGATAAATAAGTTCACTTTTTCCATATACAAATTTAGGGTTTGCACCCTAACCATCGATGATTAGGGTGATAATCGATGGTCACCCCTTATACCCCTGAACGTCAATGGTTGGGATCTTATAATTTTTCTTATCACTCTTCACCCAATCTAACCATAATAAAACCCAATCATTTATACACACATGGAGACTACCTTCTTCACGCGCCTCACCTCTTACTTTGTCACCTCACCATTGGTCCATTTTGGCCCAAATAATATGTGTTTTACATGAATTTTTCCTAGTCCTTTTGACTATAATGACAATAATTACCATGTTGAGCAATTTTTAACTTCTACTACCTTATGCTTACCAAACCCACTTGTGTCTTCCTAGGATCAATTCTTAAATTAGATACCCATGAATTCACCTAACTAGTTTGTGTTTACTAGGAGTACTTCCTACTTTGGACACCCACAAGAACATATACATTACCTAGGGAACTTATATTTACAAGTGTACATATGCACCATTCCTAAATGTGGTTACATGGTCTACTTATCACTTATCCTTCTAAGTATTGAACTTTAATTTTACCAACTATGGTAACCTAGTCTATGCACGATCTTGGCTATCACACCTTTTGTTGTACTTCATTCATGCATTTGTGATTTAGTGCCAAACCTATCACCCACCTTCATGGTACCCACCTTTATCATCACCCTCAAAAACTCATCTAACCTACACCTAATTTTATTTTACCTCATTGACTCCCATTTTGAGGGAGAACAACTCTTCCCATACTTGATAGAACCTAACCTTTGACCCACAATACATTCTTTTTTTAACTTGTTGATTAAACATGAATGATAAAATGGGGAAAAAATTTAGACATCGAAAACTTGCACATGATGGTTTTGAATGTGAAAGTTCCTTTAAACCACTTGAAGACCCCTTTGGTCCCAACCTTGACGTTTTTGACCCATAACTAAACCTAACCCACCTAACTTAAGTTATTTGACCTACAAGATAAAAACCACCTTTTAACTAACCCTGCCTTTGACCCCAAACTATTTATGGTCAGGATGGCCATCGATGATCACCTTGACCACTAATGAATAGGTTCCACCATCTAAACAAACTTAACTGACACTTAACTCCACCTTGATTTATTATAATTGAATCATCTAAATTTTCATGTGATCCGTTACATGTGTGAGTTATAATTAGAAATCCTAATTAACATCTTGTTCCACCTTTCTTTCCTTTCTTATAATAAAATAGGAGTAGGTGATGAAAATACATCCACAACTATCAAGAGATTTTATATCTAGATCTTCTTTTCTAGGAATCCTTCTAATAATCTAGTGATCCAACCATCACATCATAGAGATAACTTGCCATTATCCATTTAGAAATAGCCAATATTGTTAATCTATCAGAATTATTTAGACTCTATCAATGAGCCAATCATCTCAACCATTCATTTGACAAACCTTTTATAAGCTAAGTATTTATTTTCTATAACTCAATTACTTTCTTTGTATTTTTAAAATATCTTAGTACAAACCCATATCCTTGAATCACCTTTTGTGATCCTATTAATCTGACTTTTATCAACCCAAACTGAGCACATAGTAAGTATCAATGGTTATCTTGACCACTAGTGGTCTGTCCCAACTATCGATGGTTGCTTCAACTATTGATGATCACCTCACTTATTGATGGTCACCTCAACCACTAATGGTCACTATGGTATAAAATAACAACAAATTATTTTCACCTATTTACGCTCATCAAAATCTAATTTTCTTTTCATTTGCTTGTTCACAGACCCCTAACCTATTTTCTAAATCACACTTGACTTGTTTAGCATTAGTAATTGACTTGCTTGTTTATATATTAGTCATTCTAGTCTATTTATTTATCAAGCATTTATTGTTTTCAATTTTAAGTACATTTTGATTATTGATGCAAGTACTCTATAATTTGATTTCTAAACTTAATTGTTTAAAATGTGTGGATTAACAACCCTTGAGGAAGCTCTTTCTTTTGGGATCTAACTAGTGCTAGGCAATCCACTTGGATATATATCTAACCAACCATTTGCTTTAGTATTGTCTTATTTCCAAGTCATCCTCCCAATATAAAGAGGATTTATTCACAATCATCTGATTTAATGTGTGTACAATCTAATAGGGTTTTTAGGGTTGACCCTTTCCATGGAATTTCTTATTTTTTTGAAATATAAGAAGAAATTCAATGAAACACTTAGTGAGGCTATAATATATCATCCCATGGAAAGGGTAAATCCACTAGTTAGGAAATATGTTGAAGCTATGGGTGATATCTAGTTATACCTAGATTGTACAATCATTAGAATTGAAGGGACTCAAAGCCAACCAATCAAGCTACCCATCCACACACCCAATAAGCTATTAAAATAAGAAGTATCATATCAATTATTTTATGGAATTGATGTATTATGTATAATCAATAAGAAAGGGTTCCTCCATAACCCACTAATAACTATTAAAAGGACTACATTTAGGCAACAAGAGAGCATAGAAGTAACATCTAGACATTGAACATCCTTAAAATTGAAAATTGATGAGCTGAGGTACTCGGACCCTTATCTAAGGGTTAAGAAACATTTAAAGGAAAAAGGTATTAATGTAACTTATGATCATCATCCTGGTGCTTTTGACCCTGTGTACATAAAAACATCCTCATTCTTTGAGGTCACTAGGATATTGATAGAACATAAGCTCAAGCTAGAATTTAGGCTAAATGAAAATAAAAAAGGAGATAACATATGGAAATTAGGACTAAGGAAGTACCATTTGGTGACTGGTACACCTTCTATACCTCCACTAGCTCAATTAGTTAGTGCCCAAATAGAGAAACAAGTTAAATATAGGCTATAATAGAGAAGGCCTGATGAGATTATATCTTATTCAACCCAAGTAGAAGAAAAAGGATCACCATTGGAAGAGATTCATATGTTATAATTAGACCCTTATGAGACTATAGAGGATGCCCTAAAAATGTTATAATTATCCCATGAATCAAATGTCGAATAAATGGAGGAAATAAAGGAAGAAAAGGGGAAGGAAGTGTTAGATCTAGTTCTTATAGATACCTCCAAGAGAAATGTTGAACTGGCCATTATTCCAATGAAGACCAAGAAGTCCAAGGTGAATTTCACTCATCCTTTGAGTGAGGTTAACATATTTAGTGAAGAGAATTTGATTTATGGACCAACCATTCCATAATGGTTTATTTATGGGCCTAGATTGCAAAGAGACCCCACTAGACATCACTCTTGGGCCATGAATATCCTAGTTCATGAGTAGATCAAACCAAGGCTTATGGATATAAAAAAGGAAGAGGAGAAAATAATGGCTACTTTAGGAGCACCAAGTGAATCACAAATGGAGATTCAAGATCCAAAATTAACACAATCATTAGTGGGCATCAAGTTGGATCCCAAAACAACTGGAATACAAAGGGTAAAGGAGAAAAATGTCATGGTTGGTGGAGAAGATATTAATTTTCAAAAAGTAGAACCATTGACCAATTCAACTCTAGTTCAAGGATAAAATCTTAGAGAAAGCTAGATATTTGATTAGAACATGTTTGAATTAGCCCAACCATAAGCAAAATAGTTGCATGCTGGGCTCAAAGGCATGCAACAACAAAAGGAAAACTTGGAGAAACAAGTGGTCTTATTAGTTTTAGAGACAATGGTCAAGATGTTTGAATACACTTTATTTGACATGTTTAATTCTTTGAAGTCACTAAAATCTAAACAGAGTGTATTAAACCAATAAGATGCAATATCCAAGGGCCTAGTTCACCAATAAAAGGAATCTAGAGGAAAAATAAAATATTTCATCATTATCTTGATTAAGTATCAAATTTCTAATTTCAAGACAATCATCCTAGCTCATCTAAACATAGTCATAGTATTCAGAGTGGACAAGATTAAAAGTTTGAGTACATGGTCCAAAAAATTGGAGAGTCTCCTTGTAGATGGTAAATAGCTAAAAGATAAGATAGAGCATATACATGGGACCATGATCACCAAACCATCCATATTTAGTTTCATAGGTCTCATTGTTGATGAGGAGTTTAATCTTAGATCCACCTTGATCATGCAAGAAGTGATAATCAAGAGACAAATAAGGACTGAAGTAGATAATAGTAGGACCATGGAGATGATCTTTACTACAAAGGAGAAGATTGGAGAAGCTAGAAGCATAAAAGAATAATTAAAAATAACTGATAAATATCTCAATGGCCTAGTAGATCAAGAGGATGAACACTTCATGGAACCTATGGTCAATATAAAGCTAATTAATGAGTAACATGAAAGAGAAATAAGGATCATGAAAAAATGGAAACAAAGGACTACCTCAGCAAAAAGGTCTGAGTTAGTTGAATTAAGAATATTTTTTTGTAGCTAATTATGTATGATATTTTGGAAAGAGAATATTCTTCTTTGTAAAGGCATGCATAATTTGTAAAGCACACTACCTATAGGTTAGTCAACTGGAGTATTTAAAAAGTTGTAGAATGATTTTAAATGGACAACTATCCTTAATGTTTGATAAGATTGACTGACATACCTCATGAATGGTCTATATAAAGAGGTATTGTCCATTGTAAAAGAAGAGGGAGTTTTGATCAAGAATACTTTATACTAATTTTGGAACAATTTAATGCAAATAGGGAATGTTGAAAAGTTTGTCTCAATTATTTGTATGAATTATATCATGGCTTCTCTCTTAATTGTTTGGTTTATAATCTAGATTTGAATCGTTCTTGTTGATTCTTGATGTGCATTTTTTAAATGCAGTGTTGTTAACTTGTGCTAATGCTAGGCTGGCTGAAGGTTCTTAATTTCATTTAGTTATATTTTTCTTTCATGTGAATGTGCTTATGTTATTTATTTTCAAGGTAAATATTTAAATTGAACCAAGTTTTTATTTAAATTATTTCATTTCCTTATATGCTTGCCTAATGTGTATTAGGATTTGGGATTATATTGTTTCATGATATACATTAGTTTTAAGTGTGTATTTTGATGATATATGAACTTTGTCATAATATCTATGTTAAAGACTAGGAATATGAATATGTCCATTCTCTGCCCTACCTTTCCTTTTGCCCCTTTTTTGATCAATCCATTTTAGATTAGATTAATTTTGAATATTCATATTATCTTAGACTTAGATCTACTTCTTTGAGTATAATTCACTTCACTTAGTTGGGATCACTTTTAATTTTATAAAAATCAACCATCAGGCCATGGTTGCTCCCAACAATCAAACTTTATAAAAATCATGAAATAGTTCACTTGTTTTGTTGATATTCCAATACATATAATAGGATTATCACAACATGTGACTCATGCATTGGGTTATTTGAATCAAAAAATGATTAGTGTTTCTTAAACACTAAGAACCACCTATGACAAACTTTCATGCATCAACACTACCTACCTAAATCCATATAACTAGGTCAATATCCATAGATGTAAGAATATGTACTGAGTGCATGGAGGGATATGCTTTAATTGTAAATAAGTAGGTGGGCCTATAGTTGTAGGATTAACTACTAGCATTAATGAATGTGTATAAAAAGTCACAAGTGCCTTAAAATCATATTTACTCTCTAGGACCCACTGGTGTGAATCTCAGTCAAAATACATAGTCATCAATGTCAATGGGTGTTGGATCATCCTCTATGGTTGCTTTGGAATCTATATCTAAGTTACAAATGTACACTTCCTCTGAATTAACAAGTAATGGTAATTATGTTGTGTGAATCACATCATCCAGCTTGGGTGGGAATAGATATACTCTAGGAAGTTTATCCTCTATCATGGGTGAACGTAACTATCTTGTAGGAGGATTTATAATGTGTATAGGAATAATGTCATTGGATTTCACAACCTTATATGTATGCATCTACTCAATTGGAATATTTTGAGGTGGGGACTCTATAAAAACATGAGGTGTCCCATTTGATGTTGTACTTGGGGTGATAGGCTTAATTACTCTATAATATCTAAATGGTTGATTATCTTAGACAAATGTATAAGTGTCTGTCATGTAAAAACTTGATGCATCTATGCATGGTAGAGGGTAATACCTTCATAGTATTTATCCAAGGTCTTCCAAGTAATAGGCTATAGTACAAAAGATTAGGCATCACCTAAAACTATGTAGGCACCGTTTTTGGCCCAATCATAATATCCAATGTAATAAAACCCAATGTTTGTCTATGAATATCATCAAAACCTTTGATATTATTATATGTATTTTGAATAGATTCTATGTCAACCCCCATAGTATATAAAAATTTGAGGTTTAAAATGTTATGTCTTGAAACACTACGAATTAGAACTCATTTAGTAGTAGTATTGACCTATTCTTGAATGAAGAGCAATAGATTTTGATTAGTAACTTTCTATGATGGAAAATCCTCATTGGAAAAATATATAACATCCTCAATGCCATTGATAATGTTTATGATAGATTCAAATTAAGACTACTTGATGTCATGAGGTAAATATATATGATTGAGTGTTTAAAAAACAAAATCTTTGAAAATAGTTAACTATTGAAGTAATATCACTATAGAGATGTTGGTTAGTGTGTTTGTTAACCAATCGACAATATCAAATGCTCTATATTGATCTCTATGTCATATTTTAGTTTTTTGGGGATGAGGAGGAATGGGTTGGATACATTATTCCTATATAGGTTGAAGAGACATCCTATTCCATCTACTAACAACTCAAACCACATGATATACTATTTGCCAGGGGTGACTAGTAGAGGTAGGATGTGAACGAAGGTAATAAACTAGTCTAGGTGGAGGTAGAACAAAAAGAGTCCTATGAACTCTCTATCATCATGTAGTAATTAGAGGTAACTTAGAATGATCCATGTTATAATGATCCTCATAAAATGGGGAGTCAAGAGAGGGTGGTATAATGTGTAAAATAAGATGAGCTATGACATGATCCATGAGAGAAGTGACATACATGTTTATCTTTCAACAAATGGTGGGTAATAGACATGTAATAGAAATCAAAATAATATGTGCCTAAAAGTAAGAAATGACATCCATCATGATAATAATGATAATAGGTTGCAAACTTAAAACTAATTCTATTTTAGAAATTACAAAGAAAAAACTAATGCTACACTAGGGTTCTAAATAATGTCCTCAAAGTAAGTCACATTCACTAAATGATTTAAATTTTTAGGGTTTTTGGAGTTTCATACCTAGGTTTTTAAAGGGTCTAAGTATAGTGAATCATGGTATAAGTATGAAATAAATATATCCACTAATTTTTAATAGAATTGATTTAGATTGCCATTTCAAAAAAAAAAATGTAAATAATTACTTATCTATAAATTGATTGAAATGGTAGATATCAAGGCTAAAAATTGGGATATGAGATGATATAAATGTTGCGGATAAGATCCAAATGTCAAAAACCCTTCCTAAATAGTAGCACCCTATTTGGATATTAGTTCTAATGGTGGTAGTGTCCTTATTTTGGTTCTAGTCTCCTTTGTCCAAAACTATTCTAAGCTTCTGGGTGTACTTATGTTTCAGTCTATGAAGCGTTTTCCTATATGCATGAGTTATGTATCCCTATACATGACATTTTTTGATTGATTTAATATAAAAACTCTAAATCTCCATGTTTGTAGGGAGTCCAATTGGCAAAAGTAGAAAAATATTTTGTTAGTGGGGTAAACTACACATCCTCAACACCTCATTATGATGAGAGTTACCTACATACTAATACTCTAAGGAGGGATCAAGATTATTGTAGTTCTCCCCAACTATGAGCTGGTGCAAGTAAAAGTGAAGATATTATGAATGTCAGTTTGAGTGATTTTAATTTGTTTGATATTAGAAACATATGTAATCTAAGTTTAATAATGTTATAAATGGATATATGAAAAACTAAGGTATATTAGGGATTGATGGCCTTGATTATTCATAACATATTCTAAGATTATTTGTGTAATTTGCCAATGATTTCTATCTAGTGGATAAAGGGATAAAATTCATGTATATGTATTGTCATAGTGCTTGTGTAGGTCTTAAAAGAGGTCTAGATTGACCCTATGTGTTTATGATTTGAAAAGATATCTATTTGTTGAAACAGGTAAAAAAATATCAATAACACCCAAATTGGGATAGTAGAACCATTAGCACTACTATCCCAATTAAGGTGCTAGTGTCCATGTGGTAGAACCTGAAGCACTAGGGTCCAAGATGCTGAAGTGAAGGTATATGACTACTTTAGGGATATTTAGGGACACATGTGGCTTGCATGAAGTCTAGATAAGTGTCTAAATAGGCCCTAACATTGGTTTAGTGATAAGCTAGGGATGGGTCATCTTAAGTAACACTCTTGGAACTAAGTGTCATTTTTAGATGATTACAAAAGCATAGTTTCTAATAGTTGAAGAAGAAGGTAAAAAATTAGCTACTGTTATCATTGACATATTTTAGTAAGGTATTTCAAGTAGATTTAAATGTGAGTGGTGAAAACATAGAGTAATAATCAGTCAATTAGGTAGGACAAAATTATAATATAGTTATAAAATAAATGATATGAAAAAGAAATATTTAGTGTATGATTGAGAATTATATTCCATAGTGGAAGCATTCAAAATTTTGAATAATTATATATTTCCTATTGATATTTTAATATATATAGGCCATTAGTTACAAGTTTTTTATAAATTTTAAATTAAAATTATATGAGATACCTATGAAGTTGGTTGAGTTTATATAGATCTACACATTTTTCTTAAAACACAAAAGTGATAAGCTGAATATGGTTACAAATGTGTGAGTATATGTTGTCTCTTTTTGAATGAAGTGCTAGTATAAGTCATACAATTTTATTATATGAAATATGTGTATGAATAATATTAATATTTCATAGATTCAAGGAAAATATTCATATAAATAATGAGTAATCATAGAACTCCATAGCTAGATTACTTTGTGAAAGAATGATTATTTCTCCAATGAGTGGAATTATGTACACCTAGAGGTTCAATGCATGATATTTTATTAAAGATAATCATATTGGTGGTTTACTAGGTCATCTTGGTTATGAAAAAAATTATCTGGAGCTGAATGAATGTTATTATTTTCCAAAAACAAGTGTATATGTGTCAAAATATGTCTATGAGTGTGGAATCATTTAGTTGGCAAAAAGAAGTCAGAACATGGGGGTTTTCAACCATTACCTATTCCAGATACACCATGGGAGGATATTAGCATGGATTTTATTTTAGTATTGCCTAGGATATAAAGAGGTCATGATTCCATATTTGTGATTAAAATTTCAAACATGAAACATTTATTATTATAAGAAGACTAGTGATGTGACACATATTGCTAACTTGTGTTTTAGGGAAGTTGTATGATTGCATTGATCACAATGTAGTGTAATATGAGATAAAGATGTGACTTTTTTAGACATTTTAGGAGGAAACGATGGCATAATATGAATGATTTTTTACAATATATTTTAACATATAATCCTTGGATGGATAGATGGTGGTAGTCAACAAAAAGCTTGATAAAATACTATGTTTAATTGAACAAAATCTAGGATTGTGAGATTTGATTCTAGCACAACATGAGTTTTCTTATAAAAATATAATTAATAGGAGTACTTTAAATAACCCATTTTATATTGTGTATACGTCAAGTCCAATAGGAGTTTTAAAATTACATGACATTATAGATAACCAAAGAAAAAGTGTTGAAGTAGAATTATTTTTAAGAGTATATGGGTGAATTACATCAATAATTATGCAAAAACTTGGAGATAATCAACACCCACTACAAAAAACATGTGTATTTTAATATAATATAATTGGAATATTATGTCGGAGACTTAATATTATCACACATGAGGAATGAATGATTTACAAACAAAATCTATGTTGGAATGATAAAATATCGGGCCATGTGGACTACTGTGACATTTTATGACAAATGAATGTAATTTATAGTTACTTGAAGGGATAATCATATTATTTATTTTTAACATGGAATATTTTTATATGTGTAAAGAAGAGAAAAGTAGTTTAAGGGAAGATTTAGAAGGATTTGATTGGAGAGCGTAGATCCCTAAGAAAGTGCATGAGGAGGTAGAATGGGTGGTTGATTCCTGAGTCTACAATAAAACATACGTTAAAGATTATAAATAATATTTGGTAAAATGGAAGGTCATGAATTTGAAAATGTCATAAGGATAAGCATATATAATGTTGTATAACTAGGAATATTAATAATACTATTATTAAAAGGTGTATGAATAAGATATCATGTTTATTTTATTATCTGGGGTG
>JARHVA010004582.1:1180000-1312500 GCA_037957365.1 Torreya grandis
GACCCCTTTGATTTTATTATGCTCAGTATTTATCTTTGTTATATTTGGGTAATTTAGGGAACCCAAATTTTATCTTTCTATTTTATGGGAGATTGTTTTAAAGACTCTTTATTTATTTCCCTCTATGAGGATTCGGTCTTATGGGGACCCAAAAATTATATTTATATTTTATGGGTGCTTAGTTGGATGTTTAATTAGTTTAGGATTCCACTAGAAACTTCCTCACAATTATATTTTGGATCCCTAAGTGGATATTTATTTATTTAGTAACTCCTTTTAAAGACCTGGGCCCCCTTGTGCCCAAGGAGTTTTTTTCTTTGTTGTCTTTCTTGAGTTATCCTTTTTCTAAACTCCTTTTGTAATATATGTAGGAGAAATGGACCTCATACTATATTTGGGTATATATTAAATAACATATTCTAAATTTGAAATTTATTAATCATAATATAAGAATTAAAAAGTCATAGAATTTCATATCGAATATAAAAAATAAAGTGAAAACAAAATGAGCATAGGAATGAATACACTTAATTATATGTCAACCATAATATCATAAATTAAAACAAAACCTTCTAACACTCTATTAATTACCCATAAAAATTTATTTGGGTAATAGAACATTTATAGTATGTTGTATAAACTCAACCATGTTGTTGATCATGAAAGTGTTTATCTAGAATTTTTTGGTTCTTTCATTTCAAGCAATTTCACTAAATTTAATAAATCTTGAAAAATATGAAAGTAAAATATGTATATATGTATATAAACATTTTAAGGAGAGGTATTTTAATTCATATTTATCTAAAAACTCATATCAAATGAAAAATTTATGCACACTAATGACATCACATAATATAGTTGAATCTGGGTAAAAGAATAATGTTATGTTTCACTTGAACATTTAAACAAATAATGAAAAAAAGTCATAAAAAATAATTAACATAATTTATTTATCTATAGTAAAATGAGGATGCACTATGTATTTCTATATATAATGTTATGCATGGGAATATGGGTTCACAATAAATGCTGCATCACTCAAAATAATACTTACTATAGGAAAAAAATTATTTGTATTTTTTTAAAGACAAAAATGTAGTATTAGACCCTAGTAAATTTTAGCATTGACATAACTTCACTTTACATGATTTTTTCCTCCATGTATGGATCTTACACACCCTTATCTCACATCCAAATTATTAACAATGACTTGATCCTTATAATTTTCTATTAGTCACCTATAGGAACAATCTAGTGAATGCCAAACCAATTATTTATAATGCTTTGACTGTCTATAAAACATCATATAAATATTCCTAATTTTTAAATCAGTCCATTAGAGTGAATTGCATGGGAAATTATGTAGGCCTCTAAATGTGACTAACTCATCCCTGCATCAATAAATGATTCTTTTTTTTAATTTAAACTATCTTCATAGATAGTCCCATATGTTTCACATATTGATGGCTTGAGAATGTACCCAAAGGCCTAGAAAAATACATAATATGTCTAATCCCATTCACGACTAACATTTATCAAATATTTATATGTAAATTTTTACACTTTAAAAGGGACTACCATATACTTTCCAATTTAGCTATCAATCACAAGGATTTGGCCCTATCCTGAGTATAAAGAGTTCAAGCCAAGCCAAATTTTCCATTTACTAAATGTCAAAAACTAGATCATAATTTGCATTCATTAAAGGATCATTATTGTATAGATACACCTAACATGGATACCTACATGTAATTTGAATTCCCTCTTCATAATTTTGGATATGTTGTAAATTCTTACCCACTCATTGGGGAGTGACTGGGATTAGCTCAATTGATTATTACTCTCTTTTTTTAGGTCTAAACCTAGTTTTTAAAGTAGACATAGGGTTTCAAAGAGAAGGAGGCATGTTTATAGATTTTTCACACATAGTGAGCCTTGATTTCATATAAAATGTCAAATTAAAATTACGTGCCACATATTGTATGGAAACATAGAGGCACAATACTTTTATTTAAATCAATCAAATAAAAGTACTAACATATGTATATAGTGTCCAAAGTGTAAAAATGGATAAACTAATATATAGGATCTAGATATGAAATTAAATAGTAAAGAATATAAATAGATAATAAATAATTAACATATAAAAAAAATATACCATGGGAAAACCTAAATGAGTTAAAAAACCCACTAGTGTGATATTCATATACTTGAGAAATTTTGCACCGCAATACAAACTTCTTCTCACTTCTTCACACAATGCTTCATAAAACTTGTACGTTTAATAAGTTTGAATATGATAAAATTTTCATGTATTTTTGATGTAAAAAATTTTAAATATTAATTATAAATTATACTCAAAATATTTTTATTAGTATTCATGGCTTTGAGACATAAATATTTAGGAACATTTACAGATTATAGCATTATTCTAGCCATTTCTATGATGGAGCGATTTTTCAATTTTTCCTTTTAGAAATAACATTTTGCTTAGAAAAATAGGGATATTTTAATTCACTTTGAATATTTTAACTAATGTAGAAATAATAAAACTCCTTAGTAACATATTCACCACTATTATTAGTTTTTAATATCTAAATCAGAAAAATAAAATACATTTTCAACACTAGATTTAAATTCCTTGAATATAGATAGCACGTCACATTTATTTTTTATGAAAAAAGAACAAATAATTATAGTGTAATCATAAATAAAAGTACAAAAACAAAATTAAAAATTAAGATATGCAATTTCAAGATGTTCTACAACATCACTATGAATAAGATCTAAAGGATGAGAGGAATTCACATCATGATTCTTTTGAAAGGGGTTGGTATGTTTCATAACACAGAAGCGACCCTCATAAGTTTCATGATGAGAGGGGATAGAAGGAAGTATAAAAAAAAATTATTTTTATACATATCATATAAACTTATATAATTAAAATGTCTTAATATTTCATGCCATGCGTTGTAAAAAAAGATGTAGAAGGAAAGAAGATATATAAACCATTATTTTGAACACCTTTAACAATCAAGGAGCCATATTGATTTATAATGGACCAGATATATTTAAGTAATGCTACATTTAAATTATCATTTGTAAGTTGAGAATAAGATAGCAATTTTTTTTAAGCTTAGGTACATAAAAAATATCATGTATAGTAACAACATTTAAAAACTTCATTTTTTCTTGTTTACTTGCTTCTAAAAAAGAATTATTTCTTAAGTAAATTATTTTATAGATACCTAGATAATCACATAGAATATTAGATAATCAAGTCATATGGTGTGATGCACTGCTGTCTAAAATCCACTCATTTTCATTTGAAGTAAATAAGGTAGTATATAAACTAATAACATTTTGATCCTGATTACGCTTTTGATTAATCTGCTAGTTTTAATTAAATTCATTTCCTTTTTTATTTTTAGAATATTTATTTTTAATTTTATCTTTATTTTTATATATGGCTTCCATTATATGATCAAATTTACCATATAGATTTTAATTTCCATTAAACTTAGGTCTAGGATTATTATTACCAAATTTCTTATTCCTATTTGAGCTAGAATTAAGGTTAGATTTATGGTTCTTATTATTATTAGAAATATTATATAAATCTATAAGTTCTATTTTAACATTCTATTTATAATAAAAATTGGTCATAACTTGATCTTCTTGAATTAGGAGATTAGACAAGGTGGTAAGGTCAGGGATACCTTGCTTAGTTTGATACTTAAAATTCAAAATTGAAATAAAATTTCAAAACTTTTCATGAATATTTAACTAAATGATAAAATAAATCAATTGATATTGAATGAATTTATAACTACATCCATCTAAATGAGCTTTAATGTTTTTAATTTTAGTAAGAAAATTCACAACTTTTTCATCACCTTGCATAGGTGTAGTTAGCAATTCAAGGGTTAACTTAATAATATTCAAGACATGAGTGACCTCATGCATGCATTCAATAAGTATAAAAGAACTTATTGGAGACTCTAAGCATAAATTTGGATAGGGAATGCATCCTTAACACTTTGTAAGATAATGGACATAGATTACTATTATTTTTGTTGAAACAAATTGGTAAGATAAGTAGTCAAATATCATCTAGAAGGGTTTTTTTTTAATCCAAATAACAATATTTCATAACTTATAGGCCATAATTCAGATTTAACATGAATTTTCCATATATCATATTTATTTTCATTAGGCATTTGAGATTTATCTAAAGAAAAATGAGGCGAAGCCATAGCTTCCATTTAAATAGGACAATAAAAATATGCTTAAAATGAAATCTTTATAGTGAATTTTAACTTAATTTGATATTAGAATAAATGTCAAAGTGCAAACACACAATAGTTATTCAATTTAATGGTAGACAAAGTAAAAAATTATGAAATATTATGACAAAATAAGGTGGCATAAGTGTCAAAAAAATATACTAATGTAAGAACAATTTTAAGAAAAATAACATTTTTAATGAGTTTTTATACTTTGATTGTAAAATAAAGTAATTCACAAGTGTATATTGAATTAAATATCTAGTTAGATTCAAAATACTGTAAAGATTTGGAATGAAATTACACAAAATTATGTGTCAAAATATTCGCACTTAGAACAATCACCTAGACACTATTATTAAAAAGTTATAAAATTAATAGTGTAAAGTTACAAAACCAAAAATGGACCACATATATGTGTCTAAAAGGTACCAACACCTATGCATGAATTGGTTACATGACTATGTTTGACAAAATATTCACTAGGTTGAAAGTCAAAACAAGTTCGATACATTAACTAGGGTTTATATGTGTGAAATATTGGAATGCAAACCAAAAAAAAATTGTTAAAAAATCGATTTGATCAAATAAAAAAAATTGATTTTAGGGGGTTTTGAACAAACAACCACCCTGATTTTTGTTGAAACAAATTGGTAAGATAATGAGTCAAATATCATCTAGAAGGGGATTTTTTAATCCAAATAACAATATTTCATAACCTATAGGCCATAAATTCAGATTTAACATGAATTTTCCATATATTATATTTATTTTCATTAAGCATTTGAGATTTATCAAAAGAAAAATGAGGCGAAGCCATAGCTTCCCTTTAAATAGGACAATACAAAAATGCTTAAAATGAAACCTTTATAGTGAATTTCAACTTAATTTGATATTAGAATAAATGTCAAAGTCCAAACACACAATAATTATTCAATTTAATGGTAGACAAAGTAAAAAATTATGAAATATTATGACAAAATAAGGTGGCATAAGTGTCAAAAAAATATACTAATGTAAGAACAATTTTAAGAAAAATAACATTTTTAATGAGTTTTTATACTTTGATTGTAAAATAAAGTAATTCACAAGTGTATATTGAATTAAATATCTATTTGGATTCAAAATACTATAAAGATTTGGAATGAAAGTACACAAAATTATGTGTCAAAATAATCGCACTCAGAACAATCACCTAGACACTATTATTAAAAAGTTATAAAATTAATAGTGTAAAGTTACAAAACACAAAATGGACCACATATATGTGTCTAAAAGGTACCAACACCTATGCATGAATTGGTTACATGACTATGTTTGACAAAATATTCACTAGGTTGAAAGTCAAAACAAGTTTGATAGGTTAACTAGGGTTTAGATGTGTGAAATTTTGGAATGCAAACCAAAAAAAAAATTGATTTGATCAAATAAAAAAATTGATTTTAGGGGGTTTTGAACAAACAACCACCCTATTTTTAGGTTTTTATCAAAATTATTGCCACCAACTCTTCTAGAAAACTTTATTAAACTTTTAAATGCATTAGGTTATATTTAAATGCTCTTTTAATTGAATATTATATATATATATATATATATATATATATCCACAATGCATGTAAAAAGAGTTTTTTAAAAAATATAAAAAATAATTTACATTTTTAGCAAAAAATAATTAAACACTGGTGGGGTCGGGGTTGCATGGAAATGAAAGTCTTAAAAAATAAGTTATTTTTTAAAAACGTATTAAAAAAATAAGAAATAGAATTATCTGTAG
The DNA here is from genome assembly GCA_037957365.1 of Torreya grandis. NCBI lineage: Eukaryota > Viridiplantae > Streptophyta > Pinopsida > Cupressales > Taxaceae > Torreya > Torreya grandis. The sequence continues at coordinate 1,186,061 of JARHVA010004582.1, forward strand.
CATGCAACCTAGATAAGAATGATGCCAAGGAAAAAATTTATATTTTCCCAGCATCTTTAATAGGTCACAAGTGACCTCAAAAATTTACCAGTCTTCCTAAAATCTTGGTATAAGGCTTGTTAAACCTTTAAAATAGAATTTTTGATAAACAATTCAATGTTTTGAATTTCCAATTAGAAATATGACACTCCTGTAGAAGCTTTATAAGGCCAAAAACCTTGTATAGATCACCAAAAATCTTGAAATTTGTTTCAATGTTCCATATTTTTTATTTTGATAATAAAAGAATTTTAAAAATTTGATTTTGACCAAGAAATTTTATCAAATTTTTTATTTTCCTAAGAGATTAAAAAAAATTCTTAATCTATGTCATACATATATTTGAAGGAGGCTTCTCAAAAAATAAAAAATATATTTTAAATTAAATAAAATCTCAATTATTTCAAGTCAATGCAATATGCTTTCAAACTAAATCCACTGACTAGACTCTGAAATCATGTAAAATTTGATAAAATAATATATAGGATCTATATATGAAATTGATTATCAAAGCATATAAATGAATACTAAATAATTGACATAGAACACATGTATTTACTGTGGAAAACCCTCTAAGAGGTAAAAAAACCCACCAATGTGATATTCATATATTTGAGAAACTCTAAACCCTAATACAAACTTTTCCTTGTCACTTCTTCATTTAGTCCTTCACAAAACTTGTAGACTTAATAAGTTTGAATATGATAAAAGATTCATATTTGAGAGATAATTTCACAATAGGGTAAAACCTTATTTATATTAAAAGATGAAGGGAAGTTATCAATATAAAAGTAACAGGTCCATCCATCCTAATAAAGTCAATTAATTAAAACATTAAGTATTAAATAATCATAACAATATTATTTATTTTCACTATGTTTCTACCTCATGTTAATAAATAATATATTATTATTTATTTAATTAATTACAAATGTAAGATAAGGTTTAATAATTACCACTTCAAGATTAATTACTCTAACACATAGATTTTTCATTTTCTATAGGTGCATCGAGAGACCCAATTCCTGATCTGAGTACATATTGACATAATTTATATCCCTTTTTTCCACTTAAAATCAATTTCAAATTTATACTAAGTAGAAAAGATGATATGTATTGTGATATCATAATACTTTCTATAATTAGGTAGTGTAATTGTTCAAATTGTATCATGTATTTTACATTTGGATTAGTGTATTAATTCCATAATCTATACAATCCAAATTGTTCATAGTTTTATAGTTGTTTAGGTTCACATAAAGAAAATAAGGTAAAATAAATCACTAAACACTTCTATTTAGTGAACACATAAATCCCTAGATATTCCCTTATAGTTTCATCATTATTTATATGGTTTTGGATTTTTTTATTAGGATTTCATTTTTTTTTAATAATTTCCCCATATTTCAATACAATAAATCATTTATATCTTGGCTCTAGCCTTTTACATATTTTCATGATTTCATTTTTTGCCATTCAATAACAAAATTTCACCTTTCCTCTAAGGAGAAGTGCTTTATTAAGTGGTTCATATATTGAGCATTATCATATTACTTTGGTTCCATTTAAAATGGATAAATTTAATGAGATTAATGTTCATTTATATTTTTCTTTTGATACAAATATTATTAATGAATACATAAAAAAGACCGTGTTGTTAATGATGAAGTGCCTAATTTAGAACATGATGATGTAGATAATCATGACTTCCAAGATAGAATACATGTTGTTAATGATGAAGTGCATAATTTATAAAATGCTAATCAATATAATCATGAAAAACAAGATAGGATATATTATAATGACGTTAACAGGGTATATCTTGTAAAATTTAAAACATTGTCTAATTTCAAAAATCAAATTCATCATAATCCTATCGAATTAGATAAGGTTGTTATATTAATCATAGAAGATAATGTTGTCTATAATTCTAATGTTGTAAAAATTAAGGGATAACAACACAAGCCCTTCATATTTTGTAATATACCTTTTGGAGGTAATAATTAAACTATAGGAATTCATATTAATTTTATATTGACTATTCCAATGTCTACACCTTTGGTTACATGTGATGTACACCCATAATGTTGGAAAAAAAAGTCTTATATAGTATTAATATGCTTATTTATACACAACCAACTTACATACATCCATGGATACTCATGTGACCTAATAATATTTTTTAAATACATGATCCCTTGATAAAAGACAATTATGTCACATGGGAGTATATCTACTTTTAACTTATACATAGTGTCATGTTAGATAATGGTTAAAGTGAAAACCTTTTTATAATGATAATTATTCATAATTTGGATACATACAAGGATATAGTTAATCCAAGAAGGATAGTTAAAGGATTTGATATTATGTATTAGAATTCCTTGGGATGTATTATTCTATGTCGTATGTTAGGCCCTGCATTAGTGTTATTATCTACTTTATTATTAATATTATGAAATATAGGGTACTTTATAGGTTGTTAGGATGTCCTTGGATACATAATATATGTTTAATACCATATTAATTAAATACACATGTCAATTATATACATTAAAAGAGAGTGGTCATAATTGTAGGTATTCTATATGAGTAAGTTATTTAGCCAAATGTAGTTTCTCCTCCACTTCCACCACCACCACATTTAGTTATTCCACATATTTATGCTCATTATATACAATTAGTTACTCCACATACTAAGGTTCACTCTACAACATAAATTAAGAGGAGATTATTTTAATTTTCAAAATGACTAGCACTTAAATGCCAATTACATTATATTTTCATTCAGGACACATGGCGTCCAATATTTAATCCACATCCTAAGATAATGTTACAAACATTTATTCATGTTCTAAAAGGAACAAATACAAATGTTTTTACTAATATGTAATAGATTCAAAACAATCTTATGATACATAGAGTTAATCATCATACAAAATGTCATATGAATCATGACAATGATGATGAGGGTTATATTATAACACAATATCTATATTTAGATTTAGATATAAGTACATGTGGTACTATTCAATTATGATTGGTGACCATTATCATGTTTCATAAAGGACCTACACCTAACCTTACCCATAATTTAATAATTTTTTATAATTTAAACAATTGCAAAATATTTGAAAAATAAATAAATATGAAAATCCAAAATTAAAACATAGGCATGGCATGTTTACTAGTTTCCAATGTTCATTTTTGTTAATTGTCAAATGTTTGGTAGATTACATATCAATTTTTATAAACACATTAATTTAATAGTAAATATAGGTATGATGTAAGACACATAGGTGTTGCACATCATACGTGGATACTTAAATGCATGACATTCCTATACCGAGGAGCTATGCCAAAGTTGAGGTCGTCTGATTGCATAAGTTATATTATTACATGATATACATTTCTATGATATCTCCATTTATCATGATTGAGATAAATGTATATATTACATGTTTTTTTATTATTTATATTATTTAAAATGTTACATTTCATGTTTATGGTACTTGACATTGACATTGTTTAATAGTTTAGACTAGTTTTACTTATCTCATTATTGAACTTAACAGGGGTTAAAACTTATTAAGAAAATGAAAAGACCAAAATTACAAATCATTCTCCTAGTTCACCAGCTGAACCAACTCCTAGTACATACTAGCTGGGAGCATTCCCGGGTCAGTAATACTCCACATGGAGCCATTCTCCAAAGCCCATTTGGCAAGGTGGTCAGCAACACCATTCCATTCTCGTGGAATATGTTTGAAAGCAATAGAATTCAAAGAAGTACTTAAATGCCTAACTGAAGAAAAATAAGATTAAGATGCCAATCCACTTTACCTACATTATCGTTATTCAACAAATTAATCACCACTTACGAATCTGATTTGCAAATGATATTATAACATCCCTGTTGACAGCAGAATTTCAAAGCCTCCAGAATAGCCATGGCATCCATAAGATTGTTTGTATGGCAACCTTTGTAGATAGAGAAAAGAAATTGGATGCTCCCAGAGCTATCCTGAGCAATACCCCCTATTCTAGCCTCACCTGGGTTCCCCCGTGAGGAGCCATCTGTGTTCACTTTGATAACCCCAGACTCAAGGTGGGTCCATCAGCCTTCTCTATTAACAGGTCACATTTTATGTTTGTTCTCTTTCTGCACACCACAATCTGGTGCCAAGTCATTGCAGGGGCTTAAAACCAAATCCAGCTGCTTGAATTGACCATCCACATTAGCTTCCAAGTCAATGCCATCCATACACTTAGCGTGCAAAGTCTCCTACAAAGAGTTTAGAACTTTTGACCACAATTGTCTCCATTCTAACCGTGCTCCCATAAAGATTCTCCTATTTCTTTCTAACCACAAATTCCATAGAATAAAGGATGGGCTGACAGTCAGAGCATTTTACAACAAAGGACTCCTTGTTGGAATAGGCCTAATTTGATTCCAGAATTCACTCAGTGAATGAACATGGCAGCAAGGGGCACCCTAGGTAGTCCACCACAGGTGCCAGACCTGTTTAGCAAAGGGGCATTGAAAAAATGAATGCTCCCCTGTCTCCTCACTACTATAGTAGAAAACACAGATTGATGGCCCCTGAAAGCCACGTTTACATAAATTATCCCAGGTGAGGCATTTGTTGTGTGTAAGAGTCCACAAAACAAAGTTACATTTGGGCCAAGAAATCTGGTTCTAAACTTTTTTCCCCCATAAGAACTGATCACCATTGAAAGTTTGCTTAATCAATATCATATATCCTGACGAAATAGAATACTAGCTAGTAGCATCCCCCCCAGGCAAGATCATCCTGACCCTAAACATAATTGCATCCTCTAGACTCAAGGATATGGCTTAACTCTCTTCTATCCTTAGCTGATCCTCTCGATGGCCAATCAGATGAATTTTTCCATCTATATCCAATATCCATGCCTAAGTTGACAGCCTCCTTATAATGCATCACAGTGTTCCAACCAGCTGAGAGAAATAATTCAACTAGAGGCTGCAAATGAGGATGTGAAACTAACAAGGGTGGCTCACCATTCCAAGAGTCTTCCTAGAACAAAGCTTCAGTACCACTATTGCACACCCAAAAAAGGCTCTGCTTCACTAACTATGCTCCAACCTTAAGGGTGCTGCACACCATCAATCCTCTACCAGCAAGAGGAAATCTGGATATGTCATGAGGCATAGTGCCTAAAAAGTACTTAGTAGTCATAATTTTGGCCCAAAGAGTAGATTGATTAGAGCACCACCTCCAATATAACTTGGCAGCCAAGGCTTGGCTACCTAAGATAGTTGAGCGCAGCCCCAGGCCCCCTCCCTGCTTTGGTCTACACACTGTATCCCAATTGATTAGGCTCCATTTAGTGTTTTGGAGATTCCCACTCCATAGAAATCTCTGAGAGAGGGCATCATATTCTTTTAGGAAATAGACTAGGGCAGTTTGAATCATGCACCGGTAAATGGGCAATGCCTGAATAACAGATTGCAAAAGAATCACACGACCAGCAGTGGAAAGCCATCTATGGGTCCAATGGCTGATTTTCCATCTTAACTTGTCCAAGACATTCTGCCAAAAAAGCCTGGGCTACCACCCCACCACAATGGGAATGCTTAAATAAATTACAGGGAGTGTTTGAATTTGGAATCTTAGAATGGCAGCTATTCTTCTCTGGATAGACTCTAGCGTGTTGAAGAAAAAAATGGAAGACTTGTGCTCATTGATCTTTTGTCCTGAAGCCTCCAAATAGTTGTCAAGGGTGTGACAGAAAGTTTCCACTTCTTGGATCTGAGCTTTACCTGCTAAAATGGTGTCATCAACAAATTGGAGATGTGTCAAGGTAGTGATGCCATTTCCCCATTTCCAGCCCGGTAGAGTATTCTGAGCAACCCAAAATTTGAGAAGCCGCCCAAGCCCCTCAGCCATAATGATGAATAGTTATGGTGAAAGTGGATCCCCTTGGTGAAGGCCTCTCGAGGCACCAAAAAGCTCCAAAGGGGCTGCATTAATAAGGACCGAAAAGGAGGGCATCATAATACACCTAAACACCCAGCTGATCCAATCCTAATTAAACCCAAACGCTAAGAGGATTTTGCTCAAAAATCTCTAGCTAACTCTATCATAGGCTTTGGCAAGGTCTAGCTTAATAAACATAGCCTTCTCCTTAGAAGTATTCATAGAGTGGATTGCTTCAGTAGCAATCACCACTCCATCCAAGATCTGCTTACTAGCAACAAAGCCTCCTTGCTCCTCTGAAATAAGGCCAGGGAGGATCCCTTTCAATCTTTGAGCTATAATTTTAGAGATGATTTTGTAAATAACATTGCAAAGCGCAATGGGCCTATACATCTCCAACTTATCAGCCTGTTCTTTCTTTGGAATAAGAGCCAAGAACGTGGCATTCAATGCTTTGAGCATTTCTCTGTTGGAGTACGATTCCTGTATCACCTCCATTAAGTCCTATTTTATAATGCCCCAAAAGTCTTGAAAGAATTCAGCTGGGAATCCGTCAGGACTAGGGTCTTTACCTCTCTTCATGCTGAAGACAACCTCTTCCACTTCTGGCAAGGTAATTGTCCGCATAAGGCATTCATTCATTCCCTCATTTACCAATGAAGGAATGCATGACAAAATAGTATTTTCAGCCCCTTCATCTGGTGTAGGATCGCTAGTAAAAAGTTCTAAAAAGTACTGTATAGCTTCTCTGCTAATAGCTTGGGAAGAGGTTAAGCAAGTTCCATCTTGAGCGACATGAGAAGTAATAAAATTACCATTGCACCAATTTTGTATAGACTTATGGATAAAGGCCATGTTCTTGTCTCCCTCTTGTGGCCAGTCATTGTGAGCCTTCTACTTCCAGTAGATTTCTTCCCGAAGTTCCCACTCCGCTAAGACATTGGCAGCTCTAGCTTCCTCCAAGCGAAGATCCTCTGAGAACCCGCATTCTCTTATTTTCTTGGTTATTTCATCAAGCTGTTCTTGTGCCTTCTTTTTCCTACATTGTAAGTTCCTGAAACAACTTCTATTCCGGCCCTGCAGCTTTCTTTTAACATACTAGAGCTTTTTGAGAAAAAAATACATAGCTATGTCATACGTAGGCCCTCCCTATCTCCACCACTGAGCCATGAGGTCATGGAGAGATGTGTCTCTAAGCCACATCATCTGAAACTTGAATGGAGGCTTTTTGGGCCTCTCAATGTAGCCAACGCAACTTGATAGGCCAGTGATTGGAACCCCTCCAGCCCAAAATTTTAGAATTGATAGAAATAACACTAGATTGCCAAAAAAAAGAAACTAAAAATCTATCAAGGCATTCAAAAATGGCAGCATTACCTGTTCTTCTATTGCTCCATGTGAATAGCCCATTTGAGGGTCTAACATCAGTTAAGCACATCATTTCCACATTATGGCAAACACATTCAGTAGAGGGACCTAGCTGATTCAAGCCTCCTCTTTTCTCCTCAAGACTTAGCACCACATTAAAGTCACTGGCAACTATCCAAGGTAGGAATGGATGACACATTTAGATGTAGCGAATGTGCTCCCATAGCTGCATTTGTCCATCAATATCAACAGGGGCATAAACATTGGTGATCAGGCATCGTTCTCTAGTTTCAAGAGAGGAAGCCGTCACTGTTAAAGCTGATATGTTTGAAATCTAATGAATAGGTAGAATTTTTCTTGGGTCCCATCCCATAGCTAAGCCTCTAGCACTACCACAAGAACCAATACATTACCACTGACCTCAGGCCAAATATTTAACATACAAGCAGAAAATGCTTCAACTGACAATTTAGTCTCCTGAATACAAAAAATATCTAGAGAATTGTCCCAGACCAAATTACACAAAGCTTTTTGTCTAGGGGAGTTATGCAATCCCCTTAGATTCCATGATAAATCTATCATTGGGTGGGATGGGTAAAATGTTCATCCATGGTTTTGACAACCCCAACTTCCACTAGCAAATCACTAGTAATTTTCAGTTTATCTTGGTCCTTTCTTCTTCCAGCTTTGGAAGGAGCAGCCGAATTGACTTTCTTGAATTGTTTCTGCATAAGCCTAAGTGCACTTCTAGTTCCTTTTTCTTTTTTCCCAACCTCCCCTTCCTTGACAAAATTTGGCCATCTAACTTCCTTCTCAGGCGGCTCACACTAGGCCTCGGACAAACCTCCGTCCTGTTGTTGAGAGCATACAAGAGGCGATTAAACCTAAAAATTTAGGACTTCATAAAAATCTGAAAACTAACTAGGTTGCATCATCTTTTTCCCCTGTTCCTCCATCGGGATGCCATCTTCTATGGCCATACAATCTAGGGCCTCGAATCTATTAAACCCCAGGTCTGCCTGTCTATCAACATTTCCATGCCTTGGTCCACGGCCTCTTGCTCTCTTTTTAACTAGTGTGAAACCATCTGTTCCCACTTGAAATTGGTCTCCTAACCCTTGCACCATACTTGAATTAATTGCATTTTTCCCTTTACCTATTTTATCAGGTAGAGATTTGGTGTTTTTAGCCAGAGTTTTACGCCCATTTTCCTTCCCAGCTTCAGCTGTATTTGTCATTAAGGAATCTAAACCATTTTCTTTGGCTTCAGCCGCTATAGGGCACTACCGGTGTAGGTGTCCATATACATGACAAATTCTACACCTTAAGGGGATGGATTCGTAGTCAAGCTATTGTATCCATGACAAAGAGCCCATGCAAATTTCTAAGGAATCTAGTAGCGGGTTATTTAAGTCCATGTCTACACAAATACATGCATACGAGATGATCTTCTTGTCTAGTGACTAGTGTGCAATAGCCGTTGGCTTACCCAACATAGCCCCAATCTGCCTAAGAATATCTTCCTGCCAAAATTCCAGTGAAAGCCGCAGAAGACAAACCCAGACTGGGACACAAGCTGGGAGTTCATCAGCTGAATTAAACCCCATGTTCCAGTGTTTAAGAAACAGGCCCACCCTTTCATAGAAGTAGGGACCTCCTTCAAAAATGTGATTTCTATCAGATACAAAAGAAAAACTTACCAAAAAATAGCCATTTCCTGCCAACATAATGTCAAAATCTCCTTCAATGGCCCAGGAGCAACGAATCCAAGATTCTAACACTGCCAGAGGGATTTTAATGCCCAGAAATTTGTACATTAGGGTGTGTGCTGACAAGTATTCCACATCTTCTTGAACTGCTTCCTATGGAATGACTAACAGAGGGTGATCCTAGCTCCTCAAGAGACATCTATTTACTTTGCTGAGCCTTGAGCGGTCACTAGTATAAAAGCTATCTTGGCCATGAGAGTTTGCCCCAGGTGTCTCTACCTCTTTCCTGGGGCTTGTCGATGGGCCGCCAGTTCCACCTCCACTCGTAGCCATCATCCTCTATCCAATCTGGTGGCTGGAATTTTACTTATTTCATTATTCATTATTTATATATAATTTAATCTACTCATTAATGATTATGATTTATTTAACCCTTTACCTTATTTGATATTTTTAATTTATTGAGCATATCATTGTATTCATATTTATTAATGTTGCTTATCTTTTTATGACAATTGAATGTTAATAGTGTGCATCCCTTGGCCTTCCATGACATTGAGTGCTAGCGTGTGTGCTTCTATTGTGTGCCTCATAGAAATTACATTATGTTTTTATGAGTGGATAAATATGGGATTTTATACTTAGTTTTTGATTTTATGATGTTGTGATCCACATAATTCACCTTCCTATTTGTGTGTGTGTCATGATTTAGATCATGCACATTCTTATTTGATTCATTATTCAATGCTTAAATTAGTGATGGTTACTATATGTGACTAATTTCTATATCTATCTTTACATGACAATTGTATGCCTTTACTTACATTTAAAATATATGTTTTTGATGATATTTTCATTTCTATCATGACATATTATCCACATGTTAGAGTATGATTCGAAAGGATTACATCTTTTTTTATAACATGATGTGGTCAACTCTTTCATTTTGACATGAGTAATTCATAAAAAGAAACTCTTACCTAAGAAGTGGGGCATACTAGTGACGACATATAAAATCAATCCTCCATGAAAAGAAATTGATATTGGAAAAACTACATGATTCACATAGTTTAAAGTGGATTAAATTATTTATTTAAATTATTTTAAAATGTTTACATATTAGAATAGATTTGGATTATATGCAATGAATATGCAAACATTATATATGGAAAATATTTATATGTTTTCATATATTTATAGATTTATATATATTATGGACATATTTCATGCATATACAAATATTTCACAAGAACATGAGTTACATTTTTTCATATTTTTAAGATCTTGAAAAAATTATGTTTATATGTGTAAAAATCTATATCATGTTGGCATTGATTGAATCAAATTATGGGGTATAAAAATTGTTCATGGACATACTGACTATTACAATTTTATATTATGGCATTGATGGTAACTTATTTGATTTAGCTAATTTATTAATATGGTTTAAGTTAAAATACACTCAATAGTCCATGAGTTACTCAGTAAATTAAATATGTGGCTTCTCATTCCATATTGAGGTTCAATATTAGTTAAATGAGTCATGCATTTAGGCTCCAATGAGACTCTATGGCCAAGACACAACTCCAATTTCATGAGCGTTAAATCATTTAACTTTCCCAACCATGTCCTTGACTTAATACATAAATTAGGGCATGCTATCAAAAAAATATCTAAATGGCTCAATAGGAAACACAATTATCCAATGCTTCAAAAAGGAAGAATCATATCAAACACCATCACATGGTAAAACACAGTTCTCCCACTTATAAGTGTATTGTTTCCTTTCTCTTTAAGTTTCAAAATATCGAATATAATTTCATATTTAATATTCATGTGTTGACACTAGTTGTGACATGCTAATTATAGGATTTATTTGATCAAGATACACCTATGAGCCTCCTCTAAAATACAACATATGCTATATACACTTAGGTACATATTTACCACTATATTAGCTATTTATGACACAACATGCCCCATTTTCAAACTGAAAATGGGAACCCTCCTTTTCACTTTGAAGTCTAGTATTACACCTTATGGATTTCATTGTGGTTACTAGTTTAAATCATCTATCTTGGGGATACCTATTCTACTAGATGTGAAGTGTTAAATCTAAATGTGCTTCTTTATTTTAGCCAAGCTTAAAAAATTAAATATGCATTATAAGACACTTGGAATTGAAATTATCATATTGGGCTACTTTAATTATAATATTTGAATTTGCATAAGTATGATAAGTCTTATTATATTTATTTTATTTTATTTAAAAAAAAACATTTTATAGCTTCCTTTTAGTCTATTTCACCTTACGTTTATGCAAATTAACTAACTATTTTAGAGTTTTTGCTACTTTTCCTTAGATATTTTAGTCTGTTTTGGGTTTTATTCGATCTAAATCAGCTATAAGTTTCATCTAGTTAATATTTTTCCTTAGTTGATTTCATTAAAATGCAAAAAAATTACATTAAAATGGATTTATTTCACTATGTTTTTTGCCTCTTTATTATATTTCAAAATACGTACACATTTGCATTTAAATTCCTAGCGGTTTGCTTTTCTAATTAAAGATTATTGACTCCTCTTATTTTCCTTTTCCCTGTAGGTGCCTCAAGTAAATCCCAATGCCACATGGCAACATTTCATGGCTCCTAATGTCATGGGCCTTATCTGAAGGAAGTTTCATCACTTGTCTAATTTTACAAAAGGTTCCCTGATGCCATGCTTTGAATTTCCCAGTCGTCCTAAATGTGTCCAAGGGTACCCAACACTTTTCTTATTCCATGCAGTGATATTTAATAGATCTCAATAAATCTAACCCATTTAAAAAATCATTTTAAAACTTAGTTAATTTCACACTTTTTCTTGGAGCCACATGTCACATTTATACTCATAATAACTTTTCTAATTTCACAAACTTACTCATAACCATATGGTAACTTTGTGATTCTTCAAAGGACTCAGCTAATTTTATTGAAGGTTGAATAATGCCATGAGTTGATCTCCTATAATTCCTAGACCTGTTCAAAAAAATTCTAAGACTTAGCTAATTTTATTTAAGAATTATTATCATGGAAATCACATCAATGATGTTATCATATGGTGGGTCAATGGGATGATGCCACATGACATAATCATGATGCTTCACTATCTTAGAAATGCTTGTACTAGTGGAATTAATCTAGGCTAGTAGGTTAGTGAGATGATTTCAAATGCCATCATCTCACTACTTCACTATCCCAAAGATGTTCATATAGATCACAAAGCCTCTAGGTAGTGGGTAAGTGGGATTATGCTAGGTGGTAAAATATTACTACTCTACAACCCTACAATAGTCTGTGTGGTCTCAATGATGATTTCATAGCCTTGGGAAAGTAGGTGAGTGATATGAAAACATGTGGTAAGATATTATTTCACCACAACCTAGGGTGGACTATGCACATCTTACAATTTTTTAGATCCTAGGCAAGTGAGATTGTGGTGCATCAATAAATCTTGCCTCATAATCAAAAGAATATTTATCATGTGAATAAATCCACAAACTAAGTAATGGAATATTAAGGATAAGCCATTTGGTAGGAAAACCATCAAATTTATGGACATGTTTTCTTCACATCCAATAAAGCATGAGTCTAATGTTGATGACACAATGTCAAAACTATCAAAAAGCCCAAAAGAGTGAGAAGATTGCCAAGTGTCAATGTAGATCCTATAGAAGTAGATTATTAACATATTAAGGAGTAAAATGGAGAAGATGCATGCCATTGGCCCATAAAATTGAAGTAATTTATATTTTCATAGCTATTAAAGCATTATTTTAAATTTAATGTCCCATCTATGCATCAAAACTATCAAATGCCAAGAATCAACTACATGTTCAATTTGATTTGTATAATTAATTACAAAATGGTTCCAAATGGAAAATTGGTCAAGAAGGTGACCAAAATAATGAATGAAATCAGAATAATTAGCATGAAATATGCATCATAATCAAACATACAATAAAAAAGACAAATTTTAGTCCTAAAGAGTCATGGACTCAATTGTACAGAGGTGGGTAGCTAGTAATCTTGAGTACTTTTAGTTAAAAAATTCAATAGAGGCATGGTTTGGTTTCAAAAATTATAGACATGGCTTGAATCTATCATAAACTTTTAGAAGCCTACTTAACCACATTCCCACAACCAATAATCAATGTTTGTAACTACTTCATTAGTCAAAAACCTAGATTAAGTTTGAACTCCTCAGGCATAAATGCCTATTTAAAATCAAATTATAAATGTAATAAGTTATGGTATTTTTAGGAATAAGAGATTTATGCTTACGCTATTATTTTAGGATTAGAAGATATTTCACATGACTAGCTCCTTTTATCTTAGAACTTAGAGTAGTGGACTGTTAATTTTATTTCATGTTTTTACCTGCTTTTCAAATTTTTTCCAGAGTCAAAGTTATTTGGACGCTGAGTCTATATCTCACTGACAATTTGATAAATCTCAAATGATTCCTTAATAAGTGATATTAAAGGCATGAAATGTCACACCAAGGTGTATAGAAACATAAAAACATAGGAGAAAAATAAATACTCTACCATTTCCATATTAGATAGATTTAATGAGTCATCAAATATGGCCTAGGAAGACTAAATGCTTCAAAATTAGAGGAGGATACTCAAAATGTGTATGAATATGATCCTAAGTCTAATAAAAATTAAACAAGAGACTATCAAGATGAAAAAATGATAGATAGAGTCTAAAGTAAGTATACGTTTATCTAATATTGTAAACAAGATGACCACATGTGATAAAATAAGTATGAGGCACACCATAAAGGTTAATAAATGAAAATTAGGCATCTAGATAATGCCACTACTTTTATGTATGTATTTTATGTGAATTAATTCATGTTTAAATGTAAAATTATGATAAAAAACATGCATTTTAACTTACTTAGGGAAGGTTCAATGAAGTGAATGAATGTAAAAAATCACCCCATGCATTATCATCTCTTCAAAATTTTGGATTTATCCTAAAAGTAACATAAGAATTAAACTGTGGAGTTATATCTAGTTGGATTTATTAATTCCATATGTAATCCTTCTCCAATTTACCTTAGGGATTCCCTATGAAATCCTCTTCCAAGATTGACTCGTGGAGCCCTTGCGAAATCCTTAGTTAGATTACTATTTTTTGGGAGAACTAGGCCTCCCTTTCAACTAAGGATAGTTGTTCCTCTTAGACCCTATTTGGGATTTTTTTCTATAGTTTCAGATGAAATTTGGTCATGGAAGTTGATCTTGAGTTTATTTATTTTAATATTTTTTCAATCATAATTCTCTCCTCTATTTTTGGGTTGACACAGATGCCTAGATTTATGGTGCCCATTAGGTCTATCTTCGCTTTTGATGAGACATTTTGTGAGAAGCACTTGATGATAGAAAGGAGGGATCTAATTTATGTTATTATGTTTCCCTTATTTTCATCAATTAATACAACTCAAATGATGGTAAGGGTTTGATACATGTTTTAATCGGTACCTAGTTAGTTATCTCACTTATCTAATTTTCTAGCCTTGCATTAGTTGTTGTCTAGTTTTTGTAGAGTTATGTAGTTATTATTATAGGTTCCATTGGGGAACCCTTTGATTTTATTATGCTTAGTATTTATCTTTATTATATTTGGGTACTTTAGGGAACCCAAATTTTATCTTTCTATTTTATGGGAGATTATTTTCAAGACTCTTTATTTGTTTCCCTCTATGAGGATTGGGTCTTATGGGGACCCAAAAATTATATTTATATTTTGTGGGTGCTTAGTTAGATGTTTAATTATTTTATTATTCCACTAGAAACATTATAAAAGTTATATTCTGGATCCCTAAGGGGATCTTTATTTATTTAGTAAGTCCTTTTGAAGACCTGGGCCCCCTTATGCCTAAGGTATTTTTTCTATTTTGTCTTTCTTGAGTTATCATTTTTATAAACTCCTTTTGTGATCTATATAGGAGACATGGACCTCATACTATACTTTGGTATAGATTTACACTAGATTCTAAATTTGAAATTATATTAATCATAACATAAGAATTAAAAAGTCATAGAATTTGATATCGAATATAGAAAATAAAGTGAAAACAAAATGAGCGTAGGAATGAACACACCTAATTATATGTGAACCATAATGTCATAAATTCAAATAAAACCTTCTCACACTCTATTAATTCCCCATAAAAATTTATTTGGGTAATAGAACATCTATAGTATGTTGCATAAACTCAACCATGTTGTTGATCATGAAAGTGTCTATCTATCATTTCTTGGTTCTTTCATTTCAAGCAATTTCACTAAATTTAATAAATCTTGAAAAATATGAAAGTAAAATATGCAAATATGTATTTAAAAATTTTAAGGAGATGGATTTTAA
The DNA here is from genome assembly GCA_037957365.1 of Torreya grandis. Lineage (NCBI taxonomy): Eukaryota > Viridiplantae > Streptophyta > Pinopsida > Cupressales > Taxaceae > Torreya > Torreya grandis. The sequence goes on from JARHVA010004582.1 coordinate 1,201,562, forward strand.
TTCATATTTCTTTAAAAACTCATATCAAATGAAAATTATATGCACACCAATGTCATCACATAATATAGTCGAATTTGGGTAAAAGAATAATGTTATGATTCACTTGAAAATTTAAACAAATAATGAAAAAAAAATCATAAAAAATAATTAAACTAATTTATTTATCTATAGTAAAATGAGGATGCACTATGTATTTCTATATATAATGTTATGCATGGGAAAATCGGTTCACAAGAAATGTTCCATCACTTAATATAATACTTACTAGAGAAAAAAAAAATTGTATTTTTTTAAAGACAATAATCTAGTATTAGACCCTAGGAAATGTGAGCATTGACATAACTTCACTTTAAATGAATTTTTCCTACACGTATGGATTTTACACACCCTCATCTCACATCCAAATTATTTACAATGACTTGACCTTTATAATTTTCTATTAGTCACCTATAGGAACATTCTAGTGAATGCCAAACCAATTATTTATAATACTTTGACTGTCTATAAAACATCATATCAATATTCCTAATTTTTATTTCAGTCCATTAGAGTGAATTGCATGTGAAACTATGTAGGCTTCTAAATGTGACTATATCATCCTTACATCAATAAATGATACTTTCTTTAATTTAAACTATCTTCATAGATACTCCCATATGTTTCACATATTGGTGGCTTGAGAATGTACCCAAAGGCCTAGAAAAATAGATAATATGTCTAATCCCATTCACTACTAGCATTTATCAAATATTCATATGTAAATTTTTACACTTTCAAAGGGACTACCATATACTTTCAAATTCAGCTATCAATCACAAGGATTTGGCCCTATCCTAAGCATAAAGAGTTCAAGCCAAGCCAAATTTTCCATTTACTAAATGTCAAAAACTAGCTCATAATTTGCATTCATTAAAGGATCACTATTGTATAGATACACCTAACATGGATACCCACATGTAATTTGAATTCCCTCTTCATAATTTGGGATATGTTTTAAATGCTTACCCACTCATTGGGGAGTGGTTGGGATTAGCTCAACTGATTGTTACTCTATTTTTTTAGGTCTAAACCTAGTTTTTAAAGTAGACATAGGGTTCTACAGAGAAGGAGGCATGTTTTTAGATTTTTCACACATAGTGAGCCCTAATTTCATATAAAATGTCAAATTAAAATTAAGCGCCACATATTTTATGGAAATATAGATGCACAATATTTTTATTTGAATCTAGCAAATAAAAATACTAATATATGTATATAGTGTCCAAAGTGTAAAAATTGATAAACTAATATGTAGGATTTAGATATGAAATCGAATAGTAAAGCATATAAATGAATAATAAATAATTAACATATAAAAAATAATATATACCATGGGAAAACCTTAATGAGTTAAAAAAACCCACCAGTGTGATATTCATATATTTGAGAAATTTCGTACCCCAATACAAACTTCTTCTCACTTCTTCACACAATGCTTCATAAAACTCGTAGGTTTAATAAGTTTTAATATGATAAAGTTTGCATGTATTTTTGATGTAAAAAAATTAAAATATTAATTATATATTATATTCAAAATATTTTCATTAGTATTCATGGCTTTGAGACATAAATATTTAGGAGCATTTACAGATTATAACATTATTCTAGCCATTTCTATGATGGAACAGTTTTTCAATTTTTCCTTTCAAAAATACCATTTTTATTAGAAAAATAGGGTATGTTAATTCAATTTGAATATTTTAAATAATTTAAAAATAATAAAAATCCTTAGTAACATATTCACCACCATCATTAGTTTTTAATATCTTAATAAATAAAATAAAATACATTTTCAACACTAGCTTTAAATTCCTTGAATTTAGATAACATGTCATATTTTTTTTTTTGAAAAAATAAAAAATAATTATAGTGTAATCATAAATAAAAGTAGGAAAAAAAAAAAAAAACAAAATTAGATATGGAATTTCAAGATCTGCTACAACTTCGCTATGAATAAAATCTAAAGGATGAGAGGAATTCACATCATGATTCTTTTGAAAGGGGTTAGTATGTTTCTTAACACATAAGTGACCCTCATAAGTTTCATGATGAGAGGAGATAGAAGGAAGTATAAAAAAAATATTATTTTTATACATATCATATAAACTTATATAATTAACATGTCTTAATCTTTCATGCCATGCGATGCAAAAAAAATGTAGAAGAAGGAAAGAAGATATATAAACCATTATTTTGAACACCTTTAACAATTAAGGAACCATATTGATTTATAATAGACCAGATATATTTAAGTAATGTTACATTTAAATTATCATTTGTAAGTTGAGAATAAGATAGCAATTTTTTTAAGCTTAGGTACATACAAAACATCATTTATAGTAACAACATTTAAAAACATCATTTTTGCTTGTTTAGTTGCTTCTAAAAAAGAATCATCTCTTAAGTAAATTATTTTATAGATACCTATATAATCACATAGAATATTAGATAAGAAAGTCATATGGTGTGATGCACTGCTATATAAAATCCACTCATTTTCATTTGAAGTAAATAAAGTAGTATATAAAGTAATAACATTATAATCCTGATTAGGCTTTTGATTAATCTGCTAATTATGACTAAATTTATTTCCTTTTTTATTTTTATAAAATTTATTTTTAATTTTATCTTTATTTTTATGATAGGTTTCCATTATATGATCAAATTTACCATATAGATTTTAATTTCCATTAAACTTAGGTGTAGGATTATTATTACCAGATTTCTTATTCCTATTTGACCTAGAATTAAGGTTAGATTTATCATTCTTATTATTATTATTATTATTAGAAATAATATATAAATCTAGAATTTATTTTTTAACATTATATTTATAATTAAAATTGGTCATAACTTGCTCTTCTTGAATTAGGAGATTAGACAAGGTGGTAAGGTCAGGGATACCTTACTTAGTTTGATACTTAAAATTCAAAATTGAAATGAAATTTCAAAAATTCTCATGAATATTTAACTAAATGATAAAATAAATCAATTTATATTGAATTAAGTTATAACTACATCCATCTAAATTAGCTTTAATTTTTGTAATTTTAGCAATAAAATTCACAACTTTTTCATCACCTTTCATAGGTGTAGTTAGCAATTCAATGATTAACATAATAATATTCAAGACATGAGTGACCTCATCCATGCATTAAAGAAGTTTCCAAGAATTTATTGGAGACTCTAATCACAAATTTAGATAAGGAATGCATCCTTAACACCTTTTAAGATAATGGACATAGATTACTATGATTTTTGTTGAAACAAATTGTTAAGATAAGGAGTCAATTATCATCTAGAAGGGGATTTTTCAATCCAAATAACAATATTTCATAAGTTATAGGCCATAAATTCATATTTAACATGAATTTTCCATATATTATAGTTAATTTCATTAAGCATTTGAGATTTATCTAAAGAAAAATGAGGCGAAGCCATAGCTTCCCTTTAAATATGACAATAAAAAAATGAAACCTTTAGAGTGAATTTTAAATTTATGTTATATTATAATAAATATTAAAGTGAAAAAACACAATATTTATTCAATTTAATGGTAGACAAAGTAAAAAATTATGAAATATGATGACAAAATAAGGTGCAATAAGTGTAAAAAAATATAGTAATGTAAGAACAATTTTTAATGATTTTTTATTCTTAGATTGTAAAATAAAGTAATTCACAAGTTTATATTGAATTAAATATCTAGTTATATTAAAAATACTATAAAGATTTGGACTGAAATTACACAAAATTATGTGTCAAAATAATCGCACTCAGAACAATCACCTAGGCACTATTATTAAAAAGTTATAAAATTAATAGTGTAAAGTTACAAAACACAAAATGGGCCACATAGATGTGTTTAAAAGGTACTAAAACCTATTCATAAATTGGTTACATGACTATGTTTGACAAAATATTCACTAGGTTGAAAGTTAAACCAAGTTTGATAGGTTAATTAGGGTTTACATGTGTGAAATATTGGCATGCAAACCAAAAAAAAAATGTTTAAAATTTTGATTTGAACAAATTTTTAAAAAATGATTTTAAGGGGTTTTGAACAAACAACCACCCTATTTTTATGTTTTTAGAAAAATTATTTCCACCAACCCTTCTAGAAAACATTATTAAACTTTTAAATGCATTAGGTTATATTTAAATCCTTTTCTAATTGAATATATATATATATATATATATATATATATATATATATATATATATATATATATATATATATATATATCCACCATGCATGTAAAAAGAGTTTTTTAAAAAATATAAAAAATAATTTACATTTTTAGCAAAAAATAATTACACACTGGTGCGGCCGGGGTTGCATGGAAATGAAAGACTTAAAAAATTTATTTTTTAAAAACTTATTGAAAAAAATATGAAATAGAATTATTTGTAGCATGCAACCTAGATAAGAATGATGCTAAGGAAAAAGTTTAGATTTTCCCAGGATCTTGAATAGGCCACAAGTGACCTCAAAAATTTACCAGTCTTCCTAAAATCTTGGTATAAGGCTTGTTAAACCTTTAAAATATAATTTTTCATAAATAATTCAATGTTTTGAATTTCCAATTAGAAATATGGCACCCCTATAGAAGATTTATAAGGCCAAAAACCTTGTATACATCACCAAAAATCTTGAAATTTGTTTCAATGTTCCATATTTTTTATTTTGATAATGAAGGAATTTTAAAATTTTGATTTTCACCAAGAAATTTTATCAATTTTTTTATTTTCTTAGGAGATCAAAAAAATATTCTTCCATTATGTCATACAGATATTTGTAGGAGGATTTTAAAAAAATTAAAAATATATTTTAAATTGAATAATATATTAATTATTTCAAGTCAATGCAATATGCTTTCAAATTTAATCCACTGACTAGACTCTAAAACCATGTAAATTTTGATAAAATAATATATAGGATATATATATGAAATTGATTATCAAAGCATATAAATGAATACTAAATAATTAACATAGAGCACAAGTATTTACTGTGGAAAACCCTCTAAGAGGTAAAAAACCAACCAGTGTGATACTCATATATTTTAGAAACTCTAAACCCTAATACAAACTTTTCCTTGTCACTTCTTCATTTAGTCCTTCAAAAAACTTGTAGTCTTAATAAGTTTGAATATGATAAAAGATTCATATTTGAGAGATAATTTCACAATAGGGTAAAACCTTATTTATATTAGAAGATGAAGGGAAGTTATCATTATAAAAGTAACAAGTCCATCTATCCTAATAAAGTCAATTAATTAAAACATTAAGTATTAAATAATCATAATAATATTATTTATTTTCACTATGTTTCTATCTCATGTTAATAAATAATATATTACTATTTATTTAATTAATTACAAATGTAAGATAAGCTTTAATAGTTACCACTACGAAATTAATTACTCTAACACATAGATTTTCCATATTCTATAGGTGCATCTAGAGACCCAATTCCTGATTTGAGTACATATTGACATAGTTTCTAGCCCATTTTTCCACTTAAAATCAATTTCAAATTGATACTAAGTAGTAAACATGATATGTATTGTGATATTATAATACTTTCTATAATTAGGTAATGTAATTGGTCAAATCGTATCATGTATTTTACATTTAGATTAGTTTATTAATTCCATAATATATACAATCCAAATTTTTCATAGTTTAATAGTTGTTTAGGTTCACATAAAGAAAATAAGGTAAAATAAATCACTAAACACTTCTAATTAATGAACACATAAATCCCTAGATATTCCCTTATAGTTTCATCATTATTTCTGTGGTTTTGGATTTTTGTATTAGGATTTCATTTTTTATTTATAATTTCCCCATATTTTGATTCAATAAATCATTTACATCTTGGTTCTAGCCTTTTACATATTTTCATGATTTCACTTTTTTCCATTCAATAAGAAAATTTTACCTTTCCTTTAAGGAGAAGTGCTATATTAAGTGGTTCATATATTGAGCATTATCAGATTACTTTGGTTCCATTTAAAATGGATAAATTTAACAAGATTAATGTTCATTCATATTTTTATTTTGATACAAATATTATTAATGAATACATAAAAAGAAGCTAATTTAGAACATCATTTAGAACATCTTGTGTTGTTAATGATGAAGTGCCTAATTTAGAACATCATGATCTAGATAATCATGACTTCTACGAAAGAATACATGTTGTTAATGATGAAGTGCATAATTTATAAAATGCTAATCAATATAGTCATGAAAAACAAGATAGGATATATTATAATGACGTTAGTAGGGTATATCTTGTAAAATTTAAAACATTGTCTAATTTCAAAAATCAAATTCATCATAATCCTATTGAATTAGATAAGGTTGTTATATTAATCATAAAAGATAATGTTGTATAGAATTGTAATGTTGCAAAACTTAAGGGAGAATAATACAAGCCCTTCATTTTTTGTAATATACCTTTTTTAGGTAATAATTAAACTATAGGAATTCATATTAATTCTATATTGACTATTCCAATGTCTACACCTTTGGCTATATGTGATGTCTACCCATAATGTGGGAGGAAAAAAAGTCTTCTATCAGATTACTATGCCTATTTATACACAACCAACTTATGTACATCCATGGATACTAGTGTGACCTAATAATATTTTTTTAATACATGATCCCTTGATAAAAGACAATTATGTCACATGGGAATATATTTACTTTTAACTTATACATAGTGTCATGTTGGATAATGGTAAAAGTGAAAACATTTTTATAATGACATTTATTCATAATCTTGGATACATAAAAGGATATAGTTAATCCAGTAAGGATAGTCAAAGGATTCTATATTATGGATTAGAATTGCTTGGGATGTATTATTCTGTCTTAAGCTAGGCCCTACATTAGTTTTATTATTTACTTTATTATTAATGTTATCAAATATAGGGCACTTTATATGTTGTTAGGATGTCCTTGGATACATAATATATGTTTAATACCATATTTATTAAATAAACATGTCAAGTATAGACATAAAAATAGAATGGTAATAATTATAGGTATTCTATATGAGTAAGTTATTTAGCCAAAGGTAGTTTCTCCTCCACTTCCACCACCACCACATTTAGTTATTCAACATATTTATGCACATTATATACAATCAGTTACTCCACATATTAAGGTTAAATCTACAACACAAATTAAGAGGAGAGTAGTTTAATTTACGAAATGACTTGCACTTAAATGTCCATTACATTATATTTTCATTTAGGACTCATGGCATCTCGTATTTACTCCACATTCTAAGATAATGTTACAAACATTTATTCATGTTCTAAAAGTAATAAATACATATGTTTTTACTAATATGTAATAGATTCAAAATAGTATTATGATACATAGATTTAATCATCATACAAAATGTCACATGAATCATGACAATGATGATGAGGGTTATATTACAACACAATATCTATATTTAGATTTAGATATAAGTATATGTGGTACTATTCGATTATGATTGGTGACCATTATCATGTTTCATAAAGGACCTACACCTAACCTTACCCATAATTTAATAATTTTTTATAATTTAAACAATTGAAAAATATTTTAAAAATAAATAAATATGAAAATCCAAAATTAAAACATAGGCATGGCATGTCTGCTAGTTTCCAATGTTCATTTTTGTTAATTATCACATGTTTGGTAGATTACATATCAATTTTTATAAACACATTAATTTAATAGTATATATAGGTATGATGTGATACATAAATGCATGGCATTCCTATATCGAGGAGCTATGCCAAAGTTAATGTCATCATATTCCACAAGTTATATTATTACATGATATACATTTCTATGATATTTCGATTTATCATGATTGAGATAAATTTATATATTACATGTTTATATATTACTTATATTATTTAAAATGTTACATTTCATGTATATGGTACTTGACATTGACATTGTTTTATAGTTTAGACTAGTTTTACTTATTTCATTCTTCATTATTTATTTATAATTTAATTTACTCATTATTGATTATGATTTATTCAACCCTTTACCTTATTTCATTTTTTATATTTATTTAGTATATCATTATATTCATATTTCTTTATGTCACTTATCCTTTTGTGACACTTGAATGTTAATATTGTGCATCCCTTGGCCTTCTGTGACATTGAGTGCTAGTGTGTGCACTTCTATTGTGTGCCTCATAGAAATTACATTATGTTCTTATGAGTGGATAAATATGGGATTTTATACTTAGTTTTTGATTTTATGATGTTGTGATCCACATAATTCACCTTCCTATTTGTGTGTGTGTCATGATTTGTATCATGCACATTCTTATGTGATTCATTATTCAATGCTTAAATTAGTGATGGTTACTATATGTGATTAATTTCTATATCTATCTTTACATGAAACTTGTATGCCTTCAATTACATTTAAAATATATGTTTTTGATGATAATTTAATTTCTATCATGACATATTATCCACATGTTAGAGTATGATTTGAAAGGATTACATCTTTTTTCATAACATGATGTGGTTAACTCTTTCATTTTGAGATGAGTAATTCATAGAAAGCACCTCTTACCTCAGAAGTGGAGCATACCAGTGAGGACATAAAATCAATTCTCCATGAAAAAAAATTGATATTGGAAAAACTACATGATTCACATAGTTTGAAGTGGATTAAATTATTTGTTTAAATTATTTTAAAATGTTTACATATTAGAATAGATTTGGATTATATGCAGTGAATATGGAAACATTATATATGGAAAATAGTTATATGTTTTCATATATATATATATATATATATATATATATATATATATATATATATATATATATATATATATATATATATAATGGACATATTTCATGCATATGCAAATATTTCATAAGAACATGAGTTACATGTTTTCATATTTTTAAGATTTTGAAAAAATAACATTTAGATGTGTAATAATGTATATCATGTTGGCATTGATTTAATCAAATTATGGGGTATAAAAATTGTTCATGGACATTCTAACTATCACAATTTTATATTATGGCATTGATGGTAACTTATTTGATCTAGTTAATTTGTTAATGTGGTTGAAGTTAAAATACACTCAATAGCACATGAGTTAATATGTAAATTAAATATGTGGCTTCTCATTCCATATTGATGTTCAATATTAGTTAAATGAGTCATGAATTTAGGGTCCAATGAAACCCTATGGCCAAGACACAACTCCAATTTCATGAGGGTTAAAGCATTTAACTTCCCCAACCATGTCCTTGACTTAATACATAAATTAGGGCATGATATCAAAAAAATTATCTAAATGCCTAAATAGGAAACACAATTATCCAATGCTTCAAAAAGGAATCATAATATCAAGGACCATCACATGGGGAAACATACTTCTCCCACTTATAAGTGTATTGTTTCCTTTCTCTTTAAGTTAATAGTTTAGTTATTGATGGCACCGTCACATCAGGAAACATACTTTTCCTTAGATATTTTAGTGTATTTTGGGTTTGATTCGATCTAAATCAGAGATAATTTTCCTCTAGTTAATATTTTGCCTTATTTGATTTCATTAAAATGGAAAAAAGTTACATTAAAATGGATTTATTTCACTATGTTTTGTGCCTCTTTATTATATTTCAAAATACTTACCCATTTTCATTTAAATTCCTAGTGGTTTGCTTTTCTAATCAAAGATCGTTGACTCCTCTTATTTTCCTTTTCCCTGTAGGTGCCTTAAGTTAATCCTAATGGCACATGGAAACATTTCATGGTTCCTAATGTCATGGGCCTTGTCCAAAGGAAGTTTCATCACTTGTCGAATTTTACAAAAGGTTACCTAATGCCACACATTGAATTTCTCAGTGGTCCTAAATGTGTTTAAGGGTACCCAACACTTTACTTATTCCATGCAGTGATATTCATTGGATCTCAATAAATATAACACATTTAAAAAAAATATTTCAAAACATAGTTAATTTCTCACTTTTTCTTAGAGCCACATGCCACATTTATACTAATAATAAGTTTGATAATTTCACAAATTTACACACAACCATATGGTAAATTTGTGATTCTTCAAAGGACTCAGCTAATTTTATTCAAGGTTGATAAATGTCATGTGTTGATCTCCTATAATTCCTAGACCTATTCAAAAAAATTCTAAGAGTTAGCCAATTTTCTTCAAGGATTATTATCATGGAAATGACATCAGTGATGTTATCATATTGTGGGTCAATGGGATGATGCCACATGACATAATCATGATGTTTCACTATCTTATAAATGTTTGTACTAGTGGAATTCATCTAGGCTAGTAGGTCTGTGAGATGATTTCAAATGGCATCATCTCACTACTGCACTATCCCAAATATGTTTGTATACATCACAAATCCTCTAGGCAAGTGGGTAAGTGGGATTATGCTAGGTGGTAAAATATTACTACTCTACAACCCTAGGATAGTCTGTGTGGGCTCAATGATGATTTCATAGCCTTGGGAAAGTATGTGAGTGATATGACACCATGTGGTAAGATATAATTTCACCATAACCCAGGGTGGGCTATGCACATCTTACAATTTTTTAGATCCTAGGCAAGTGAGATTGTGGTGCATCAATAAATCTTGCCTCATAATCGAAAGAATATTTATCATGTGCATAAATCCCCAAACTAGGTAATGGAATATTAAGGATAAGCCATTTGGTAGGAAACCCATCAAAGTTATGGACATTTTGGCTACACATCCAATAAAGCATGAGTATAATGTTGATGACACATTGCCAAAACTATCAAAAATCCCAAAAGAGTGAGAAGGTTGCCAAGTGTCAATGTAGAGCCTATAGAAGTAGATTATTAACATAGTAACGAGTAAAATGGAGAATATGCATGCCGTTGGCCCATAAAAGTAAATTAATTTATAGTTTCATAGCTATTAAAGCATTATTTTAAATTTAATGGCCCATCTATGCATCAACACTATCAAATGCCAAGAATCAACTACATGTTCAATTTGATTTGTATAATTAATTAAAAAATGATTCCAAATGGAAAAGTGGTCAAGAAGGTGACAAAAATAATGAATGAGATTAGAATAATTAGCATGATATATTCATCATAATCAAACATAGAATAGAAAAGACAAATTTTAGTCCTAAAGAGTCATGGTCTCAATTGCACAGAGGTGGGTAGCTAGTAATCATGATGTAATCTTGAGTACGTTTAGTTGAAAAATTCAATAGAGGCATGGTTTGGTTTCACCAATTATATACATGCCTTGAATCTATCATAATGTTTTAGATGCCTACTCAACCACATTCCCACAACTAATAATCAATGTTTGTAATTACTTCATTAGTCAAAAACCTAGATTAAGTTTGAACTCCTCAGGCATAAATGCCTATATAAAATCAAATGATAAATTTAATAAGGTATGGTATTTTTTGGACTAAGAGAGTTATGCTTAGGCCATTTTTTAGGATTAGAGGATATTTCACATGACTAGCTCCTTTTATCTTAGAACTTATAGTAGTGGATTGATATTTTTATTTCATGTTTTTACCTACTTTTCAAATTTTTTCTAGAGTCAATGTTTTTGGAAGCTGAGTCTATATCTCATTGAGCATTTGATAAATCTTAAATTATTCCTTAATAAAAACATATTTATTTGAAATAATGTTTTATTTAATATACTTGGTTTATAAATGTATATGGTGACCATATTTTCCTCTTTGTCTATAATACTTTTTTCCATAGAGTCTTGCACATTCCTCAATTGGATTTGTGTTAGGTATGGCTTAACTAAGGACTAGTTACAGAAAGATTCATCTTCTAATAGACCCAGGCTAGCTAACATTATATAGCAAAATCTTTTTTTTCTTTTTCCCTACCTCTCTCTCTTTTTCCTTTTTTATCAGTTTGTTAAATTATATTAGTTTAGTTTCCAAGTTGAAATCTAAGTTTAATGTTTATCTTGATTTCATGTTCTTATATATTTCTCATTTATGCATTATTACATTTATAATAAATAGACATTTTCATTTAAAATTAGTTATTTATTGATATTTAAATCATTTTAATAGTTCTATAGGCATAATCTTTTTGTTTTTAATTCATGTTGCTCTAGGTAAAGTAAATAATAAATACCCTTAATATGGTATGGTCATAATGAGTTGACTAGGTTACCCTGAATACCAAGAGCTAGTAACTGAAACTTTAGGGATATTTGATCACATAAGTATCCGTCCAAGAGAGGGAGTGTTTAACAACCTTTGACTAAGTTGGTACATCAAAAGACCCCAAAATATATTCATTTTATAAGGAGGGTCTATTTGGATTATTTTAGACTTGTTACATCCCAATTCCTTGCTATTTAAAATTGCATGATTTTATGTGGATATTTATAGTCGAGAATATAATTTGGTATTTATTAAATAATAATTGAGATATATGTTATAATGGTACATTTAGATATTACTTAGATTACATTTTTATATTGATATGAGTTAGTTGTAGTGAATATGTTTACATTATGATCATGTGAGTTTGTTATTTCAGATATAATTTATGATGTTATAGTTTAACTACCTACTTGTTCTGATGTTGAATTAGGATAACTCATCCCTAAAAATGTGATAGAGGGAGAACATCATCAAATTAGGTGATGTAGATGTATTTTCTAGGGGATGATAGAGAAACCAACTAGAACCTTTCACATACCACGTTAGTAATACATGTTAAATGCATAATAGAATAACTAACATAGAGTCTTTTGATGTTTTTTGCAGTAGGTAATTATTTATACAAGGTTACTAGCATAGTTTGAATTGTTATATAGATTTCAATATGCATGATTTGCATGTGTGTCCATTAATATTTTAAGATTTGCATAATTAGAATAAATTTGGATTTATAGACTAATGCATTTATCATTAAATCATCATGATAATTGAGATACTATTTAATTAGAAATTTATGGAGTCTTGAAATTAGAAAAAAATAAAATAAAATATGATAATCAATATCTTGGAGGAAATAATAGAAAAAAGAAAAGAATTTTTTAAAATAAAGAGAAAATAGAACTATTTAAATCTAGGTAAAACAAAAAGAAAAACATTGAAAATAATAATAATAAAAAGTAAGGAAAAAGTAAAAAAGAAAAAAATCCTAGAAGATAAAATCTACGCCCTTCTAATGAAATGAAATAAAAGAAAAAAGGGGTGAAATAGAGGGTAATAAGGAGAACAAGGCAACACAGTGGAAAGGAGGATAGAAGAAGAAAAGCATGTGGAAATGGATAGCAAAACAAATTGTCCAAGATTGTTATTTAATTAATTATTAGTGCATTCATGTTCAAAATGTGGAAATCTAGGTGAACCATGAGTTATGAACCTATGAATATTTGAATCATATATGTTAAACTATGTAAATAGATTATAAGTTAAATAATATTTAGTGTTACCTGTATCAAAATGTACATACAGTACCAAACACAAAGTGTTCAATGAACTACAACATAAAAGATAATCTAAATTGTTAACTATATTTACATAGTGGTGTATATAAGATAACTCCAACTATATCTAGCATGGGAAACTTATTGAAATTATATCTATAATATATTAGTGTTCCTCTTTATGAAAACTAAGTGCAGTAGGAATTGTAGGGTGTATAAAACTATCTATAAATGATCTATTCATAGTATATGAATAGTGACTTATAAATTAAAAATATATGCAACCATTTATATAAATCATACTTCTATTTATTCTATCTTATGGAAACTAAGATGAAGAGATACAATTTGTAACCAAAGCTAGTCGATTATGGGTTTAATATAGGGTGAATCATAGCATAATTTATACATATAATTTATTATATATACAAAACTATTTTAAGTGAATTATGTTGGCATAAACAACAACAATAAAAATATGGTTCCTTAAGAACCAATTTATATTTATATTTATGCCCAATTATACATGTATCAAGATATATATATATATATATATATATATATATATATATATATAGGGTGATATCATTAATTAAATGGAAAAGAAATATAATAGATATGTTTGGTTTATATATCTGAATACAATGTAAGAGAATAATATGTGGTTTGATGTATATTATGTGTGTGTGTGTGTGTGTGTGTGTGTGTGTGTGTGTGTGTGTGTGTGTGTGTGTGTGTGTGTGTGTGTGTGTGTGTGTGTGTGTGTGTGTGTGTGTGTGTGTGTGTGTGTGTGTGTGTGTGTGTGTGTGTGTGTGTGTGTGTGTATCTGTGTGTATGTGTGTGGATTTAAATATTCAAATCTAATATATAGTTTGACATGTGTAGACACTAGAAAACCACACACTTATAATTTTCAATGACTAAATGCCTCAGGAGCCCCTAAATACCACCTAAATATTGTTAACCATTAACCAACCCATATTAACCTACCCAAATCACTCTCATCGTATTCACATAATACTATTCAAAAATACTATTTGAAAGTACTATTGACTATCACTATTCACTATGGGACCCACTATCACTATTCATGATGACAGGGAAAGTGACATGGCATGTAACATAGAAATTGATATGGCATGTGACATGTCAAGTGACATAGAAGGTGATTCAGGAGATGATATGGCGAGTAACATGGCTTAAAAGTGAGGTGTCTTGATGTGGGACATTATACCCTACTTGGGACCCTTTACAAAGGTGCATAATGACCTCATTTAAGCATCAAAAGTGTCTCCCCATTGAAACATGAAAAATTCACCATTAAGGTGCCATAATTAAACATGTATTTTTCCTTTACACATGAAATTGGCCTTTAAAATTAGATACATACCTCTTTAGTGCATTGGAAAAGACAAAAGGCACCCATTTTTGAGTTTTTAACCCAAATGTGAGATACATGATCAAGGTGGGAATCCCACCATCCTAATATTTTAACTCATTAATTCGCCCACATGGAAAATTATACCAAATTTTGTGTTCCATCTCTTTATGTTCTTGGATGGAGACAAAAAAGGATGGCGAAAAGTCTTTGGCCTCATTTAAACCCATGTGCATGATTCTCATTCAAAATTGGATTCATGTGCAAGGTGAGAGACACACCAAACAAAATGGGAAACCCATGATCAAGGTTGGAATCCCAACAACCTCATCCTTTGACTCAATCATGTACCACATGGAAAATGATGCCATATTTATATTATTCCCTCAATTAGCATGATTCTTCACAACAAATGCTATAAATACCCCCTCTCTTTCACCCAAGGTTAAGTGGGAATTTAGTCTTTGGTTATTAACATATTGTTGTAGGTATTTTAATGAGGTAATAATTTTGGATATCATCCACATCTTGGAGGAAAATAATTCAAATCAATGAAGCTCTATCAAAATTACCTCAAGACATCTTCAACAACATCATCAACAACAATAACATTCTTATTCAAGCTTGGAAGGTAACATTTTATTTTGTTTCTTCAATTTCATTTTATCATCTCTTTGTATTTTTAATCTCATCATCCACACTTATCTATTTTATCCCTTTGTCACTTCATTATCTCAATCCATTTACTCCCTTGCCATCTTTTATCCATTCACACATTTGCCACTTTTACCCTCCTTATCATCTTCCTCTTTTGCCATCTTAACTACTTACCTTCTTACCTCATAAAAAATTCACTTATTTATCCCATTTAAACCCTTAAATTTTTATTACTTTAACCATTTATCAACAAACCAAACCACCTTTTTTTAATCCCTTGTTAAATTTCCAAACCAAAACTTTAACCTTGCTTTGACTAATTTTCAACATTAGTTGCTTTATTTAGTGATTATTTTAAAAGAACTTAACTTTCGTGTCTTAATTCAGTTATTTTATGTTATTTACTTGTTTTTAATTTCAGTTATTTTATATTTCAAATACAAGTATCTGTCCTTTTTTTTCAAAAATTTAAGTGTTACAAGAAGATGGATTCACAACCTCCTATAAAGCATTCACTTCTAGGATCTAGCTCACGCTAGGCAATTCACCCAACTACTTGTCTAACCAACAAGTTTTTTGGTAGTAAAAGGCCCAAAACCATAAATTTTACCTCCCTCAATATTTCTCTCCATTTTAGGTCCTCATCCCTCTACCTTGAACATGAATTCCATCATTTTTATGAAAACTCCATCAGCTTTATTAGTCACACCTTCGTACTTGCTTTCTAAGACACCTTTCCTCACTATACCAACAATTCCTAAGTTACCTACCTTACCCTTTTATGCCTCCATCTTTCCTAAACTAGAACCATCAACCAATTGTACCACTTTACCCAAGACACCTACCACCAAATCTATGTCCACAAAACTTTATATTTGAACACCCAAAATAAAAACTACTAAACCTTTAACACCTTTAGCTAATTATTACTTAACCATTCTATAGTGGTTATTGTAAACTTCTTCCTTGAGCTTACTACCTATAAAACCATTTGATCCTTCACATACCAAACCCTCTTAGTTTAATGATAACTTGATATGTGCATACCATAGGGCACTAGGACATGACACAAATAATTGTAAGTCTCTCCAAGCACTTGGTCATAGCCTATATGAAGATGATGATATATTATCAAATAAACCTCCTTCATATCCATTTCCAATCTAACCATAAAATCAACCCATCTAATCTTCAATCTCACCCAAAAGTAAATAAGAATAACCAATGCAACCACCCAATCTAGAAAACCCCCTTATCCACACTATTCACATAGTTACTTGATCTCAATCGCAAAAGAAGGATAAAGGGAAGGCTAAGGCATCCATTCCTTAGACTTAACCATCCCTAAAATCCCAAACAAATAATACCCAACCATATCTATCTTCAAACAAACCTACGGTGTCTATATTAGGTCCCTCTCCATCTAACCCTCCATACCCTAACCCATATGCAATATCCATCCAACAAGCTATCCTCAAGCAACTTTACCATAATTTAGAAAAAGTGAGCTTATATGAGTTATTCTCTACCTCTCTCCATCACTGCCAAGCACTCATAGAATCCTTGAAATTCATTGAGGTCCAACCCAATGACCTTCAACCTCTATCTACCTTTGTTGGTGCCCTTTAGACTTCTAATTTTTTTGTCTTCAAAGATTTAGAAATACCTTTTATTCAACTAGAGGATCTTGATCCCCTCTCTTCATTATGGCATACAATAATAAAACCTACATAAAAAGGGTGATGATTTATGGAAGATACATCATCAATATTATCTCCTCACATGCCTATAATTAGATGCACTCAATCACAAACATCATGTCTAAAAGTATAGTGGTCCTTCATTCATTCAATGATACCATGGTTACTACCTTGGGCATCACTATCCTCCATATCTGTGTAGGGACCCATACCATTCTCAAACTTTTTTATGTTTTAGAAATAGAATTCTAATAAAATTTTTTACTAGAGAACCCTTGGATTAATGTCATGAGTTATGTCCCTTCTACCTTACATCAATGTGTCAAATTTGAGCACAAAGTGTAATTTATGACTATCTAGGCTAACCCTAGTCCTTTCACATCTTGTAATATGACATATCAACCTAATGACATCCTTTTTCCTCTTTCATCCACCTCACAATAATTTACTAATTACACAAACTAACCAACCAAAACCTGTGACACTTCCACACCAAATGTTGATGAAGCTTATACTAACTCACCTATCCCTTCTTCATATATTCTTGTAGATAACCCCATGGTAACCACATTCCAATGTCTTTCCCTTGGGGAATATAGATTCTTAGCCTTAAATGCCTTCTCTACTCCCCAAGAATATGGGAATCTTAGACATGACCCTTCTTATCACAATAACATTGGAACCATCATCCTCTTCAAGCTCCCTAACTATCAAACAAATTTAATTTATGGAGGACTTGACTAGGGACTTCTAGCCCCTAAGACTACTTCATCCATCCAACCATTTACCTTTAAATTTTCTTATCTTAGCAAACCAGATGTCACTAAGTTGTATCTTCATAGATGTGCTTGGAAAGGATTTGTCCTTGGTCACTATGAATAAAGGCCTCATGAGTTATCCCATATCAAAACTTTTTAACCTCATGAGTCATTTGGGCTTGGGTATGAACCACCTAAAGAACCCATGAATTCACCTAGACCTATTTCCACCAAAGATAAAGATATCCCATCCTCACCAACCTAACCACTTTCCCTGCTTAAAGATCTTGACATCATCCCCCCTAAATTTTGTTTTATAGTCAATACCATTAGTTTGGGCCCTCTCATCTATTTAAAGGTTGGCCAAACCATATTCCTTCCACTCATACACCCTCAAATGGTAGATGATGATTCTTCTACTATCAACACCATCTAACATCAAGATGATGATTCCATTATTACATACCTTGGTCTATGGGATTCTTCTATCCATAAATCCCTTCCTCTTGAGACCTTAGCCATATTGATTCAATCCTACATGGATATCAATTTGGGCACTCTAGGCAACCCCTACATTATCAAATCGAGCCGATCACTAAATGTTGAGGAACTTAGAAAATTCTCCTCTTTCCTCCAAGATCATAGCATAACATTGACTTAGTCTTATAGTGATATACTTGAGATTGACCCTACCATTGCTACCCATAACATAGTCACTCATTGTAATGCCAAGCCTATTAGAAAGAAACTTTGACACATGCATCCTCATATATCCCTTTTTTTCAAAGAAACGCTTTATCATTTCCTATCTATAAACTTCATTCAACCCATTAACTACCCCTAATGGGTCTCGAATATCGTACCTATCACCAAAGTCAATAAGGGTCTATGCATTTGTGTGAACTCACATGACCTTAACCTCCCCTACCCCAAGGATGAATTTCCTCCACCTAGAATTGACTAGCTTGTTGATCTTATAGCCAACCTTGAGATGTTATCTCTCATGGATTAGGTTTTGGGTCATAATCAAATATTTATTATTATTAAAGATTAGTATAAAACTCCTTTATCACCCCTTGGGGAAATTATTGCTATAGAGACATGCCTTTTGAGTTAAATAATATTGGTGTGAGCTACCAATGTGCCATGACTTATATTTTCCATGATATCATCCATAAGATTGTATAAGACTATATAGATGACCTTCTTGAGAAATTTAAACTCTAAAAAGATTGCTTGACTATTCTTATGATCATATGTGAATGCCTCATCCATTATGATGTTTGACTTAATCCCCAAAAATGCATTTTTAGGTTCCATTTAGGAAAGCTTCTTGGCTTTATCATCTCTCTTCATGGAGTAAAAATACACCTTACTAAAGTAAAATAAAATTTGGAAATGCCTCCTTTAATCAGCCTTAAGTATAGCTCCATAGCCTACAAGGAAAACTTCAATCCATTTTCTATTTCATTTCCAAACTTTTAGACTAGTGCCAACCTTTACATGACCATTCTAAGAAGGATTTATCTTTTAAATGGAATGGAAATTGTCAAAAGGCCTTTGATTTTCCCAATTAAAGATGACCACCCCTTTTACCTATATATCTCTACCACTAATCCTTCCGAAGGGGAAATTTTATCTCATCAAGATGAACAACACAAAGAGCAAGTTGTATACTACATTAGCTACATGATTGTTTAATATGAAACTCAATATACACATATCAAGAAAATATGCTTAACATTGACCTTCATGGTCACCAAACTTTGGCACTACCTTCATAACAATAAAACCTATGTCATAACTAATACCAAACTACTCAAGTACATGCACTTTAAACCATACCAAAATCAATGTATGGCTAAGTAGCTCATTTTCCTAGCTAAATTTGACCTTGAATTCCTCTAATAGAACTTGATTAAAAGGAAAGTCATTACTAACTAATTGTCTAAAGATCCTTTACCAAAAAACCAACCACATCCTCTTCCTTTTCCAGAAGAGTCTATCATGACTCTTTTTCAAGAGGATGGCATAACCTATTGAATCACCATGTTCTTAGATGGCTCTAAGTGTCAATGAGGATGGGGTGGTAGAGTTATTCTTATTCTTCTATATGGAAAACCCCTTCCTCTCTCCTTCAAACTTGAATTTAAATTCACTAATAATATAATTGAGTAAAAATCCCTAATGATAGGTCTCTAAACTACTCTAACCTTCGGAATTAAGATAATCCATGTCTTTCATGATTCCTAGATTATGGTCAACTAGGTTAATTGATCCTATCAGTGTAAGAATGATGTCTTCCAAAAATATAAACTTTTAGTTGACACTTAACATCATTCAATCATTACTAGGTCCAATCCATTTCTTGATCTACTAATAAATTCATACATACAATGGCCTACCATGCATCCCATATCCTTTCTCAACCTTCTATTTCTAAAATATGTCAGCATTCATCATTTTATGACACCCTCTAATAACCAATCTAACCTCCCTACCTTTTTTAATGTGGAAGAATTCCCATCTAACATTTGATATGACCAAATATTCAACTACCTCAACATAGGCATCATTCCTCCAAACATCTTTAGGAATTCCCAAAGAAACTTTGTTTAGAGTACATCTCATTGCACCATACTAAGAGGAATCCTTTACAAACATGATTTTTATGGTCTCTTTTTTGATTTCCTATGCAGCCATGAAGCTTCCCATGCCATCAGGGAAATACATGATAGGATATATGGAGGATAGTTTAGAGGTCTATTAGTCACCTAATGTATCCTTCACCTTGGTTACTATTGGCCACGCTAAACTAAGAATATTATTATTATGCAAAAAAGTGTGTTAAATGTCAATAACACTCTAATTTGCATCATGCACTAGCTAATGGCCTCCATGTATCTAAGGATTTTTTGCCTTTATCATAATTGGGGATTGATCTCATTGGGGAAATCAACCCCTATTCTTTGCAGTGGCATAGCCCCATCATCACAGCCACCAAATACTTCACCAAGTGGGTGGAAGCTCTTCCTCTTGTCTCAACCAAAGTAGAGAAGATTTCCAACTTTATCAACCATTATATCATCTTTCACTTTAGTATTCTTCATAAGATCATCACTGATAATAGTAAATCCTCAAAAAATAAGCTAGTCCAAGGTTTATACAATGCATTTGGTGTCAATTTAAGATTTTCCTTGCCTTACTGACCACAAGCAAATAGAGAGGTGAAAGCCTCAAATAAAATAATTAACAAAATACTAATCAAATTTATCAATACTACATGTTAGGATTGGCATTTTCACATCCCATTTAGGTTATGGGCCTATCGTACTAGTATTCAAACCTCTATAGGTGTTACTCCCTTCTCTCTAGTCTTTGAAGTAGAGGAATTCTATCCTCTTGAAGTTCAAATTCCCTCTCTTTACATATCTTTACAAGATCTTATTTCTAAAGAAGATTATCATCAACACCATTTATCTCAGCTAGAGTTACTTGATGAGCATCATTTAACATATGTTACCCACCTCCATACCTATCAAGAGCATATCAAACATGCTTATAACAAAAATTGCAGACAATGGGAAATCAATATCAGAGACCTCATCCTAAAGGAAAACCAACATGTGACCAACATGGAGAAGATTAAATGAGGCAAGTTTACTTTTAGTTTGCTTAGACTCTACATAATTACCCATAAGTATGGATTAGAAGCTTATCATTTGTCCTCTCTTGAAGGCAAACCAAAACCTAAGCCCCTCAATGCTTCACATTTACATCCATTTTTTTATTAAAGAAGGATCAAGCTCACTCTTTTTGTCTAAATTAATCTCATCCCTTGATTATGATATTTTAACCTTCACCCATCTTTCTCATTTCCTTTTTAGGACAATTGATTAGAACATAGAGCCATTTGATTAACTGTCATAGTCATAGCCTAATCATCAATATGGGTACCATAGCTCTACCCATAGCATCATTCTCATGGATATTTTTCATCTCGAACAAGATGGAATCCCATGGTCATTGTCTTTCAAAAACAACACCTTTTGATATCATTAACCTTCTTGTGTTAAAATTTTTCCTTCATAAAGGTAAACCTATGAACCTAATTAGACCTATCCATGTCTAAAAACATTGCATCCAAAAATAATTTGGATACCAAAATACTACTTACATCAATATCTTAAGCATTGTGGATTATTACCTTGAAGAATAGCAACCCAAAAATAAAATTTAAATTGTCGAATATAATGTAGATTACTCCCTTGAAGGATAGCTATCAAGAGCATTAAACAAATCCAATAAGTTTATACCACTCCCTTGAAGAGGTTATCTTTATCAAAAGCAAATAAATTTATTGGAAGCTTCCTAGATCGATTAGCTTCCCATATACAACAATAAATCAAAAGACCAACTATCACAATAAAATTTAAAGCTGTAATCAACTCTCAATCAACATAATAAGTTGGAATCTACAATTGGCTTTTAGATGTAGAATTTTTGAATTGATCAGTATACATCTAGCATATGATATGGACATGTCTATTACCATTCTTAGGCCACCTATAGATGGGGAAAACTAATTCACATGATATTATCATACATATCACCCATTACCCTTCACACCACCTAACACCCACCTTCCCTTTAGACTATCTCTAAATTAGGAGATTTAGAGATTATTTGACACCTTATGATCAAGAACCCTTTTTTATCAACTCATGACTACTCATGTGCAACATTTGAAGGGCTTATACTCACTAAGATGATCCCACTTTGAGTATGCTCTCAGTCCTTGTAAAAAATAAAACATCTTGCCCTATTCTTATCTTAATGTGCTTGGTTGATGTTTTCATCATGACTTTTACCATACAATGTTGCAACAACAATATTCATTATTTTTAAATTAAGAAAGATTACAACAACCATAACCATACCAATAATAACCAAAATAGTAACATTCATAAATATCCACACAACTGTAAGCATGATTACATTTCATTAGAGACATCTAACACATTTTGTATATGTTTTTATCAAATTATGAAATATTTTATTTAGGGTAAAAGGAGTCACATGACACATACAAAGTTATCATACTATCCACACTTCACCTAAGGCCCATACATACATTATTTTCCTACCTAAGCATTAGGATGATTGTCTATTGACTATGTATTTGTTTTCAACCATAGTTCTACTTGATTGCTTGCTAAACTAACATCTATAAAATTCCCTATCTCAGTAGTTGCTAAAGGGTATACTTTGTTCTCCTCTTCCACATTCATCCCCACAGAGTGAGAATCATATTCTACTATATGTCTTTCACCCTACTTGCATGTCATAGCCATTGCATCCATTTGCTCTGATTATTTTGCTCACATAGGTACTACCAGTTATTGCTTCAGTGTACATCCCATTAGATAATAAGGGTTCCCTACATAGATAGGCTAATGGTCATGTTATCTAGCCTTGTATCTTATGTAGTGAAATTATTTCCTTCTTCATTGTTGTAGAGGTAAGAGTTTAGGATCAAGCTTAGACCATGGGTGCCTTTCCTATTGTTGTTGATCTAATATTACTTCCATTATCACCATTACATGTTGTAGTATATAGTAGATCTATACATTCACCATATTGAATATTTTAGGTCATGGGGTTTGCTAATTATCTCTACCATTATTCCCATTATTTTCCATCTTCAACCTTGTGTAGTTTTCTACACTCTCTATAACCTACAAGACCAAATAACTCAATGATAGACAATCATCCTTCTCACAATTCTTTAAATAGAATACCTAACCATTCTTCCTCGCTAACATGATTATTCAATATACTGATAATGAAGTTCATATGATGTCATTGATTCCCTTGAATAATCTTCCCACTTGAAATAGTCATGTCTACTTGCCTTTTTGTGGACATGTACCCCTATGTCCACTTAGACATTCTGATAAAGTTATCATGTGTCATCATGATTTCCCTTTGTCACCCTTGTCATCCAATCTACATCCAATGTCTTTGATTGTTTTACATTTTATGATCCTTGTGGGCCTAATCATCATCATCTTTACCTCGATCAAGATAAAATGGCTTCCAACCATGTACTACTACAATAGTCACGCCTCCAAAACTACCACTATTGTTGGTAATGGTAGATTCTAAATAATTGCCATCATAGAAACTCTTCCATTAAAGGTAGGCCACGATGAACTCACAACAATATATTCACCTTCCTATCCCCTTTACCCTCTTATTACTACCAACCCAATGCCACTAACTCTGAATGTTAGACCCAAACCATTGATAATGCCTACTCAAACATGGTAGTCATTTATCTTATGTTACCTAAAATTCGTCCATAGTAGATTAATGATCACCCTCTCTAACTATATAACCAATCTTGTAGACCATGTAACTTCTTGTTTGTTAGGCCTTACCTAGTAGAACCAATAATTCATTAGTTTTGAGGTACTAGGATAGAGGATGCAGACATGGATGCCTTTTATCTAGCTTACCCATGTAGCTCTTGGTTCATGCATGGCCCAACCTCTATCACTCACCATACTACCACTTTTATACCTTATAGAATCTACTTAACTATCATATAAATTGTTTACATGTAGTCACTTCACTACTACCCTTAAAAATTAGCTCATATTGGTGATGAACCTTGGCTAAAGTGATTATGCAGATCTTGATAAAATCCCATTTCCTAAAACTCAACTCATAGTGGTAGATGTTATATCTAGGATTCTACCATCACAAAATTTTAGAAGGTGTAACCTCCTCGCAAATGCACCTCTTCTTTATATTAGCTTCATTGAATGTCATTTGTGCTTAGCATTGTGTTACCTTATTATTTATCCCACCTTACCCATCTGTATCTCTCATCCTACTAAGTGTGGGATCATTATGGTAACTATTCACTAATCTACACCATGCACTTTCACTGTCACCTTCACCAAAACCCAAAACCTCTATTTTAAAAAACCTTCTCCATCATCCAAAACCAACCCATGTGGTCCATCAAATTGGGGAAGCCAATTTGAGCACCATTTTACAACCCTAATTGAACTACATTTGCCTAATGTCCATTGACTATGTAGGTGTTGCTTGACATCTAAGGGTAGTTTAGCCACTCATAACTAAATACCCCCCCCCTTTTTCTTCTCATTAATTTCCATTGATAATAATTTGCTCATGCTTAGGGTGTCTTATATTAGGTAAGCTTTGGATTTTTTCTATCATCCTTGTATTTTAATATCATCTAATACTTTCTCTTTACTTTCCCCCACTTGCTAGAACTACATTGGTTTAAGGTCTTTTTGGACTATGTAAGTAGTGCTCAATTACTGAGGTCAGCTTGGTCACATCCTTTGTTTTGTTTTCCCTTCTCACCTAAAACATATTCTTCCACTTATCTACCTATCTCCTCATCACATCCCTCCCTTTAGCTTTTCAATCTTTTTGAACCACTTTTCCAGCATGTTAATCTCTTTTAAGACAATGATTGATATCCTTCCTCATTCACCTCTATTATCTGATATAAAGCCACTACCTACTCTAATTTTTTAGCCTCCCCTAAAATATTTCCTTTTGCTTGATTCACAGCTCACTTACCCACCTAATTTTTTCATTTTTGCCTCTCTCTCTCTCCACTTTTTGCCAACCTTTCCCCCTATCTCCTTTGTCTTCTTTTTCCATCCTCATCATTTACCCTTGTCCTTGTAAATTTGTCACACCCTCTTAATCAATCTCATTTCCTCACCAATTTCACATCATGTTGTGCATCTTTCAAGCTTTTTGTTTCTTCTATTACTACACTTTTTCTTTACATGTACCACAACTCTCTATCATTTTGCCACTCTTCCCTTTTTTCCCATTTTCCGTTCTTCTTGTTTGATTTATTTTCATCCTTTCATTCTTGTTGTCTTCTTTTTTTCCTCCACAACTAGTTTCTACCTAGGTATTTATCCTTTGAGAAACCTTCCATAATTTCCCCTTTTCTTCTTATCAATTCAAGACTTTTGCATTTTGTATTCCCCTTTTCTTCTTTCCATCTCGGTACTCACTTATCTTTTGCATCTATGTGAGTGTTCATGATTTATATCCCTACTTTAGTTATTCCTTTTCCTTCCTATCATCCCTTATTTTCATATCATGCCTTTTCAATTTTTCCCCCTATTTCCTCACCACCTCACCACTTTTTGGCTTGTGAATCTCTTCTAACAACTAATTGATGCATACCTTTTTGTGTCTTGATTTCAATTTTTTTTCCTCTTATTTCCTTTTCTTCCACTTATTTCCTTGTTTTTAATTTTCATCACCCAACTATTTTCTCCTTGGTATTTTTTTAATACTTATTTTTAAACTTTTCATGGCCTCCTATATTTCTCATCCTCCCCTTACCCTTCACAATTGTTACACTTCTCTCCCCATCCTTTTCAATTCTCCAATCTATCATTATTTAGTACATACCTCACCCACCATATTATACCTTTTATTTTTCTTCTTTTCTCCATTTCATTTCATTTCATTTTTTTCATCTCCCTTGATGACATTCCTTGTTCTTCCTAACCTTCTTTTTTTCCTCCTATATGTCCATGCTTAGCTCCTTCCATCCTTCTCTACCTTTATCTTTATATGTGACCTCATTATTTTTTCTACCTATCTCTTCATCCATATCCTAGTCCACTTCACCTCATCCCTTGTTGGATCTCCCTTATTTTATCCCTTTCAACCTCCCACTCCTTAGAGTGAGGTCACCAGTTGTATCACTTTTGCATACATCTCTTTGTATGCTTCCTCAGGTCCTCCATCCCCTCACTTTAATGCACAAAATTTGGTTAGGATTGTTACTTCAGGTGCATTCCTTTTCTTCCTTTAATGTATTTGCATGTTGAGCTTGGATCCTCTTTTTTGTCCCTTTCTAGTTACTCCCTTCACCCTACCTATCACCTTTTTCCCTTTTAAACCCTTTACACATTTTTCTCTTATATGATCACAATGCATGCCATGTTACAACTTTGGATGTTTTTCATTCAACATTGGTTTATTGTGAGATATATACTGATCCTATAACTCTATAACACAATTGGCCAAGATTGCAGGATCATACGACCAACAAGTGAGCCTAAGCACAACTAAGCCATCAGGATAAAGATTCCTTCCCCACCCTGTTTATTATTACCTATTTCAAACCCATTTTATTTTTAAATTTGGATATGTTAGAATAAAAACTAAAACCACCTTCAAATGGAATATTTGGGGTAGTTGTATGTTGATGCTAGCTATACCCTCTCACATGACCTACCTCCTAACCAATAGTTTTCCTTGATTATCCTTACCTAGACTACATCCTCCTATGAACCATAATAATGCTACTCTTTAATCACATTCCACCCAATAAAATTTTATATAAGTCACCTATTCCATCAAACTATTTTTTCCTTGACCCTATTTCTCCCACCTTTTTTAACTCCCCATTCTCATGACGAACAAGTGAGCCTGAGCACCACTAAGCCATCGAGATAAAGATTCCTTCCCCACCCACTTTTGTATAGCCTATTTCAAACCCCTTTTATTTTGACCTTTGGAGATGTTAGAATAAAAACTAAAACCACCTTCAAATTTAAGATTTGGGGTACTTATATGTGGATGCTAGCTATACCCTCTCACATGACCTACCTCCTAGCCAATAATTTCCCTTGATTATCCATACCCAACATACATCTTCCTATGAACAATAATAATGCTACTCTTTAATCACATTCCACCCAATAAATATTTATAGAAGTCACCTATTACACCAAACTATTTTCTCCTTGAACCTATTTCTTCCACCTTGGTTTTTAATTAAAACCACCTTCAAATGGAATATCTGGGGTACTTCTAGGTGGATGCTAGCTATACCCTCTCACATGACCTACCTCCTAACCAATAATTTCCCTTGATTATCCCTAACTCGTTGACATCCTCCTTTGAACCATAATAATGCTAATATTTAATCACATTCCACCCAATAAAATTTTATAGAAGTCACCTATTCCACAAGACTATTTTCTCCTTGAACCTATTTCTCCACCTTCCTTTTTAACTCCCCAATCTATCTATCTTCATACATGATTCTTTTATTTTCCCTCTTGGCTTTCCATTTATACCATTTATTTTCCTTCTTATTTCAATGGGCTCCCTTATTTAATTAATATTGTTATTATTCACCTTGATTCATATTCTAAAACCCCTCAGAGTCTTTCTCTAAATTCCCTCAAAACTCAATGCTTACTTATTTTAAGACCCCACTAGATCTAGGGTCAAGAGTTCAAATATTTATCACTTCTTTTTACCCACTCTAGTACTTTTCTTTCTTGAGTCATTGAATAATAACCTTTCATATCCTATTAATGACATTGTTGTGGAGTATGCATAATGTCATCTTATTTGGGTGCTTATGAAACAGCCCATCAAGTCACCATGGTAATTTGAGTAGTGCCAAATTTTCTAAGGATTGGTAAAGCATATTTCTCCCTCTTTTTAACAAATGGTGGTAGAAATTTCATGCTTGAACCTACTTATCCATGGTTATATATTCCTTTTTTATAGTTGAATAAATCATCTAATTACCTCTTAGGTAATATAATCCATCATTTATACAAAACCAATCAGCAAGTTATTTGATAACAATATTTTCGACCTTTTAGAGCTTCCACTTCTCCAACATCCTTCAAATAGACCTAACTACATGATAAATAAAACTGGGGAAACCAAGTTAACTAGTACTCCCTACCTCAGAAGAACTACATTAGGCCTAAAGTTAATTTTGGATAGTATGTCCATAAAACTATATAGACAATGCTCACTTGCCTAGTGCATATGGAGTCTAATTAGCTACCCCATTCCAACCAACCAACCCTCTTGCCCACATCCACCTTGATGTTGGCTATTTTTAACCCAACCTTTTTGCATATTTTGTAATGACCTTGCCTTGGTCATTTTGACTACATCAACTACACCTACCATATTTCATTTTTTACTCCCCACCTCTTATGAAACCAAACCATTTATATTATTCTATAGGATCACTTCCTACCCTAGATACCTATGAACAACACTGACCCTGCTAGATGAATTAATAGGCTTAATTTGATGAATTAAGACTAATGTTATGGACTAATTACCTTATCTTATATCCATCTAAAACCTAACCTTTTTTATCAACATTGGTATCTTTAATCTTTAGGAAATATTGACTATCACACTTAGTCACATTTTGTGAACCGATTGGCATTTCACGTGCCTAGCTACCTTGTGGCACCACCTAGTACCTTCCCACCAACTACTTATCAAACTTGCACTTGATTCAACCTTTCCTAATAAACTATTAGTTTGAGGAGTAACACCTCCTCCCATACTCATAGCACCCTAACCTTTGATGACGTGATTTTTTTTAATTTTGTATCGTGTTGATTCAAATCTGCATAACAAAAAGGTGCAAAATATAGACACTATAACACTAGACACCTATAGTTTTTGATGATTAAATGCCTCAGGATCCACTAAAAACCCCGTAAACCTTATTAAACCTTAACTAACCCCTCTTAATCTAACCAAATCACTATTCTCCTATTCACATAATACTACTTAAAAATACTATTTGAAAGTACTATTCACTATCACTATTCACTATGGGACCCACTATCACTATTCATGATGACATGGCAAGTGACATGGAAAGTAACATGGAAGGTTATTTGGGAGGTGATATGGTAGTTGACATGGCTTAAAAATGAAGTGGTTTGATGTGGGACATCATACCCCACTTGGGACCCTTACCTAACGTGCTTAATGACCTCATTTATGAATCATAAACCCCCCACCTAAAATAATGTGAATTTCTCCTTAAGAGGCCGTCATTAAAGATTTATTTTTCTTTCCACATGAAAGTGGACTTCAAAATGAGCTACCTACCTCTTTAGTGCTTTGGAAAATACAAAGGACACACATTTTTTAATTTTTAACACAAACAAGAGACCCATGATCAAGGTGGGAATCCCATTACCCTCATATTTTGACTCATTCATGCACCAAAATGGAAAATTTCACCACATTTTTTTTCCATCCTTTTAAGTGCTTGGATGAAGACAATAAAGTGTGGTGAAAAGTCTTTGGCCTCATTTACACCCATGTACATGATTCCCATTCAAAATTGGATTCATCTACAAGGTGAGAGACACACCAACCCAAATGGGAGACCCATGATCAAGGTGAGAATCCCACCAACCTCATATTTTTACTCATTCATGCACCACATGTAAAATGGCACCATACTTCTACTATTCCCTCTTTTGGTATGATTCTTCACAATTAATGCTAAAAATACCACCCTTGCCTTCACCTAAGGTTAAGGGGGAAATTAGTCTTTGGTTATTAACATATTGTTGTAGGTCTTTGAAGGAGGTCATCATTTTTTATATCATACACATATTGGAGGAAAGTAATTCAAATCAACAAAGTGTTGTCAAAATTGCCTCAAGACATCTTCACCAACAATAATATTCTTCTTCAAGCTTGGAAGGTAACATTTGATTTTGTTTATTCAATTTCATTTTATCATCCCCTTGGATTTTTAATATCTTCATCCCCAGTTATCGATTTTCTCCCTTTGTCATTAAATTATCTTAATCCATTTTCTCCCTTTCCATCTTTTATCCATTCACACCTTTGCCACTTTTACCCTCCTTATCCTCTTCCCCTTTTGACATCTTAACTACTTACCTTCCTACCTCATTAACCATTCACCCATTTATCAAATTTTAAATATTACCTTTTTATTAACATAAAAATTTATCAACCAACCAAACCACCACTTTTTAATTTCTTGTTAAATTTTTAAACCAAAAGCATAACCTTGCTTTGACTATTTTTCAACATTAATTGCTTTATTTAGTCATTATTTTAAAAACACTTAAATTTCTTGTATTAATTCATTTATTTTATACTATTTACTTGTTTTTAATTTTAGTTATTTATTTTTTTAAATTCAAGTATATTTCCTTTGTATTCATAAACTTAAGTGTTAAAAGTAGGTGGATTAACAGGCTCAAAAACTTTCACTTCTAGGATCTACCTCAGGCTAGACAATCCACCCAACTACTTGTCTAACCAACAAGTTTTATGGTAGTGATTTACTATTGTAGGTCATTATTCCCTATCCAAAGAGGATTTATCAAAAATTATAGATTCAACATGTGCACATTCAGTACGTATTCTTATGCACACCCTTTTTAACTAGTTTTTTCTTTTCACACTTACGAAAAAGCAAAAACTAGAGAGAAACAATATATATAAATTCAAATTGATAGATCAAGAACTTAAAAAATTGAATATATCTTGGGATTATATATATATATATATATATATATATATATATATAATCTTATATATATATATATAATCTTATATATATGCCTTCCACGAGTTGTGTTTTATATAGTGGTTTGATCCATGACATTATGTAATTAAGAATAACATTATGATGATATATAATGGTTCACATGTTTTAATTCTTTAAATCTTTACTCTGGTAGTATACATAAGTGGTTATGGTATCGTTCTATATTTTAACCACATATTTCATAATGTAATCTTATCTTATATTATCCATAGTTAGATATTAATAACATTGATATGGTATATACATTATTAGGTATTGTTGAAATCATAAACATAAAAAAGATAGAGCTTAGTGGATCACTCTAGAATAATGCATTAGCCTCATGATATTCCTTGTTTTTAAGTGATAAACTCCTATTTGTTTTAATTTGGCCAATGGTTTGATTTAATTTAATGATTTACCATATAATATAAGATCATAATATAAGAATGGAGATGATGATTAAAATGGAAAAGGAAAGGCTTTAATAATTATTATTAAATATAATATTAATTTACCCCTCACCCCACCCCATGCCATCAATGTCTATCCTTATATAGATTAGTAGGGAATGTTTATATTCTCTATTCTATAAAACTCATAACATTAAGAATGTTATATAATATTTGAGCTAATTTTATGGGCATATTACTTGTATCTTATCATATGATTTTGAAATGGTTAATTTTGTATATACCTTCAGAGAGGTAGTGATAGTACACAAAAATTCATAAAATAGACTTGATAAAGCATATGAATTATATTAAGCTCAAACATAGTATTTCATTATATTATGATAAGATTTAGGATATGCATAGATCACTTATCCTATTTAGTATATGGAATAAAATATGTATTGTGGATATATTATTGTAATAAGTTATATAATAATTAATTATATTATATTATGCTTAAAAAGAATGCAGGTATACATATGCCTAATAGATTATACATGTACGTAGGGGTGTGAACTTATAATTATTGTTATAATGGTGGTTTAAAACTATATTATAGATTTATATGTAATAGAATCTTATAGATACATGCATACAACTCCCTGAAAGTATAACAAAGGCTTGAATGGAATGTTATATGAGAATTGAGACTTTCTTGTTATAACTAGTTGTTTGAATATAAGATTATACTTTCATTGATTTATAAGTACTTTAATATGATTGGTTGTGTTATCAATAGTTATAAGAAGCATATACAATGATAAAATGGGTTATCATAGGGTGTAGTATATTTTTAAACTACTTATAGTAATTAGAAATTGTAGTTAAATGTATATTTTACATGGATGATATAAACTATAATTATTATTTGTATTATTTATGTGATAGATAATATGGTGAGATTTAATCATATGTTTGATGGAGTAATTGTATATAATTAGATTATTCCTATACTTAGCATGTTATTTAAATTATAATAAGATGTAGTCTTTATGAATCTATTGGTTATATTATGTTAACCAAATCTCACATTGATGATACTGAGTAAGTAGTGAGATGGATTTTACTAGCTTACTTGCATCACAATGACAGATAAAGGTAATATGATCAAGTGTTGTGTAATAAATTGATTGATCCTTGGATCACTAAATTATGGAAAACTTTATCCAAATTAATGTTAAGTGAGACATTGTCATTTCATGAGTATGCTTTACATTCTTGTGCAATATCTTGATTATAATAAGAATCTTAATCATACACTGCATGTTTAGTTTTATAAATCATACAACACATGGGTACTAGATTATCTCTATAGATTCTTGTGCTATCACTATCTACTCATCCATGAACGGAGGGCCATTCCCTAATGGGATTTGTGTACATGATCATTAGTTTGTGGTTGGTGTGAAAAATCACTTAGATGATGCCTTCCTTCCCCAAGAGTACTAATTTTGAGATGAGACTTAATATTTCCATAAATAATATAATCTAGGGAACTTATGCTTTGGGGAGAATTATATCTTATATTTTATTTAGTATTAAAATATTATCATAGTGAATTATAATTAATTATTTCTTGTGCATGGATAGTAGTGGTTATATGTTTATACCAACCATTGTTGGATATATATAATTACTTTCTGTAATCAATTATGATGTGTTTCTTATGATGATAGTGATCAATGATGTGTTTTGTAGTATGATTCATTTACATTTATTAGACTTAGAATATTTTATATGATCATTAATTAGATTCTCATGGTGTAAATATATTTAAAGTATATGTTGTCTAAATAAAAAAATTAGGTAGATTCTAGTGGGGATGCTACATGTGGTATTAGAGATACAACTTGAAATCTAAGACCTTATGAGTCCACTAATGTTTTCATACCCTTATATCTATATAAATCAGGAT
Source organism: Torreya grandis (assembly GCA_037957365.1). Taxonomy (NCBI): domain Eukaryota; kingdom Viridiplantae; phylum Streptophyta; class Pinopsida; order Cupressales; family Taxaceae; genus Torreya; species Torreya grandis. The sequence goes on from JARHVA010004582.1 coordinate 1,235,398, forward strand.
TTTTAAATATAGAGTTTCTATAGAGGGTCTATAAAATATTAATGACAATAACCCTCTATTTGATCCTAACTGATTTGTTACTGAGCAATTAGTAAAGGTGGATCAATTTCTCACAACCATAAATGAGACTAGGGACTAGATTATAGCTATAGATTAGGTGGTTCATGGACATGAAGATGAAGAAAATTAGGAAGGAAAATCCTTAGGATTTTAGAGCTTAGGTAGTTGTAACATTGGCTAGAGTAAAAGAAGGTGAACCCACCTAAGTTCTATGGAACCATTCTAGGTGATGGAGTTGAGGCATCAATAATTGATATGGAGAAGTATTTTTAAATTCAAAACTACTAATATTTCACTAAGGTAATATGGGAATGATAAAAAAATCATGTTTGATAAGTGTTTAGTTAAAATAGAGATTAGGTTACTTGAATTCACAATACTAGTGGATTTGTATATAGCAATAATAGGGTCATATTATGTGATTTTAGGAGTAAAATATCTTTAAAATATAATTCTAAGGTTTAATTATACCTAAATAATGTTTACTATTTAGATGGATTTGGAAATTAGACACAAATTCAAGGCAAGAAAAGAGAGTTGAGGCTTATGTAGATTTATGCTATGTATCTTAAAAAGGCTCAAGGAAAAGGGTGACAAGCATTCATCATCAAGAAAAATTATATGAATAAATCTAAGAAACCATATCTCAATTATTATCCATTTCTTAAAAATTTCCATGGTGTGTTTTTTGAAGAATTTATAGGATTTCCACTTAAACATGAGTTTGATTTCTCTATCAATATCATACCTAGTTCAAAACTATAGTATAAGGCACCATACATGATGACAACCACTGAGTTGGTTGAATTGAAAGCCCAAATAAAAGATTTATTGTCTAATGGATTGATCAGGTCAAGCATGTGACCATGGGGTTACTAGTTATCTTTGTCAAGAAGAAGGATGGTACTCTTCAACTCTACATTGATTATAGAATACTGAATAAAGAAACTATCAAAAATAGGCATCTACTACCTCTTATATATGATATTTTAGATCAAATTTAAGGAGCAATGATATTTTATAATATTTATCTTAGATAAGGATACTTTTAACTAAGGATAATGGATGAGGATATTCTGAAGACAACATTTAGAACTCATTATGGGAATTATGAGTTTACAGTGTTACCATTTTGGTTGACTAATAGTATGATAACATTAACAAATCTCATGAACAATGTATTCAAAGATTATATTGATCACTATATTTTGGTTTTTCTTGATGACATTCTTATTTACTCTAAGAATGAAGAGGAGCACCTTCAACATCTGGGATTGGTTCTATAATGGTTACATAAGTACAAACTTCATTCAAATTTGTCTAAGTGAACATTATTTTTAGGAGAGAATGTAATATCTAGGATATATTATATTTGTAGATGGTATATTAGTAGATTGAATAATGATAAGAATGTGTACGAGGTAATAAGTTTCATGGGATTAACATGAACAAGAATTTCATTCCAAATTTTTCAAAGATAACTAATCCAATTACCTCTTTATGATGTAAGAACCAAAGATTTGTCTAGTCAGAGAAGTGCAAAGAAGGCATATTTTAACACCAATGTTAAGATTTCCTAACCCCAATGGTTAATTTTTATTAATCATAGATGCATTAGTGGATTGATAGGAATCCTTATGTAGGATGGTAGAAAGGTGGAATATGAATATAGGAATCTAAAGCCTTATGATGTGAACTATGCCCCTCATGACCTGGAACTTGTAGCAATTGTGCATGCTTTGCAAATTTCACATAATTATATGTTTGTAAAACCATTTGAGCTGAATATGGATAAATTGGGACTCAATTACATCTTGACCCAACCAAATTTGAATGCTTCTTACAGATGATAATTTGAGTTCTTATCTGATAATGATTTTGATAACAATTATATTAAAGGTAAGGAAAATAGAGTGATTAATACCCTAAGTATTATAAGCTATATAGAAGCCATAGCTACTATTAGGGAATATTATTTATGCAATTTTAGTGCTTTCTATATCACTAGAGAACAAACAGAAAGTAAGAAACTCAATTTAAAATCCTAGAATGACTTGGGGATTGAGTTGTTTATATAAATATTGCATGGAATAGCACAAATAGTAGAGATGTGATCACCACTTAAAAGTATAAAAGCAAACCCTATTGTAGGGACAACATATGTTATGCAGTTACATTTTTTTATCTAATATTTGACAATTATCTTAATCTTTGCTAATTATTTACCAAAAGGTAAATGAATAATAGATATACACACACACACACACACACACACACACACACACACACACACACACATATATACATATACATATATAAATACACACACACACACACACACACACACACACATATATATATATACATATGAAATGATCTGAGTTAACATGATTCATGAGTGGATCCAAGAGAGAGTAGGGTAAGGTAGAAAAGAGATTATATATATATACACACACACACACACACACACACACAACATGATTTGAGTTAAGGTGATTCATGAGTGGATCCAAGAGAGAGTAGGGTAAGGTAGGAAAGAGATTATGCTTGAGATGCCTAAAACTACTAATTTTACTAACTTCTAAGGTAAAACATATGAAGCTAACATATACCAAACTTTGCATAATGCTCAAAGATAGATAAATTTAGTTAAATCTTCAAGGGAAGGGAATGTATGTATTTGATAACATAATTTACAAAAAAATAACTCACTCATATTAAATTAAATAGCATATCTAGTTGCAAATGAGATAAATCATAATAAATTTCCTATCAAATTAGTCAGTTCAACATTAAGCTCAAACTAACAGATGCATGTATAAAATGTAATTTCTAGATTAATTTATAGAAAGGAAACAATTAGACATCCAAAAATTGAGAAACACCAACACTAAACAAATAATTAAGCACTACAAACAATATCACAAATTCTTTGGTTGTCTTGTATTGATTCTTGCAAATAACTCTTTCTCATTACAAAATGAGGGGAGGGGCCATACTTATAGGCTTCAAAAAATTACTAAGAAATGTTCAAGTGGGTTAAATTTCCATAAACTAATGGAATATTCTACATTCAAATTACAAAGCATAACTGGATATCCATAAGGGCTCGGGGGTGGTTGAGATACTTGATTTTATTGTTGCTTCTTTTTATTTTATTCCCAAGTCCATAATTTGGTACATGCCTAGTAGTCTTTATCTATCTTAGCAAAGTATAGGATCATAGGATTGAATAAATTAGGTATGTCCTAGATCAACCTACAGTGCTTCTTGAGTATTGACTCAAGTACCTCTTCAATTTCATCTACATTTAATAGCCTCTTATTAGCAAATACTATAATATGTATCACCTCTGTAGCTATCTTAGAACTAGCCACATGTTGATGTAACCATACAATTAGGACCTTTTTCCATAAACTCTTTGGAATCCATGAAAAATCCATTAGGCTTGGTCACTTTGATGATCATGGAATAATTTATTAAGTGGGCTATTTTGAATTCAATTTTCTCAAAGGACATGTTTTCATCCTTGAGTTGGTCAATCCATGTCTTAAAAATTATATTCCTATTCATGAACATACTTTGTGTAGGAAAAATGTTTTTGAGAGGGAAAACATTGAGATCATGAAATTTGTTGGTTGTTACCACTCTTTCCAAGTTTGATAACCCAGTGTCATAATGGACAAGACTTTGGTTAAGCTTCATGACTACCTTGGCTTGCTAGATCCCATATCCCTCTCTCTTCTTCATAAACTTGTAGAGGTTAAAAACATTGATCACAAAATTTATTATTAAAATCAATGTGCCCTTTGGCATAGTGGGTAATGTTTCTTATTTTAGCCTCTTTAGTTCCTACTCTATCCCCATGTTAAAAAAAATAGTTGATTACATATATGTTTGCATCAAGGATATATGATCCTCTTCATACTCTTTTACTTCTCCAAGACCAACTTTCCTCTTCTTGGTTAAAGTGAAGAGTGGTTATTCACTCTCATATATCATAGTCAAAATTGAATGTGGTTGCTCCACTTGTCTCCTAGAAACTCTCTTCATGGTGTCAGTGTCTACATAAAATATCATGCCAATTTGGGTCATAACTTGGCTCACCTCAGGCATCAATTACCTTACTTTTTTGCATCATGTCCCTTACCCAATATGGAGTGGATACATTTTTTGGATAAATGGGAGATGGTTTTAAATGGAGATCTTGGGAAGAGGAAGAGGCTAAAGTAGTGACTAGGATATACAACATACTTGGGTTCAAACTCCCCAATGGATCAAATAAAGACTTGGTAGGGCCCACATTGAGTATAAATGAGATCAATGTTGAGGGACCAATCATTTTGAGTACTATGGTTGGAATAAGTGGTTTCTACTAGGTGAGTGATTTGGAAATGGGTTTGAGTGGCTTGGTAGATGTAACGGGGGCCAAGGGAAAGTGATGCACTTGTTGTGGTAGCTTGAGAAGGGGTAGAACCCATATCTTAGATAACACTAGTTCTTTAGGATCTAGGTGGAGGTGGAATGTTAGATGTGGTATGGAAGATTAATTAGGGAATGGTTCCACCAAAGGAAGTAGTGATGGGGGATGTGAGCATGGGAGTGTGATTAGTAGTCCAAGTAGGGGTAGTTGTGAAATTTATAATAAAAAGGATGGAAGGAAACATTATAGCACTTACATTGGGAGATTGGGAAGCCAATGGTGAAGATAATTCTCCTCTTGTTATGGATATAAGATACTTATTCCTTATGTAAACTCATTTAATAGTCCTCTAAATAAATTCTTGTATTCCTTTCAATGCAATTTTATTTCCTTATGGGGACCCTTCCTCAAGATCAATGATATTAAGACATGGCTGGTCAGATCTTTGTATGGCATATTCCTTAGTAGGTGCAACTAAAATTATGGGACCTTGAGAGGGGCCAGGTTGGTCATTATATTTTCCTTGATTGGGTCTCAGAGGCAAGTATTACCCACTTAGACTAGCCTAAAATAAGGGTTTGTAGGGCTTGTTTCTGATAAGAGCAACATTATCATATTCTTCCTTCTCTTCATAATCTACGTTGAATATGCTCCCATGAGTTGGTGGGAGCTAAGGCTTTGCTATGCCTTCTTTTCTCCTTTCTTGATCAATCCTCATCTCAAGTGGTATATTATTTCATGAAACATTTATTAGTATTACCTTATCATTTATTTTATTTTGGTATATCCAGTCATGCACCTCATCCTACTACTTTTACTCTACAACCACATCTCTTTTAAATTTTTTGAGGTGCTTGGAAATGACCTAGTTAAAATCCCACATTCTAATGTTGTATTTTGTCAAAAGGTACCAATCCCTATGTCATGTTATCACTATTACATATTACCATTACTTTATCTTTGAGCATCCTAGTTGATAAGGACCTTTGCAGGGGCAAGGTTGTCATCTTTTTCATCTTGAAGAGACCATCAATTCCATGGAGAATTTGGTATATTATCTCCTCTTTTACCAAAATCAATGGTACATACATTTTTATCCTAATGGGAGGTACCATTACCCCTTTTATTCAGATGATTGTACAATCAGGGGAGAGCCAGAAGCTACCTATGTATCTCAATGTTTGTTTATCCTTTAATGGAATCCTTTGCATTTCACATTACATATTTGATTTTTAGATAGGGGGATATAAATCCTCTAATATTATCCTAATATTCTACCTAAAGTAGTGGATGCACAATGCAGATAATGATTGGGGCACAAATTCTTATCTCTTAGGAGACCATGTATTTAGACCTAATTACATAGTAACGCAAATAAAATCCACCAAATAACTCATCATATAGGATGGATATCTATTGTGGCATGTGTCGTTAATAGCAGTAACCAAATTCTCACTAATAATATCCCTAAGTGGAGGAATAGGTTGTTATTCTATAATTAGTTACAATAATGGGATAATCTTCATGTCTGCATATCCAATATGGGCATTACCAAATACCCTATTTAATAAGGGAATGATAATCCTTACCACTTTTATAAATTTTTGGTTAGGTAGGTCCCCCTAGTCATTCATGTATATAGTCCCTTTCAGATCATTTACCCATGAGGCTAGGTTTTATCTAGTGTGCACCTCATACTAATTTTTAATGATGCTTAGGTTATATTCCACCAATGGTAGAGGTAGATCATAGTAATATTTGAAATTATGACCAATGAAGGCAATTAGGAGTCCTTGATTTATGGACTTAATCAATCCATCCTCACATTTTGACATCCTAAAGATGCCATATACTAGGTCAAGGCATGCCATGACATCTATTTTTGATACAACTTTATGGAGATCGATAGCTTGGATTGTTAGGATGTCAGAGATGAGTTGGATAACGTGGGGCATGGTCTCAAAATCATCAATGTCTCTAGTTTTTTAAATATTATAATATACACTGCTATAATTCTTGTCCCCTATGTTTATGTCATCAAGGATGAATTATGTGTTCTTAAAGATAACTAAATTGCCAAATTAAAATAAGAAATCATCATTTCTAAATGAAATGCCCTTACCAAAAGTGGAAGGTCCTACATGTGCCATTTTTTAAATATCCATAGGTAATAGTTATAATCTTTTATATATTTATATAGTTTTTGATCTCTAATAATGATGACCTGGGTGTAATCCATGAAGAAATTGAGCTTGGTTGGACTTTGTGAATATAGATAACAAAGAGATTAAATGTTTATGGATTTCAAATGTAAGTGTAGGTAATTATGATCAAGTTGAGTAACCTTTTAAGGACTACCATAATTAATGCAAGGTTAGATGGTGATTCTAGTTCATGCCACATTAATGGCTATCTCCTCACCTTTACATTCAAAATTTAGAACTGATTTGCCTTTGATTCACTGCCAATTTTAGGATTGAATATAAATTTTGACACCTTCTGACATGTGACAAGCCACATTAGATCCAACTAGGAATTTTTGGAGCTCAAAGATGATTATATTACTTAGTCAGATCAAACTAAGACATGTGGAACTTTTTGATTGGTATTAGAAGCTATGGATGTGGCTTTATGTTATGTCTCATTTTTTAAATTCCACATGGCATATTTTGATTTGTGGTCAGTTCTAGGGTGAGGCCCTCTAATTTGATTAGTTTTAAAACTACCACTTGTCAATTTCACAAGTAATCAGGTCCTTTTTTGGAGAGGTAGATCTCACATGGGAAACCATGATCTCATTTGGATAGGTTTCACCTCCTTATTGGTCTCGACAACTATCAATAACTTTATTTTGAATGTAGAGCTTAAGTGGAGTCATGTGTCAATCTCAAAGATGATCTGGTTGATCCAAGGATGAAGCTTGACAAGAATGACATCCAACATCATCTAAAGTGTTTAGTGGGGACATGCATAATTTTGGCAAGACTTCAAAGGTGGTTAAGTGGTTTTTTAGATAGAATTAGCATTGGCATGATAAGTTTCATCATTATGCATTTTCAAAGGGAACATGCATCATTCTTGTGAGCTTCTCTTCATTCTTTTGCCACTTATTAGTCACAAGAGGGGCTTAGATAGTTGGATACCTTTGATCCTTGATCATATGGCTTAGGTGCATCCATGATTTCATTAAATGGGATATTTTGAGTTTTGGATCAAATGTGATGTGGTGTTGACATGTGTCAATCTCATATGAGTTTAAAAGATACACCTGTCAATTAGTAAGGTTACTCGGGTTGTGCTTAGGAAATGAGGCATCACCTTGAAAACTACTAGATCATAATAGGATCCATAGTAGTTCATATTTTAATGGTATTATTCATTAGATCTAGGATCTTGACACATAGCCCATGGATTTTAATTCAAATGGCTAGTTATTTAAGGATCTCTCAAGATGGCATCAAATGGTATATTTTAGGTTAGGTAGATTCATTCTAAGTGTCATGTATGGAGCTAATTTATTTCAAAATCTCATCTATAAATTGGCATTACATGAGTCATCACAAAATACTAAATTTAATTTTATGTCCTATGAAATCATGTGAGAAGCTAAGTTAGACTCCCAAAAATGTCAAATGCCTATCACAAGTGAATTATAATAAGTTTAAAGCAAAACTGATAAGCAAATGATTTAACACAAGAGAAAGGTTAATGTAATAAGATCCCATAAATATTGTCATGTTCATACTAATTTAAGGACTTAATGGAACATTTTTAGCAAAGCCTATATGCACATTTTGAATCAACTCGTGGTTAAATACTAATTAAAAATATGGAGAAAACTCAAAGCAATCTTGCAATAATGTAAATATTTTTAAATGCTAATCTATATATCAAGATGAATACATAACTAAGAATTTATAAGAAGTATTAAATCCATTACTATGGATTCAAATATCTTAGGAAACTTGGTGTCTTAGAGGATTTTGAAAAATTAAAATAAGATGGTCCCCATTTTATGAATATGAGGTAGTTAAGCATCAATAAATGGTGACCTCTATAGGGAAACATTGAAAAATGTTATAATCTAGGTCTATTATTTAAACATGAATCAGAAGCTAATCATATCCTTAGGCCTTTTAGTTAGTATAAAAATTGGTTTTTAAAACTAATGAAAACTCACAAACTTTAAAGAGATATTAAATCTTGTAGACAATCATACTACGTGTTTGCTTTGAAGTTTTTTTACCATTTTTGATAGGTTTAGAAATGTTAACATTAAAATTTTTAGACATTCAAAAATGAAATGACTTAAACATTTTTAGATTTAAATAATAATTATTTGCTTAATTAGGGATGGATTGGGTATTGATCTACTGCCAACCAGACAACCATAACCCTGATAGAGATACGTTCGGCTCCACTCCAGTCCTTAATCTACTACCAGTGACACATCTATAGCCTTGATAAAGGTTTCCTAAATCACCATTCATGTAATATGATATAGTTTATTATTTCACTTCATACCTATATTTATAAACCAAACTAGTTGGAAACCAAAATCAGCTAGGTGTAAGGATTATGTCAAGACATATTTTGAAAGTTATTCACTCTCAAATAGAAAGTTCTACCTAGGTAATTTATTTAGTGAATTTGAGTGACAATGTGATGGTCTACCTTGGTTAAAAATATTATTCAAACAAATGTCTAGTTATTTGCACTATATTACATATTTAAAATAGCTTAGGACCTTCATAAGAAAACCAATTTTTAATTAACCCCATCTATCTTTCATGAATTAAAATAATGTTGAAGGCTTCCAAAATTTGTACTACCAATGTTTAAAATCAACAATCCATTCTTACCATTTTAAGAATAGGTTAACATTAATCACGATAAAGATTTCTTATCCAAAGGACTTATTGATAAACTACAACACACAATAGGAAATAAAAAAAAATGAAAAGTTAGAAAGAACAAAATAGGAAAATAAAGTAGGAAAGAAGGAAAGAAAACAAAATAAAAGAAAATTATTAAACTCCTACCTACTCTATTTCTAAACAATCTTACTCTCCTTATGGAATTTATGATAGAGCATTATAAAAGTAATGCTTCATGTATTGCCCATTAACTGGCAAGGCTAAGTCATTCCCTTGTAGGTCTTTGAGTCTAAATGTAGTCATACAAAATGTGAAAATTGGTAACTTGAGCATGGCTAATGACACCCAACCCTTAGGTCACTTTTTTCTCTCATTACCCTAATTGACATCTTTTCATTAATTCCCAATCATCCATAGCCTTCTAGACCTGATCTCAACTGAGATAGACTCCTTTTTTCATGCCAAATCAATCCCCCAAGTCCCATCTGCTCATGACAATATCACCACACTAGGACTATAACATCAGTGCCACTCTTGTATACTTTTGATGTTGTTGTCCAAGTCCATTTCTAGCCCCAATGATCAATTTATTTTAGTTATCCATACTTATCCTTGTTAGCCTAATATAAGTACATTCAACCCATGACCAATAGATCCCTTTAAATTCCCATTCAAAGATCATTTGGAATGGGTTGGCAATTATCACTAAGAAAGCAAGAATATAAGTAAGACTACTCAAGCAATCTTCACTATTATCTATATACATCTAACCAACAAAACTACAAGATTATTTAAATCCTTACACTAGTCCATACCTACTTCAAGCATATCTAATTTAGCTTTTTGAATCTTCATACACACAATTTTAGAAGACACATCAAGTGAGAGAACTATATATGGATTGATCTATCTTTAGAGTATTGGTATGTAGGTAGTGTGCTCACATAAGGGGTGTGGATCGACATATAGTGAATCTTACACACACTAACCCACCCTCTTTCTTGAATTTGGTCAAATAAAAATGGAACATAGGGTTTGAAGATAAAATTCTCTCTATAAGGAGCTCTATAGACATATAACTATCAAAACTTCATAGACAGGGTCACATCGACCTGTCGAACAAAACCCAAAAATCTTAGATCCATAGGAAAATAATGGTAGAGGTGGACTACATCATTAGTTCCACTCTTATCTACTTTTGATGTGCCTATCCAGTTACAAAACAAAGACTAGATCTTAGTTTGCTATAGTGTCCCAATCTTACATAGTGAATATCAAACCTTGTCTCAATTATATTAGTCAATTTCTAGCTAAGTATTCTTTTCCATCTCTTATTAATATTTTTAGAAATATCAAAATTTTAATAGTTTACATAAATAATTAACTTAATTATATATATTTATTTACTAATTTTACTACTCAGACCCTTTAAATAAATTAGGAATAATACACCAATATTCCCAAAATTGTTAAATCATTTTGTGGATCTACTTCTCAGAGTTACAAGGGGACCCCACACTTAGTTTTTTCTTTATATATTTCAAATCATTTAAAACATATATATCTTTAAAATCCAAAATGTTATCATTTCCATCATGCTTCATGACCATGCGTGATTCCTCCTCTTGATACATGACACCATGGTAGAGAGTCTCTTATTAGACTCATTAGTTAGTATCATCCTTTACTAACTTACCTGTACATAGTTTATTATGCTTTATTATACATATATTATATAAAAAAAATTCAAAAACATTGAAATATTTCAAAATAAAAAATATATTTTTATTTTATGCATCATCCATGCTTTACATTTCTACTACTATTCTAGACTTACATTGGTTGTTCTATGCTATTGTTTGTCAATTTGTCAACATCACCATGCTTGACTTGATCTTATTTTTAGTGTGTATAGTGACATCTATTTCTTCGATTTCATTACTCTACTCGTTGAGAGGGCATCCTACTTCTACATTGAAACACACATCGATACACACACACACACACACACACACACACACACACACACACACACACACACACACATATACATATATATATGTATATATATATATACATATATATACATACATACATACATAGATATAAATATATATACATACATACGTATATATATATATATATGTATGTATGTATATATATATATATATATATATATATATATGTATGTATATATATGTATGTATGTATGTATATATATGTATATATATGTATGTATATATATACACACATATATGTATGTATGTATATGTTGTATGTATGTATGTATATATGTATATATATGTATGTATATATATATATACACATATATGTATATATATATATACACATATATGTATATGTATATATATATATATATCTGTGTGTGTGTGTGTGTATTTATACATACATACGTGTATATATATATATACCCATTAGGGTTATCTTCTACATGACTACACCATCCAGGTTATGTCATTCCTACACCACACACTCTAGTTATCATACTGATGTACATTATTTACTAGCTTACATAGATTAATCTAACAACACTCACTAGTATATAGCACTTGTGTATTTCTTACCTTATACCTAGTATTATACTAAATGTCTTGTATACTTTCTCTATTTCTTTGATTAGTTAGATGCAATTATATTTCTAGTTATTACATGCTTTCTTTTATTGATTAGCATAACTTGATGTGAATGCATTTTCTAATTCCTGATTGTCTCTTGTATGTGCCTTAGGACATTTGCCAATGTCCTTTGCTTCTATTCATGTGTGTGATTTAAGACATTTTTTAATGTCCTTTGCCTTTACTCATCTATGTGATTATGGCTTCCACACCATATTTTCTTGTTTCAATTGTATGTGTATATGGAATTCAAACATGCTTTATATGCTTACCTTCTAGTATGAGTGACATGTGCCCATGTCCATTATTTGTGTGACCCCTTGTCTACCCTTGTATGATTCTTACTTCTTGTTTTATGTGCTTGTTGCTTTTTTTCTTCTCATTTTTTACAATGTCATGATCCATATCATGCATTTATCTTAGTTTCTTAGATGTCATACTGGACATCATGCTCTGTCCCTCCAAATAACAACTAACAACTTACAACCAGCCCAATTTTCATTTCTAGTTTAGTACATTACACATGTTATTAAATTTTGATATCCATCTAGGCATACCCCAATTGACCTAATAATCTCTCAATAAAAATCATGCTATATCTTAAGATATCTTATCAATTGTCATTTCTATATCATGTACTTTTTAAGCATAACACACTTACATGGATCTTTCCTTTGAGGAAATTCATTGTAGGGTATTCAATCCTACCCTCAAAAGAGGGGGAAATAAAAGGAGTTTTGTCATAGAGATCAAAATAATAGGTTTTACAACACCTAGAACAATAACCAGACATCAAAATAGATAGAGTAAACTAGGTAGATAGTTAAAATACTATAATAGTCATCAGATTTGTCCCAGGACAATAACACCCAACCTATACTACAAATTCAGTGCAACTAGTGTCCACTTTTAGTGATCCTATCCAAACATAAAAAAAATAGACTTTCTAAAAGAAAGCAAAAAGGGGGGTTTAGCTATAGTTTTACATAGCCACACTAGTTTAAAATAAGTAGTTTTTAATACACTTTTCCTCATAGAATATAAATATAGGGAGAATCATGCACAACATGATGGCTCTCACTTCTAGTTTTAGACATGATAGTTGATATAGCTTATAGATCAAAATCCATGTTTAAGATACTAGTGATTCAGGGTAATGTGCATGACACATTAGTTTTCTTTTCCTTTTCAAGTTTAGTATTACCTAGACATTATCAATATTTATATGCCTTATTCCACTTATAGGTGGTTAGAATCATTTTGTAAAATATTTCATACAATCTTAACTTCGACATTCTTGAGTTACTGAGTAGCTTTCATAGAAGCATAGTGCACTAGTTTTGGGATGGCTTTCATACAATCTTAATCTCCATCTTTCAGAGTGGTTAAGAGTGGCATAGTTTCTAACATACATTTAGCTATCCATGTCAACATGGTCACATTATATTACGTTCATGGGTTTCAATAGATATCTCATATGAGACATATTTCATACCAGTATAAGTTCATAGCTTCACTTCACAAGGAAATGATGGAGTCAAAGGACTAGTCAGGCTTTGTATTATTGAGCCACCTATTCAAAGGTATTAGACACAAAGTCCAAAAATCAATTAGCACATGCATGATCACATAAATTCACTTAGTGGGTGATGATGAAGTAAAAGGGCTAGCCTTTGCATTCTTGAGCCACTTCTAAGGAATTGAGCACTCAGCTTTGTTCATGATATTACTCTTAGTTAAGCACATATTTAGCATTAATCAACATCACATAGCATTACAATAAGTTTAATATTGGTCTGTGTACTTGGTGAGGTGTATTCATTCCTTTCTCTTCATATCTCTATTACCCAACTTTATACATTATTATTTTAGATATTTCTTGTATATTCACACTTCATACATTCTCTCTCTATACACACCTAACATCACATAAATTCATGAGCTTTTACCTTAAAGGTAAGTTCATGTACACTTTATATTTTCCCGTTATCCTAGTATTTCACTTTATTACATCACTATAATAAAGAATGGGGAAAATGTAGTAATATAAAATATGAAAATTGGTAACTTGAGTGTGGCTAATGACACCCAACCCTTATGTCCCTCTTTCTTTCTCTCATGACCTTGATAGGCATCTTTTCACTAATTCTTAGTCATCTATAGCCTTCTAGACCTGATCCTAGTTGAGCTAGAATCCTCTTTCCATGACAAATCAATCCCCCTATGTCTTATTTGTTAAGGATAATAGTGCCACACTAGGAATATAGTGCTGGTTCCTCTCCTTTTTACTATCGACCCTATTGTCCAAATCCATTATTTCCCTCACTGATCAATTTCCTCTACTTCCCCATCCTTATCCTTGTCAGCTTAATGTGAGTACATTTAACTAATGACCAATATATCCCTATAAAATCACATTCAAAGATCATTTAGAAAGGGTTGGCAATTATCACCAAGCAAGCAAGAATACAAGAAAGACTAATCAATTAATCTTCCCTATTCTCTAAATATAACTAGCTAACATACTTATAATCTTATTTAAATCTTTACACCAGTCCCTAGACACTTCAATCACATCTATTTTAGCATTCTACATCTTCATGCACATAATTTTATAAAGAACATCAAATGGGAGAACTATATATGGCTTGATCCCTCTTTGGACTATTGGTATGTAGGCAATTTACCCATATAAGGGGTATGGATCCATGTCTAGTGAATATTAAACACACTTACTCCTCCTATTTATTGAAATTGGTAAAAGCATAATGGAACATAGGGTTTGAAGATAAAATTTTCTCTATAGGGAGCCTTACATACTTCAAACTAGTAAAACTTCATGAGCAGGGTCACATAGACTTAGTGAAAAAAACCTAAAAAACTTAGATCCTTAAGACAATAGTGGTAGAGGTGGACTACAACACTGGTGCCACTCCTATCCACTTTTGGTGCTCCTATCTAATTACAAAACAAAGACCAAATCTTAGTTTATGAAAGTGTTCTAGTCATGCATAATGAATATCAACCTTATCTCAGTTGTATCAATCAATTTCTATCTATGTCCTATTTACCATCTCTTATTACTATTTTATAAAGGTCAAAATTGTAATCTAGTTTATAGAAATTATTATCTTAATTATATTTATTTTAATTTTACTACTCAGACCCTTTAACTAAATTAGAAATAATACACCAATATTCCTAAAATTATTAAATCACTAAATTTGTTTTCACTATGTATCTTTGCTACTTGATAGGGTCCTCTCTAGAGGGGGTGAACTTATCATGTTGTCATTTTTTCTCATGGGATTTTTCCTATAGTACGATTAAGTTTGATATTTGGAATGCTTTAATTTTTGCTCACTTTTCAAACCATCTCTTCAAAACATCCTGATCCTTCGTAAAAATTTTCAATGCTTCATCTCGAACATATTTCATTTGGATGATGGTTAGGATCCATGTCTGCACTCTTTCATCACCTCTCATGTACTCGACCATGAATTCATATGTAGTCAGATTCAAAGTGATGGGGAATATTAATTATTACCCATAAACTTTTAGGAATGGGGATGTATTGAGGGCTTGATTGTATATTGTCTTGTCTACCCATATAACAAACTTTAGTAGGGAATACCATTCTCTTGGTCTCTTTTATATAAACTTTTTAATGACATTGATCAAGTTCTTGTTGGTAGTTTTAGACACTCCATTACCCTGAGGGTAGTATTTTGAAGTACATGTTATGATTATTTGATTGTCATATGCTGATTCAATGAACTCAGTTGATGCAAAGGCTAGGCCATTATCACACAAGAGAGTTAGACGAATCCAAAACTGGATGGTAATATTTTCTTCTAGGAACTTGATGACATAAACTATTTTGTTATTTTTGGTGGCCACTACTTTAGGCCACCTTGTGCAATAGTCTATGGTAGTGAGTATGAATTTGTGTCCCATTAAGGAGTTGAGATTAATTATTCCTATGAAATTGAGACCCCATTATGTGAATGGTTTTGTCTTAATTACTTGTTGCAAAGGTATGGCTATATTTAATTCTCTTTAATTGAACACCTGACATTAGTAGCATGTTCTCACATGAGTATGTGTATCTTTATAAATAGTTTGCTAATAATATCCATACCTTAACATATTATATGCATTATTATGTCTTAAATAATGGCCACATCCCAACATGTCATGGAAACTATCCATGGTCATAATGGCTTTAACTTTAAAAACACACCTCACATAAATTACATTGTAATTATTTATATAGAAGACTCCTCTCTTGATCATAAAGTGAGATAATCTTAGCCTGATGGCTCATTTTTTTATATTTTGAGGTGTGAGGGACATACTCTATGTAATAAGTAATGAAAAATATATTTTTACCAATCTCTTCCAAGCACTTGACTTGCTTGAACCTGCTTAACATCAATGTGAGGATTAGTGTTTATAATGAGTTGGATAAGACCTTAACCTATAAGTAATTTATTAAATTTTATCTCTAAATTGTAATCCTAAATTTTGGTCATCCACTTCCCTATTATTTATTTTATTTTATTTTGTCCCAACATTAACTTAACAGTTGGATCAAATACTATACCATATGTCTTGTTTCTTAGGATGTAGTGTCTAAATTTCTATATGGCCTTTACTAGTGTGTAAGATTGCTTGTCTAGAATAGGGTAATTCAGCTCTATATTATTTAGATTCATGCTTGTGAAAGCTATGGGGTGCTCTTTGTCATCTTCTTTCTATTTTAAGACAGTGGCAATGGTATGATTAGAAGAAAAATAGTATAGATATAAATATTTACTAAAATTAGGGCTTGTCAGGATATGGGCTTCAATAATAACATCCTTGATGTCCTAGAAGGGATTCTTCACTTTAGGATTCCTTTATATCTTTAATATTTATTTAACATGGTGTTGAGTGGTCTCACTATCTCTTCAAAACCAAAAATAAAATTTCTCATGAAGTTTATTTTTCCAAAGAAAGATTTTAACTCTTTTTTTCTATTTGGAGCATCTATCTTTGAAATTCCATTGATCCTATCAGGGTTGATGGTCATACCTTCTTGAGTGATCACATGTCCTAATATTTTACCTTTATTCATGTAAAATATGATTTTATTTGGGTTCAAATAAATGTGATACCTTTTGCACTTCTCTAATACATCATGTGGTCTCCCCTATTATTAGAAAGAATAGTTAGGTCATCTATGCAAATAATAATGCATTTACCTATCAATCCATGGAACACATGGTCTATTTATCATTTTAAATTTTTTCCTACATTAATAAGTCTTAATGGCATTCATTTGTACATAAATTCTACCCATTTAATCATGAAGCTAGTCTTCATTTTGTCACTTTTATCTACTAAGAATTCGGTATATCTTTAAAATATGTTTAAGAATGACATCATTCTAGATCCACTTACCAACTATATGAATTCATCCAAAGAAGGAAAAGGGTAATTATCCTTCATATAAGATCTATTCATGTTCTAATAATAAACACATTGCCTAATTTATCCATTTTTATTATGAATAGGCATAAGGTTGGTAACCCATGTTGAGTGTTGTATATAAAATATTATCCTTACATCAAGAAATTTATTTAGTTATTTGTAAACCAATGGTTAAAATACTATATTTATTGGTCTTTGCCTCTTCCTAAAAGTGTTGCAAGCTTCCTTTAAGGAAATATTGTGAGTGATCACACTAGGTTCGAATATATTTAGGTCATCATATGACCATGCAATAACATCCTTTAACTTGGTCAAGAGAGAAAAACCTTCGTTACTTCTTTATCTATGAAATATAGACCAATGTTTATATTATATTTGTTCTTAGGACTTCCTAAGTTGATTTGTTTGTAGTCTTTCTCACTTAGTTTGTGTTGTTTGACTTTAGTAATTTGCTTATCTAGATTTAACATCACTTACAAAGTGATCATGTCCATAGTGATTTGATTCTCTTTAGCTGGATTACTCCATCTTTATTTTCCTTTCAACATTTTTATAAATTTCATCCTATTCATCAATAATATGAGATTTGAACACACCAAAATTACATAATAAGTAAATTATCTACTAGTCATCATAAAAAACATGGATGTGATTGATTTTATTATGAATTGAGGGTCATGAAATTATCTCCATGATGAATTCTCATATGTTCAAAGCTTCTATAGCTATCAAGTTCATTACTGCTAAATCTAAAACATCTACTAGCTAGTTCCATTCCCTAGGTAAGGAAATAATGTTGAATGAGTCAAAATACTTAATTAAATCACATGCTCTGAATTTATAATTTCTCAAACAAGAAATTTTACATTTATATATACTTCTATTTTTATTCACAACTAATTTAAAATCATGATATACTAAGAATTATTTACCCTTATGTTTAATTGCAAACTAAAGTCCTAAAATAAGAACTTCATATTCTGCTAAGTTGTTAGTGAAAGAGAACTATAATCTATAAAAATCTAGATACTCTTTGCCTTTAGGATTTGTTAGCATAATTCCCATGCCTAATCCTTGTTCATCTCTCACACCATAAAAGTGAAATGTCCAAGGGGATTTATGGTGTTTTTCCTTTATCTTGTTATCACCTATAGTAATGTTAGTGGTTTCCAAAGTATAAACACCCAAGTCAGAGGATTGGTAGTTTACCTTTTCATTATTTGCATTGTACTAGATAATAATATACTTATTATTCTACTCATGATAAATCTTGATCTGATTGGGGATCCCACACCAATGTAACCACATGTGAGAGTAATCTATGGACATGTATCCATTCAAATATTTAGTCCAATCATGGCTTGGAAATAATCCATGAGCTTCTAGTATGATATTAAATTGAATGTCAATGAACCACTATATTCTAAGGTCATGAGTTAATTATGTATGGATGTTCAATAATTTTCCAATCACCTTTAATCTTGACTTTCCAATTTTACTACCACCTTATACAATTTACCTAGGTTTAACCCCATTTTTTCAAAAACTCTTAGAGGCATAATATTACCCAAAGAATCAAAATCAAGTAACCAATTATAGAGGTTCTTACCAAAGATTATAATAGTTAATAGGAATGGTGAAATGTCATGCTTGCTCTCTTAAATTACTACATTTACATGAGCTTGATTAGACTTGATAGAACCAATATTCTCATTCAATGATTCTTACAACAAATCATGTTGTTTAGTAATCTGTGTGAGCTCATGCAATGTTATGTTTGCCTTAATTTTCTTCATGTCTTTCACTATGTTGTATCCACCCTTTATTAATATGGTATAATAAGCTTTTGTTGCTGATTGAATCTCCTTACCTTTGGGGTATGGAGGGTTATCGTTTGTCCTTCCATCTAGAGGTGTGTTTAGTTTGTTAGGTGGGGTTAAAGTTATCAAATGTGAGTTTTGAACTTTGTTCCTCAAGGTGTAGTTGATTCTCTTGTACTATTGGAAATCATGCACCTCTTCAACATTATCTTTAGGTTCATTCTCATATTGACTAGGAAAGTTATAAGTCTCAATCATGAGGACCAATTCAATTGTTCTAGAGGAATTATTAGAGTTATCATATCTCTTAGCATTATATTGATCATTGGGATTCAAATAGAATCCTTCCATCTTAATCTAAATGACTTTAAATGCATGATATAACTCAACACAGTCAATTTCCCCATGTCTAATATTATTGTGCACTTAGATTCAATTAGGCAAAGCCATGTCATAAATATTGATCTTAATTAATTTGCTCAAAGGGGGATCACTATTGTTGTTCTGCTTATTGAAAGGCATATTATATCTTTGGAAGTTATAATTCTTGTTGGAGCTCTTAGTAGTGTTACCCATCTATTTATTAAGATATAAGAAATCATTAGCTAATTTTTGGACATTACTTTTGATTAAATCTAACTTTCCTTTGGAGGTTTAGGGTTCTTATTTTACATGGTAACTTGGACATTTGTGTTGTTCACAGGAATCATCATTTGATTATTTTAGGGGTGATCCCTAGAATATACTTAGTTAAATAAATCTACTTATTAGCTAGGTGCAGTATGGATAAAAAGCAAGTAGTTGATCACTGGTAGTTGGTTCAATGTAGGGTGATTTTGATTCATATCAAGAATGAAATTTAGATTAGGTAAAATTTGGGTCAAATTTTGGTATGAAAAAGGTAGGGTGTCCTTAAAAGTGTATTTTCTCATCAATGTGAATAGACTTATCATAGGCTAAGGGAAATGTCCCGATGCCCATGGCTCTTCTCAAGAATAAAACTATCAAGATCTAAAGCATTCTTGTATATTTATAAAATGAAGTCATTGGAAAGTTTATATAGTGGGGATGTCAAGGTGTACATCTTTTAGAACCTATAATTAAATGTTCTAATTGGCTCCTTAAGATCCCTTTTAAATGTGGTAAACTATTGATACATGGATTTCAAGATAACTACCCTACTGAAGTGGGTACTAAAGGTGTCATTAAATTGATTCCATCTCATGATGGAATTTTTGGGCAAGTTAAGGAACCAATCATATATGACATCTCAAAATGTGAAAGGAAAGAGGCAAAAAACCATGTCTTCGTGGATGACATTTATCAACCTTAAGGATTCTTCAAAGGAATTTACATGATCTTCAGTCATTACTCTACCTGTGGGGGTAAAGAGAGGTAGATATTTCTCCCAATTTTTTGGCAAATCATGTACATATCTAGGAATAGTAATGGATGAAACAACTATCCATGTTATGACTATCACAAGGGGTTGTAAATTATAGTTATATGGGGAATTTGGTTTGGTCTTGGACTTCCTTCATCTACCTTTATTTGCTTTATCCCTTATATTGGTTTCTAGAGATGTTAAAGGGGTCCTATGTTTAGATCAAGATCTGGTCCTAATCTTAGGCAACTCCACGGTGCAAAATGGGTTCTAAGATCAAAGGAATTTAAAATATATCCCTAACAAGAGTTAAATATGAAAAATATTAATGAATATTTTATATAAAAACTTAGATCAAGTATTTTTACCCCAATCTTTGAAGATTTAGGCCTTGAAACATTAAATTCCTCAAAATTTGCACAAATATTGGTTAGGTTTGCATGTAAACCTATAAAGATCAATGTTAAACCACCAAATTCAAGTGATTCTATGCTTTATTTAACAACGTAAGATTGTTTTAGTGTTATAATGTTTTATCACAAAGTTATGCAAGGTTTACTTAAATACAAATCAATTAGAGTAATTCAGATCTTATTCACCTAGATCTAGTATAATTAACATGTTAGAGAAATATCTTTGCACAAATACTCAAATTAGTGAACTAATTTCTACCAAAATTTGCAAAGATGATCAAAATAACCTATAATATATGTAAATAATGGGGTATTATAGCTGTCTTTGTATGAATTTAATTAAAAATCTAGATTATTTTACCAAATTTGCATAAAAGAACACTAATTTTGGTGAAATCTTTCAAAGAATTCAAAGATCTATACAAAGGATGCTAAAGTTCATGTAAATAATGCATATAATTAGTGTTATTTAAAAATATTCATGTTCCTTGAAATAATTAATCATGTATGTGATGAAGTACACTCATATTCCACAAAGATTTATGTGAATAGTTGCACATGCGCTCCTCTTAATGCTAGCTTTTCCCTCCCTATTGATGCACTTTTAGTGTTCCCTATGTCATTAGGGAAGAAATGGAATGTAATAAACATAATTTAATGTCTTGGAATGACTTAGGGATTGATTTTTTTATACAAATATTTCTTCAAATAGCATAAATAGTAGAGATGTGATCACCACTTCAAAGTCTGCAAGTAGACCTTGTTGTAGAGACAATAGATGTTATGTAGTGACACATTTTCTAGTTAATCCTTATGAATTATCTTAATTTTTTCCAATTATTTATTAAAAAGTAAATGAATAATGGATATATATATGTGTGTGTGTGTGTGTGTGTGTGTGTGTGTGTGTGTATATATATATATATATATATATATATGACATGATCTAAGCTAAGGTGATTAATGAGTGGATCCAAGACAGATTAAGTAGGTAAGGCATAATAGAGATTGTGCTTGAGATGCCTAAACCTACCAAGTCTACTAAATTCTTAGGAAAAACATATGAAACTAAAATATACCAACATTACTGTAATAATCAAATATAGATTAACGTATTTGAAGCTTTAAGGGAAGAGAATTTATTTATTTTATAGCATACTTTGCATAAAGATAACTCACAATAAATTGCACAACATATCTAGTTGTAAATGAGAGAAAGCATAGAAAATATCCTATCAAATTAGTTAGTCTAGTGTTAATCTCAAACTAACAAATTTATGTATAAAATGTAATTTTTAGATTAATTTGTAGAAAGGAAATAATCAGATATCTGAAGATTGAGGAACAACAATAAGAAACAAATAACTAAGCACTATAGATAATCTCATGAATTATTTGGCTCTCTTGTATTGATTTTTGCTAATAACTATTTATCATTACCAAATGAGGAGAGGGCCCCTGCTTATAAGATTTAGAAAATGACTAAGACATGTTCATTTTGGTCTAGAAGTGGATCTTAAATACAACCAAGTGGCTTAAAATGCCATAAAATTATGGAATATTCTACATTCAAATTACAAAACATAATTGAATATCCTAAAGACCTAGGGGTGATTGAGTCACTTGTTGGTGTTGCTCTTTTTAATTTTCTTCCTAAGTCCATACTTAATCACATACATAGTAGTCTTTATCTATCTAATTAATGTATAGGACCATGGGCTTAAACAAATCATGTATGTCTTAGATCAGCCTATTGTGTTCTATGCATATTGGCCTAAGTGCCTCTTCAATTTCCTCTACCTTCTATTACCTTTGACTAGTGAATTCTATGATTTCTATCACCTCTATAGCTATATTGGCACTAGTCACATATTTTTTTAACCTTTTAATAAAGACCTTAATCTATAACCTAAACTCTTGGTCATCTATGAAAGATCCATCAGGCTTGGTCACATTGGTCATCATGGCATCCTTTAGTAAGTGGGATATTTTGAATTCAATTTTCTCAAATGATGTGTTTGTATCGTTGAGTTGGTAAAACCATGTCTTCAAGATTCTCCTCATATTTATGAAGATATTTTGTGTAGGCATAATGTGTTTGAGAGGCAAAACTTTGAGATCAAGAAATTTGTTGCTTCTTAACACTCTCACCAAGTTTGCTAACTTAGTGTAATAATGGACAAGACTTTGGTCAAGCTTCATTACTATCTTGGCTTGATAGAACCCATCTCATTGTCTCTTCTTCATAACCTTTTATAGGTAAAAAATATTGATCACAACATTGATTATTGAAATCAATGTGCCCTCTAGCATAGTGGGTAGTGTTTGTTAATTTATCCTCTTTAGTTATTATTGCATCGACTTCATAAAAACAATAGCTGATTCCACTTATGCTTACACCGAGGATTAGTATCCTGTTCATAATCTTGTAATTATATAGGCATAACTTTCCTTTTCTCTAAATCAGCTATAAGTTTCTTCTGGTTCATCTTTTATCTTAGTATATTTCATTAAAATGGACAAAATTTATGTTAAAATGGCTTTCTTTCACTAAGTTTTTATTCCTCTTTGTTATATTTATAGTCACTTAGATGCTTTCATTTAAACTCTTAGTGTTTTGATTTTCAAATGAAATATTTATAACTTAACATCTTTTCCTTTTTCCCATACGTTACTAAATCAATCCCAATGCCACATGATGACTTTTCATGGCTCCCAACATCTTGGGCCTTATCGAAAGGGAATTTTGACACTTAACCAATTTTATAAAAGTTTACCCAACACCATGTGTTGATCTCTCAATAGTATCAAAGGCACTAGAGGGTACCCAACACTTTTATTATTACACATGGTGACATTTAATGGTTCATAAAATATCCAACCCATTTGAAAAGGTGTTTTGACACTTAGCTAATTTTTCACTTTTGTCGAGAGTCACGTGTCACATTTTTGCTTAGGAGGACTTAGCTTATTTCATATAGTTTCCTGTAAACATGTGTCACCTTTATTATTCTTCAAAGAACTTAGCCAGTTTTATTTAATATTTCCTCATAGCATGTATCAATATTTCAATGGTATCAAGCCTATTCAAAAGTCTCTTAAGACTAGACAAATTTTATTTAATGTTTCCTAGCATAACAATGTTGTTAGTGATACTTCATGATGGTAGGTCAGGAAGATGATGCCATCTAGCATAATCCAATTACTCTTATATCTTAGATATGTATACTTTAGTACCATGCCTTAAATATATAAGGATAGTGAGATGATGCCACATGGCATTATCCACTACTCTTTTATCCCATAGATGTTCATATAGAGTGTCAAATCTCCATGCAAGTGAGTGAGTAGAATGACATCATGTGGTGAAATATCATTACTCTTTAGCCTCAATTTAGTCCATGTAGGTCCAAATATTATGCTAGATCCCTAGGAAAGTAGGTGAGAAAGATGAAACCATGTGGTGAGATCTCACTATACCACAACCTCAGGGTAGTTTGTGCATGCATTGTAGTTGTTAAAGCCTAGGAAAGTGAGATTATGATGTGTAGTAAAATCTCACCTCACAGTCAAAGCAATATTTATCATGTGTATAAATACCCAAAATGAATAATGGAAGAGTGAGGATAATCGACATGGTAGGACACATGTTGTATATAAGGACACATTAGATGTATAGCCAATAAAGCATAAGCCTAAATTTTATGGCCCATCTAGCCATTAAAATCATCAAAATACTAGAGAAAGTGAGAAGTTTGACAAGTGTGACATGCTAAAGAAAAATAATAATGTATCAAAGGATAAAAAGGGAGAATCTATGTGGTAAAGGCTTGTCAAAGCCAAGGACATGCTAGATATATAGCTATTAAAACACTAGTTTAAATTTGATGGCCCCTCTACCTATCAAAATAGTTAGAGGACAATAATCTATTGCAAGATTGATTTGATTTATATAATCAATTTCAAAATGGTCATAGATGGAAAAGTGGTTAAGAAATAAACATAGATCATAAATGAGAAATAAATAATTATCATGGTATAAATATTATAATCAAATGCTTATCTTAAAAGACAAATTTTAGTGTTAAATAGGTATGGTCTCAACTATGTAGAGATGTGGGTAGCTCACAATAATGATGGAGTCATGACTACTTTAAGTTGAATAATTCAATAGAGACACAGTTCATTTGTAATAATTATAATCACACCTTGAATCTATCATAGATTTCAAGTCACCTACCCAACCACATTTTCTTAACCAATAATGAATGTTTGTAACTTCCCCATTAGTGAGAAAATTTTATTGAGTTTGAACTCCTCAGTCCTACATGCCTTTATAATATCGAATTATCGATGTAATGAGGGCTAGTATTTTTCAAGAATAAGAGATTTATGCTTAGGCTATTCTTTTAAAATTATAGGAAAAGATGCATGAATGTATTCTTTTACCTTATAACTTAGAGTAGTGGATAGGACGTTTTATTTCATGATTTTCCCTTTTTAGAATATTTTTATAAGCCAATGCTATTTAGAATTTGAGTCTATAACTCAATGAGTATTTGATGAATCAAAAATGATCCTTAATATAAAAATATTCATTTGAAAGAATCATCATTTAATAGACTTGGGATACACTTGTATATGGTGACCCTATTTTCATATTTAGCTATTTTACTTCATTTTACATACTCTTGCATTGTCCTTAGTTGGAGTTGTGTCAATTATATATCAACTAAAGACTAATTAAACAAAGATTCATATACTCAATAAAACCAAGCTAACTAGCATTAGATAACATATTATTTTTATCTTTATCTCTACCCCTCTCTTATTTTTTTTATTTTTTTATCATCTTGTTAGCCTAAATTAGTTTAGTTTTTGAGTTATAGTCTAAGTTTAATGTTTATCTTGATTACATGATCTTATATATTGCTCGTTTATACATTATTGAATGTATAGGAAATAGAAATTTTAATTTTTTATTAGTTTTTTATTCATAGTTAATCATTGGAATAGTTCCATAATCATAACATCTTTATTTTTAATGCATATTGATATGCTAAAATACATATTGAAAACCCTTGATATGGTATGGTCATAATGAACTGATTGGGTTACCCTGCATATCAAGACCTGGTAATTGAGAGCTTGGGGATATTTACTCACACACGTATCATTTAAGGATATGGATGGATTAAAAACCCTTTCATAAGTTTAGTATCAAAACACCCCACAACACTACTATAACATTATATTTGATTTCAATACTAGAATAAAATTGGGGAATTTATACAAATTAAAATATGTTATTATACACTTGGAAATATGAATATTCACATACATTATATTTACATGATTTGTGCATAAAAATATGGATCTTACATATGATTATTTTAGATCTAGATTCTTTTCATGTGTCTGAACTTACTAATTTTCTATTAGTCACCTATAAGAATTCAATTGTTGGTGTTTTATTTTTAAACATACTTAGATTAGATCAACTTTATCAAACAATTATTCCAAAATTTTAAATGAATTTATAACTATTATACACCTCATGAATTTCATATGCATACAAATATGACAACTTATTATCATTTCAAATAATGATAATTTTTCAAATTAAACTTATTTTGATGTTTCAACCCATACATTTCATGTGTTGGTGGTGTGATAAAGTATACAAATATTTGTATATATATATACATAATAAGTATAATGATAATACCTATCTATAAATTTATGTACATTAAAATGGAATACCCTATACTTCTCAATTTAGCCATCTATCACAAGGACTAGGTCCTAGTTTATGTTTGAAAAACTCAATCTAAGCCAAAGTGACCATTTTCCAAATTTTATATGTTATTGTTGTCACCAAATATTTCACCCTAGAAGAGACTATTCAAGCCTCTTATATATTTGGGAAACATGTAAATACTTATAGCTATGTGGGTTTACCTATAGGTATAAATAGACCTATAGGTTTAAGGGCTAGCTCCTTGAATATACCTTGAAATGCTTATCACCTTAACTAGTTTCTTGTGGGGAAAAGATTTTTAAATTTGCATGAAAATGAAAAAATATAAGGGGGTGATACAACAATATTATTTCCACAATACCATCATTTTTTTATAACAATGTAAAAAGACCTACAAACTAGCTTCAATGTCCTAAAAGATTATAACATAAGTGCTTCAATATAGAGGTGATGTACATGAGGAAACATAAGGTAAGTGAACTAAAGGGTAGAATTCAAACTCCAATAATAATTTTACACTTGAAAGGATCATAACACAATTGAATACACTCTATATGACCTATTATAATAGTAACTCTTGCATAAATATCTGAGGATAAGGAAAGCAAGGATATAATATTATCACTAACTTCACTATAAATTACTTTACACAATTATGAAAATATCCTTCATCTCAAAAATATACTTGTATTAATTTTTCAAAGGCAAAATAAAATGTCATTCTAGTAGGGATTTTCCATACATGATGTGGTATTATTTATGATAGCCCATATGGCTTCTACTTATAGAATTAAAGAGAGAGGAGAAGAGAATGAAGTGAGAGAATCACTAAGACATGTTTCGTGCTAAGAAAAAGAGCTACACATGTAGTAGGATGAATTATGAGATATAGAATGTAAGTCCTAATAGGACACATGGCCCTTAAAGGCATGAAACTATTGAAATGTGGTGTAAAACTCCTTTTGCTTGCTCAAAAAAATGCCTTCATCATTTGGACCTTTTGGAATGTTGCATAGATAAAAAGGGATAGATATGATGATTAAACTAAGGGGGAGTTATTTAATACATTCTCACACATGCATTGATTGTATCCCTAATCATTGATATTCTTTTAGAGATGAATCATCACTGCATGAAGACCAAATAACTCCTCTTTCATCCAGCTCTCACACTTGGCACCAAATTGGTCATCATATTTCCAGTCTAATCCATGAGAGGGAGTGTATGATAACTTTTAGAACACATCATGGCCTTATATTCCTTAGGTGGACTTCAAAATTCCATCCACCTAATGTTTTCAATCTCTCACTAGCTTGCTCATTAAGCCATCCTAGATTGGATGACGTGAAGGCATTTGTAGAAGCATTGAGAAAATCTTATACTAAAAGAAATAGATATGATATGCTATATTAAGTCTAAATATCTCTCCCAGATTTATTAAACCTATTGGAACCCTTGTGTACTTGTAAAATACACAAAAATATCAAGAAAATCCCTTTTCTACCTTATCCATATAGGTAGTTTACAACTAAGTAGGATGGGGGGAAGACTTGGAGAGTCTTATGAAACCTCTAACCATTTCCCAATCCATTTTATTCTATCTAGATTCATCTCTTTCCTCATTTTCCCAATTAGGATAAGGGTTTGAGAGGGTTTAGAATAATTTTGACCTTTAATGATTATTTATACAGTGGTGGAATTAAACTATTGAACTAATCCCATAAATTTCTTGATCAGGACCATATTTAACTTATACTAGCATCTTAAGTTTCCATGCAAAGTATCCATGTAGATATGAGCTCTCCAAGTTTCCCACATGACCTATTTTGATGCATTATGCACATTCTAAATTGGTCTGAGCTAAGAAATCTCTTTCATGTGGTTTTATCTACTTTCCAATAGCTTTAAAACTCCTTATAACTCCACACAAACATGTTATAATGGGTTGGAATGTTCATCTAATGTTAAAAGTGGTAGCAGACCCCTTGAGGGTTTTAGGCCTAGACTGGAACAAGTAGGTATTCCTACATCCTTATAGGTTTTGAACATGATAACATGTTTCTACCCCCTATTCTAAGTCTTTCATCAAGGTTGCATCTATCCCTAACTCACATTGTCATTTGCAGGTTTATACCCCTAAGGAGTGCCCTCTTTCTAACACAAAATAGAGGGAACTTCCCCTATTATCTCAGACCAAATGGTAATATGTGGAATTTCTACAAGTTATGAAGATTATTTTACTAGTTTTCATATCTAGATCACCTAAATATCTTACTTAACTCCCTCAACCTAAAATGGACCCTTTCAAACCTTGACTGTGTGCAGGGTTTTAGATATGTGACTGTAGATTGTCTTGAAATCATTTCCTTACTCTTATTATATGATAAGTTAATATCATGGATGGTCAATATCAAGTTGGCAACATTTAAACATGATTGATACTCATGTTTCATTTCTAACTTAAGGTGCCTTAACTTTTTCTTGTCATGCTCAGTTACAATCAATTGTGACTATATTGTCCTACCTAGGGAGTGACACCTTTAGGTATTTTTTCCATGGTTAGACCTTGTATACAATGTTAAAATACCTTATTTGATATTTTTTGACCATTTTACATCCACTTAGATAAATTTAGCTAAAAATCAAGCTATGTCAACATCGAAACATCATACTTTTGCTCATAGTCCACTATAGTCAACTACAATTGACTATGTTGAGGTAAATGAATCATGTAGATGATATTTAAACCACTTAAAATATATTTCATAGATCCTTGGATCCATTTGGAAGAATTTTTAACTTTTGTGTCTCTATTTATTGGGATTTCACGTTTGGTTTTGTGTGATGAGACTCTATATACGTATAGTAAGTTATAGGTGGTCTTTTTGAACCAAAATACACCTGTAGGTGTGCCTATTAGACCAAAAAAATTAGTGTTATGACCCTTGTTAATGTTATTTGAAGCACAAGTGTGTTTAAAAACTCAATATGACTATTCCAACATGGATATATGTCTTACATTTCCACCATGGAAAGTTACATCCTTTTAAGGTTCAAAACCTGTACACAACACTGACAAAAATTAATGAATAAATATCAATATTGAAGGTTTTCAAAAACTTTTTTCCCTTAGTCACACACCCTTTTTATTTTTTAAGGTTATACCCCGAGGATAGGGATATAATATACATTAATCAAAACATGATCAAAATTCATGCAACATTGTTATATGGCATCCACAAAAGTGGCAAGGGATTTGTTTTGGTGTTTTAGCAAACTTAAATCTAAACACAGTCCCTTCAAAATGAAAGTTTATCTCTTGAAACTGCCTACTCTTTTAATGATTTTTGTATTACTACCAAAGCATCTATAGCCTACACAACCTTCATGGGAACTTTATAACATGTTAAACTCCACCATGACCATGCTCAAGTATCTATGGTAGCTTATAAAGGCACACACAACCACATATAAGGTAGTGAAGGTAAGACTATGGATTGTGCATATTATATGACCTATTACTAGGTTCTTAAGGCATATCCTTCTTATTCCAAATTGAATAAGGATTCAATACATATTAGTACATCCTTGTGACCATGCTTCAAGTCTTTATGTATTTTTACCTCTAGAAGAATAACTCAAGTTATAGGGTAGTGAAGGTGAAATGGTGAATGTGCATGGTGTTATATCCTTCCAACCAATATTATACCTTCTCTAGATGTTGAGATAGATCCTCTCAACCTTTTAGGACTTGAAACAAGTTTAAACACCTCCATTCTAATGTGTCATTCTCTTGATAGTACACACCAATGGCATCTGATTGTGCATATAAGATAATTGATTATCAAAATGCATTGTATGGAATTAGAGAGTTCTAGTTTTTTTTTCATTATCCAATGGGTTCAAAAACATACTACCATTCATAAAATTCTCATAATTATGCTCATAGATCAAAACATTAGGACTATATGTGAATGTTTGTAGGGAGTTGATTGTGTGTTATGCTTTTGACTATAACTCCATGATGTGAATTTTAGAGATTTAAATTTGAGGGAGAGGAGGGAAATGACACATTGGAAGAATGATAAAAAAACTAAAAATTTCATTGAAAACACTATAGAGAAATAAACCTTTTGCAAGTGGTGAGACCTGACTACAACCTAACTTGGTGACACTTTCCTATAATTTGAAATGTTTTACCCATGAAATAATTCACAAACATGAAATAAATCAATTTAAACATGATATGAGATATTATAAATAATATAAAATCAAATTTAAAAATTGACTTGTATGGACTTTCTCAAATAGGAACAAAAATTGTAGGGTGTGGGAAACAATAGGAATAAAAACATAGTCAACTTCTTAAATATGGTTCATAAAGAATAAAATACCATTACTTAATATTTAAAATTTAAATTTAATATTAATAAGTTAATTATCCACCCCTAAGATCATTTTACTTGGGAGTCCTCCCACTAGCCACACCAAGCAAAAACATTTTGACTAGTTTCATGTGCATTATGGAGTGAAGGGGAGATAGAATGGTTTTAGCTCAATTTTGTCACTTAAAAATCATTTAAATAATATAAATTATTAAAATTAAGTTGAATAGACATCCCAAAATCTTCTCCCACATCCCACTCTCTCCCATAGGTCATATAACCTTTAAAACTCCATCTTTTACACTTGTTTTCTTAATTTTTAGTTAAAACCTACATTTTTATATTAGTAATAACATTATTTAAAATGAATATTATAGGTAATAAAATTAAGGACACTAAGGATAATTATATAACACTTTTATTTCTTATAAAACAATACCACTTGCATTTAATGCTCTAAAATGACCCCTAAATGACATCAAATGACACAAAGACTAAATTTGATGATGAAAAAGGATAATAAGACATTTAATGACATAAAATGAACTAAAAAAACACATTATTACATTATTATATAACCTCATTTCTATTTTTTATCTATAGCGGGTTGTCTCATTTTGACTTGTGGTGAAAAATGGTCAACATTCTTAGCAATTTCCAAAGGGTGGTATGCTTGCTATGCAAAGACTAGTAAACTAATCCTATCCATTAGGCCATGGAGTCAAATGTACATAATTTTGGCACAAAATTTTCCTTTTAAACTTCACCAAACATAAAGGAAATGCACATAAAATAAGATACACTCAAAATAAACACACATGTGTTCAACTATAACACTTATGAAACATAACACAACTAAAGGAAAGACACATACACTTAACATACTATTTTAATAATCTCACTGATAAGGTGAAACATATCATCATACCTCAACTAGGGTCAAACATACTCCTCCTTACATCTTTTTTACTCCATGAAGGAAGCCTAGCATGAGGAACATGCTCATCACCAATCACTTGCATATGTGTATGGTCAAGAAGTTTACCAAATCTATGCATTATTTTATCTACAAGTGGAATATTTGTAGCCTTCATGAATTCTTTGTCTTTTTATCTAATAGCCTTTATTGGAGCTGTAATGCTTTTAATCCCTATCACATCTGATTTACATTATTGAAACTACAAAATGGAATGTATGATAGTTGCCTCATCTTTGTGCTCTTCTAGGACAACATGTAATTGATGTTTGTGAGCATAAATATTGTTTTCACCATGTTATAACACTTTTATAGATGATTTTAACTTAGGTGGATATTTTTATTGTCCTTAAAACACAACCAAATCTAAATTTATCTCATTTTCCATATTCATAACTTCTTGGGTAATAGATTTATTAAACTCTTTCATGACTACAAATTCTTGATCAACATGATGACATTCATCCATGTGATTGATAAATTACTAAAAAACATGATTTTTAGTCTCATTATAAATCTTGACATTAGATTTTTATTCTCTTGGGGGAAAAGGATTTTTACCAAACTTGTCAAACTCTTTGCATATGTCATTGAACCTTTACCATAGATCTTATTCATTCACAACATGACAATCTTATCCATGCTTGGTGAGCCAATATACATCATGTTTTTTAGACTAATTGGTAAATACATTAGATGTATAATTCTTAAGATAAGAAGGAACATTAATAAGATGATCAAATTCTTGACATATGACATCAAACCTTTGCCATAAGTCATCCTCCTTTACATCAAGGGCATCTTCATCAATAGATGGTAAAAATAAATAATTATTCCCACCATCATGATCAATTAGGCTCCTTAACCTATGATAATTATAGTCATTAATCATATAGTTACCTTCAAAAAATTGTAAAGAATAATTTTTGACATTTACTTCAACTCCCTCAAATGGTTCTTCATGAATGACAAATACCAATGTCAGTTTTCTCAATGTATGCATAAGGATCATGATCATAAGTAAAATTACCATATTTATCATGGAAAAATTAAAAAATTACCTCAATCTTGAAAGCACCATCATCCATATTGGATTCCTCCTTTTCATTGATCACACAATTCAAGTTAGAGATTATTTCAATGTAGGGTTCAATTTGAAACCTTGTAAGATGCTACATTATTATGGTCACATTGGTTTTATACCTTGTCATAAAATAAAATAAGAAAAAATCAACTAATATTTATCCACATATCTTGGATTTAATGTCTCTTTAAAGGAGAATTGAAAAATGAGTAGGAAGACCAACCATAATAATGACTTGTAGGATACGAAAGCTAAGATAATCATGCAAGAAGACCTTGAATTTTTTTTATCAAACCTATTTTCTTAGTAGGTTTACCATAAATTTTAATTAATCCTTTATCATGAGTTTCATCTCTTGGGCACAACTTATTATCTATAAATTTTGGCATGACTAAAGTAGATGCTCCACTATAAACTATGCAATTGTGTACCAAATTATCACCCACTATGAGATTGAGGTATAATGGTGGAGGTTTATTAGCTATAGTAAATGGTTCAACAATGTTATTATTGGAATTTTAGGATAACCATGACCATGTATTTGACATGAATGTGAATTACTAGTAGGAATAATGGACAATTTCTCTTACAAAAGCTCTTTTTGGCTAGGAATATGAAGGACACGCCACAAGGAGATAGATGCTTTGGAAATTTTTAATGAATCCACTATGTGTATGATATAATTATTCACATTATTTATATTATTTGGAGGTAAAATATTTCTTTTAACTCTAGTAATTAAGAAAATTTTAGTATACTTTTCAATGTTTTGATTTGAAAGAAGTGTAGGTGTGTTTTGGACTACCTTACTTGCAACCATTCTTTGCTCCCTTATAGGGAGATTATATGAACTTATAGGAATGATATTTTCACCTCTTATATAATTTATACTCAACATTTTATTTTATATAATAGGTACTCCTTGATTGAGTACAAAAGTGTCTTCCACTAAGAAGTTGGTGAAGCTCTCTCCATGAGACTGCCAATTCTCATTTGCTTGCATCATGACCTCATCTTAACTGATAAGAGAGGAGTAACTCCCGCTTGAGATAAAATAACTTGATCTTAATTATAATTTGCATCCTTAAATTTTCCTTGTTTCCAAAATTATCGTTGCACCAAGTTCATATGCAAAAATACCATCTCCCTTGCATTTGCAGTAGAATAGGGTTGTACACATTGGCATGATTATTGAAGTTAGGCTGCCCTTGACCTCTTCCTCTCAAAAATTGTTATTCATATTTTTTTTGATAAGGATATGGATATTTATAATCACCTTTTTGCCCAAACTTATTTTCGAACCATTGAATATATGCATCCTTATCCATGAAATTATCTCCCTTCTTAGGAATAGTCTTAGTCTTAGTATTAGTATTAGCATTAGGAATTTGGGCCATATTTGGAGTATTGGAAAGAGTGTTGGGAAATTAAGGCATATAATAATTAGGAGGAAACCTTATATCATGAATGAGATCAATTTTATCTTTTATGGAAAGTTCATATGTTTTAGGAATAGTGAAACCACCAATAGATTAAAGCATGAGGAAATATCATTACCAATAGCTAAAAAATATGTAGAGAATACAAATCTAGAAAGTAGTCTCATGGGAGGAGACAATCAATACCATGTATTTTTAAACCTCTCATTTAAGTCATGGATTTTTTACTTGGGACCTCTGTTGATTACATTGATCTGATGTATGAGATATGTATGGTCACTTTAATCTTCAAACCTTGAAGTCAAAAACACTCCAAATTCCTCCAATGATGTGATGCATCCACTAGGAAAAGTCCTATCCCAATGAAGATATTTCCCTCTAAGATACATGGAAAGGAGTGTAATGGAAATTTTCTCTTGAGTGACATTGTGGAAACTATAAAAATTTGAGATATCCCTAATGTGTTTACTATGTGTTACATGACTTTCCCCACTGAATTTAGGCACACTCTTCGTGGCATTAGGGAGAATAACATCATATGCCTAAAGATGAATTGTATTTTTAGTATTAAATGTAGTGAAGTAATATGGCATATCCATGTTTTCTTTAATATCTTGAATTTATTTAACCTCTTCAATTCTTTGGCTAGCAAAATCTTCTTTTTCATTAAAAGGTAGATTAGGATGAGGGTATTCAATGTCAAGAGGAAGTTTAGGCTGAATAGGTGGATTGATATTATTAAAAACTCTACTAGATGATGACCTAGTAATAACCATGAACCATGAGTTTAAAATATGAAAAAATAATGGCCTTAAACAAGATTATACATTGAATGTTGTTAAGACCAACATTCATCTTAATAAGCTGTCTTGAAGACAATGGTTCCATTGAGCATGAAAAAACTATTTTCACTATAAATTCCACCCTAGAAGAGTTTTTTCAACCTTATTATATATTTGGGAAACATGGGAATAATTTTAGGTATGTGGGTTTACAAATAGGTAGAATTAAACCTCTAGGTTTAAGTGTTAGCTCCCTGAATATACCTTGAAATGTTTATCACTTTACTTAACTAGTTGCTTGTGGGGAAAAGTGTTAGAAATTTTCATGAAAATACACTAATATAAGGGGATGATACACCAATATTATTTCCAAAATACCATCATACTTCTATCACAATGAAATAAGACCTACAAACCAACTTTAAAGTCCTAAAAGATTCTAACATAATTGATTCAACATGGAGGTGATATGCATGATGAAACACAAGGTAAGTTAACTAGAGGTAATAATTAATATTTAAATTTTACACTTTATAGGAGCCTAACACACTTGAGTACAACATATATAACCTGTTATAATAGGAACTCTTACAAAAACATGAAAGGATAAGAAAAGCAAGGATAGAAGATTATCTCCAACTTCACCGTACATCACTTCTCAGACTTATAAAAATGTTATTAAACTAAAAACTACATTTTTATTAATTTTTCAAAGGAAAAATTAAATTTCATTCTAGTAGGGCTTTGATATACATGGTCTGGTATTATTTATAAGAGCTAAAATGGCTTCTACTTTTAGAATTAGAGAGAGAGGAGAAGAGAATTAAATCCAAGAGTCACTAGGACATGCATCATAATAAGAAAAGGAGTCAAAAATTCATTAGGATGAATTATAATATATATCATGTAAGGCTTGATAGGATACATGGCCCTTAAAGGCATGAAACTCCTAAAATGTGGTGTATAACTCCTTTTCCTTACTAAAAAAAATGCCTTCATCATTTGGCCCTTTTATAATATCCCATAGATAACTAGGGATATATGTGATGACTAAAATAATGCAAAGGGGTTCTATACATTCTCAAACATGCATTGGTTACATCCCTAATCATCATCATTCTTTTGGATATGAGTTATCACTACATGTAGTCCAAATAACTCCTCTTTCATCCACTTCTCACATTTGGCATCAAATTTGTCTTAATTTTTCCAATATGATCCACACAAGGGAGTGATGAAACATATTAGTATACCTCATGTATTTATATTCCTTAGGTGGACTTTAAAATCCCATCCACTTGAACTTCTCACTTTATCACTAGCATGCTCACTATGATATCTTGGACTCACTAAAATGAAGGTACTTACAGAAGCAATTATGAAATCTTATACTACAATAAATGGATATCATACTATATATTAAGTAATAATATCTCTCTAAAAGTTTATTTCACCTCTTGAAATCCTCTTTTAATTGTACAATACATAAAACATTCAAGGAAATACCCTTTTTACCCTATTTGTATAGGTAAGGTATAACTTAGGAGGATGGAAGGAAGCCATGGATATTCCTCTACAAATTCCAACAATTTTCAAAGCCATTCTATTCCATTTGGATGCATATCCTTTCTCATTTTCCCAATTGGGTCTTTGAAAATGGATTGAGAGGTTTTAGAATAGTTTTGACCTTTAGTGATTATCTATATATTTGTGATATTGAAATTATGAACCAATCCCAAAAAATTATTGATTAGGAGCATCTTCAACTTATCCTAGCCTTTTGAGTCTCCATAAAAAATATCCATGTAGATATGATCTCTCCAAGCTACCTACTCAATCTTTTCTCATGTATTTTGCACACCCTAAATTGGTCTGAGCTAAGAAATAGATTTCATGTGGTTTTATCTACCTTCCAATAGTTTTAACAATCCTTATAACTCCACACAAACATGCTACAATGGGTCTTAATGTTTCTCTAATGCTAGAAGTGGTAGTAGATTCCTTGAGGGTTCTAGGCCTAAACTAAACCCAGTAGGTTTGTCTACATCCTTATAGGTTTTCAACATCATAACAATTTTTTCCCCCTATGCCTAGTCTTTCATGTTGGCATAAATGTTATAGAACTTATCACACCCTCTTTTAAGGTTTCATCTATCTGTATCTCACCGTTTCATCCCCTTTCTTGAAAAATTTTAGGTTTTTACCCCTCATGAGTGCCCTCTATCTGAGACAAAATAGAGGGCATTTTCCCTATTATCTTAGACCAAAGGGTGATATTATGAGTTTATCAAAGTGATGGAGACATTATATACCATTTTTAATATATATATATATATATATATATATATATATATATATATATATATGTGTGTATGTATATATATATGTATATATATATATATATATATATATATGTATATATATATATATATATATCACCTCAATATCTCCATTGAATACCTTAAAACCTAAAATAAACCCTTTTAAACCTTGACTATGTGCAGTATTATAAAGATGTTCGTTATCACTTTAAAAATTACTAGGTTTTAAAGGCATATAGTTATTATTCCAGCCTAAATAAGGCCTCAAAACATGTTAGGACATCATTATGACCATGCTTCAAATCTCTGGGTATGGTCACCTATACATGAACATCTCAGGTTGTAGGGTAGTGAAGGTGAAATACTTAATGTGCATGGTGTGTGATTCTTCTAACTAGTATTATAACTTATCCAAATTCTTAAATTGATCTTCTCAACATTTTATGACTTGAAACAAGTTTAATCACCTCCATTCCAACATGTCATTATCTTGAGAGTGTGTTTCAAAGGAATATGACTTTACATATAATATAATCAACTATCATAGTCCATTACATGGAATTATAAAGGTCTAGATTGATTTCTCATGCTCCAAAGTTAATTTTAAATAACATAATACTCTTCATAACATCTTCATAACCATTCTCAGAGCTCAAAACATTAGGAATGTATATGGATGTCTATAGGGAGTTGACTATGTGCTATGTTTTTTATTACAAATCAATGATGTTGGTTTTGGAGATTGAAATTGGAAGGTAAGGAGGTCAAGGAGGTATTATAATAATGATAAAAAACACCAATCATTTCATTTAAACCACTGTAGATAAATAAACCTTCTACAAGTAGTGAAACATGACTGTAACCTCACTTGGTGACACCTTCCTATAATTTGAACTATTTGTCCCATGAAATCACTTTAAAAAATGAAAAAAAATGGGAAACATGAGAGGAGAGATTAAAAAAAATATATAATGAAATTAAACAATTGAGTTGTATGGAATTACTCAAATAGGAGCAAAGCCTGTAAGGTGTGGGAAATAATAGGCAAAAAAACATAGTGAACTTGTTAAAGATGGTTCATAAAGTATAATCCACCATTAATTTATATCCAATCATGAAATTTAATTTGAAATATTTTAATATAAATCACCAATATCCTTTGATCTAGGATTCCTACCACTAGCCATACCAACTAAAAACCTGTTGACTAGTTTCATGTGCATAATGGAGTGATAGAATAGTTTTAGGTCAATTTTGGCACTTATAAAGAATTTGAAGCATGAAAATGATTCCAAGGAAGTTTTATATCCATCCTAAAATCTTATCTCACATTAAACTCTCTCCCATAGGCTATACAACCTTTGAAACTCCTTCTTTTGTACTTGTTCTCTTGAGTTTTAGTTAACAAATACAAGTTTATATTAGTACTGACATTCATGACAAGGAATCTAATAAGGACTAAAATTAGGGATTTCAATTAATTTATAACACTTTTATTACTTGGAAAACCATACCCCTTGCATTTAGTTCTCTAAAATGACCCGTGAATGACATTAAATGACACAAAGACTAAATTAGACCATGAACAAGGCCAATAAGACATTTAATGACATAAAATGAACTATAACACACCCTATCACGTTATTATAGACCCCTATATCTAGTTTTGTATTATAGGGAGTTGATTCATTTTGACTTGTGGTAAAAAATGGTCAATGGTTATATCAAAGGTTTAATTTGTTAAAAGAGAACTATTGAACACATAAACCTAAAATGGATGACTACATCCATTTTGAATTCCATGTTTGGAGTATTGGATATGTAGGAATCACCCATCCATTTATTGGGGAATCATTTGGGTTAGCTTAACCCACAATAATCCCCATTTTTAGGCCTAAACATATTGTATATAATGGATATAAAATTTTAGTGTGAAAGATATAGGTTTATGGAATCATATTTTGCACATAATGAGCCTTGATATCATGAACATATATGGATTATAAGTAGGAATAATGGGCCATATAGAAACACATATGCATAATATTCTTAGTTGAATCTGATAGAACATAGAAACTAACATTTTTTCATGTTTTCCAAATATTTATTATTCTATATAGGCACATCTAGATACCCATTTATTGATATAAGAATCTCAATATAATTTCCAACCATTTATTCCTCTTGTATTTAGTGTCAAACTTGCATAAAGAGGAAACATGTTAAGTATCTTTATCCCATAGTATTTTCCATAATTAATAAGTGTAATTCTTTAAATTATCATAGTTTTCATTTATATTTAGATTAGTGTATAGGTTCACATAAGAAAAATAAGGTAAAATAATTATCATCCAAAATTCTTTGATTATGTAGATGTATCTTAAATTTTTAATTTTTAGCCCTTGTGTGTAATGCATGACACTTATCTTCCTTAATTTCAATGAACAAATATTATATAATTTTACAAGAGTAAGCATTTTTTTGTGTAAATTTCAAAGTATTTCTAAATTCCATTTGGATATCTCTTCTAGAATAGATTGGGAAGTTCCGCAAAGATGTACGTAAAGAGGAATATTTGGCCAACCATGTTTATGTGAAATAAATATGTTATAAAATATCATTATGAATTTATGACTTGAGCGCATAAATATTATTTAGAAAAAAAAAGTGAAACCTTGCATAATGACTTATATGCATATACCTCATCTGTGGTTGTTAAAACCTGAACTTGTGATGTTTTGAGATATGCATGTTATCATTTTTGAACAATGTCATTAACTATAATGCATCCTATGAAAACTTAGAAGATTAGATTTATTATTTATTTTAAGTGACATAATTAGATATACACATGTCACTTTCATATACATTGTATTTTAAGTTCAAATTCTCATGCACAATTAAGAATAATAGTCCTTATTGATTGTAGAGTGTAACCAAACTCAGCCATAACATGATAGTGGTGGTTATATTATAGCTAGGAAAGGGAACAATTTCAAAATACTAGTGGCTTCCAATTTTCCTACCATTAGATGACATAAACCTCATTTTGAGATGGTTAATTTTGATGTTAGAGGATGCCAAATAGATTTTTAGAGGAAACAAATTAAGATAATTATGAAAAGACTATGAGCCAGGAAATAAGAGATTAAAATATATAATAAGATATAAAACTAAGAGAAAAACATACTATTTTATGTAGATATTTATGTGATTCGTAGGTTTCAGAGGGAGCTTGGTTATAACACATATCAATAATTATTTTTTAAGGCTATAAATAGTTAAGATATTTATAATGATAATGTACATGTGTGTGCAAGTTTTAATCCTTATTTTGTATTTAATAAATAATGTTATTAGTTCATTTTATTTCCATATGCAAGATGAAAATTCAATCCATTATTTTTTTTGAATTCATGAAATGGATGGTAGAATAATGTACTTCATTAGATAGCCTAACTATGAATATATTCACTAGTATTAGAGTAATGTTATCCTTATGGAGTGAATGCATGAGTAAAGTTTATTTTTCACATTCATGAATATGGGTAGAAGGCAATGAAGGGATATTTTAACAATGAGAGTATTTTGTAGTACATAGATTGTTGTGGATGATTTTGAGGAAACCAAATTTCATGCATATATCCTATTGGAAATGTGCCGATGCTTGTAGACCTAGTTAAAAAAATGAGAGTGATGTAAGCCCATTTGGAGGATATGAATACCAATTTATGTATAGGTTCTTTTTATAAATGATACAAATAAAAAAATATATAATAAACATATACGACCTTGGTTAAGTAACTAGTAGGTGAACCAAAGAATATATTATTGTGGTGCTAGAATAATTAATAGTAAAATTGACTAGACATACCTAAAAATTATAATTTCTATCATGATATATATTTCATTGATTATATTATTGAAATAAATAAATGTTTTTAGTATGATAAAAATTAATATCTTAAAATAGTGAAATTCTCCTACATGAGTTTGAATGGGTTATAGTGGGAGCATGTGTAGACAATGAGAGTTAAAATAGGAAAAGTTAATATCACAGCTTGAGGTAGAAAGGTCACAAATATTATGTTTATTTTTATTCCTTTTGATTAATTTTTTTAATTATTTAATAAACTATAAAACCTAAAACTAAAGGATATTAGTTACAAGTATTACATTCAAGTGTTTTATAGACTCACTATTAGAATGGATCATGTTAAATATGACACTAGGAACATATCAAGGCATTTAAATTGATTATGATTTAACATTTAGTGAGTGAGTTTATGGAGATCATTTCTAATGATATAATAGATGAGTTTCTACCCATAATTAATATTAATAATCACATGGATATTATTATAGGAGTTTTACAAATAAAGTGGAATATACATTGAGTTCTAATGAGAATGAGATGATGAAAATGAAATTGTAGGAAAATTTTGATAAGGGGTTGATAAGGCAATACTTTATCCCGTTCATAGTTCAAACATTGTTGGAACCAAATAAATATGTAGAGTGGAGGATATTTATTAATGAAATATACATATTTAATATATGTTAAATTAGGTTATTTACCTTAGCTCATGTTCACCTAGGTGGATTATTTTTCTATTTATTTAGTTATTCCCACCCACTTATTTGTGGATATTTTTTTATATCTTATTTTAGATATTATATATTTATCTCTTAGATATTATAGGGATATCTTCAATTTTCTTCTATACATTAGGGATAGTTATATCTTAGTCCAATGTTTTATCTCTTAGCTTGATCTCTTAGTTATGATTTATCACATAGATTTATCTCTTAGTTATGATCAATCACTTAACTTGTTCTCTTAGTTAAGATTGGTCTTCCTTAATTATATATGAAAGGATCATTCATTATATTTAAAAAGCTTTACAAATAGAATATATGATATTGATAAAATTTATTTTGAATATCTATCTAAATGTTTATGTTGTTAAATTTATTTTAGATTATTATTTTTATGAACATGATATTATACTAACACTATAGATCTTTGTAGCTTGGAACAATCTTATTTTAATTCCTTTTGTGGTACTAGAGCTTAAGTTGTTGTAGACATTTATTTATAATTCATTGCAAGGGCATTTTTTTCTATATATACATTTTTTTTTATTTTTTGTGAAGCCTAATAATAATATATATACATCTATTTGTTTTAGGTTTTGGATCATGGTGTTTAAAGGAAGGATCTAGAAATAAGGAAGAAAATCACAATTTTTGTGAATTTCTACATTTTGTTTTGTATTTTGTATGATGTGTCTG
This sequence comes from Torreya grandis, assembly GCA_037957365.1. Taxonomy (NCBI): domain Eukaryota; kingdom Viridiplantae; phylum Streptophyta; class Pinopsida; order Cupressales; family Taxaceae; genus Torreya; species Torreya grandis. Next base: position 1,278,529 of record JARHVA010004582.1, read on the forward strand.
TTGTATGCCACATTATGCATTTTTATACATTATCTATGGCATTTATAAATTTTTATTTGTCTCATACATGTTTAATTTACATATCTATGCACAATTAAACAATTAAATTCAAACAAGTATCAATTTGAAGATATCAACAAATAATAGGTAGTCGTGTACGACAATGTCAATTTCAAACTAGTATATATGAGCACCATTCATCTCAAGTTTCTATCTCTTTTGTAGGTGACGCCACTACCAAATCAATTAAAATGGAAACAATTATCCTCACCCTTATCCTATTTGTCATATGGTATGATCATGTAGAGGGGTCTTAAATTTTGATTCCTACTAGTGGGGGCTTAATTTTTGGTTCCTTTGAAATTGATGCTATTCTTTTTCAAAAAGTGTAAGTTTTTTATTCCGAATCTATTAGTGTCATTTATTTTATAAAATGAACTAAAATATAAAGTAAATTTTTTTTGGGGGTGAATAATACAAAATTTTTAGGGGGGTTATCTCAGTGATGATTTATGCACCCTTTTTGCATTATTTTGCTCTTTAGTGGTTTGTTAGAATGGCTTATTAGTATATATTATATCAATGTGATACATTAACAACACATAATTACCATATATGGAGACCAATAATGCAAGTAATAATTAAACACAAAAATATATAGGCCTTAATGACTGAAACACAACTAGTGTTCACTAGAGAATATGATAAATTTTAACACCAATGCAAATTTAATGAGTGTATGGGTTTGATATGAACTTATATAAGTGATATTATTTTATTTGATTTGGAATTATGTAACTCTCATTTCAAAATATGGGTAAATTTAAAGGGTTTATTTGGTAAGGTGGATCATAGGAGAGACATGCATCTTGAAGTATAGATCGATTCTTTCAATCCTAAAGATTTTCCATCCATTTTAAACTATCTTACTAAGTTAAATAACTTTTGGTCACAATTTAAGGGGAGTGGAAGAGATAATAAAGATGAATAGTGTGTTTAATTAATTTTATCCAAGTTGAAATGTCCATGACAAATATTTGTTTATGTCTTCTTATCTAACATGGATGCCTTAGGTTTTGCATTCAAAATGGTTGATTTAGATTTGTTTTGTGAAATAATTACTAGCAAAGAATCCAAATTGTATAACTTTGAGGCTCCACCTCTCAAAATGGATTATTAGAATCTAATCCTAATGGAAATGTTAATTCAAAAAATAAACCCAAAGCTACTCTTTATCCATCTCAAAGTGTGACTAAACCCAAAGATAATAACTATAAATAGAATGAGTCTTATAAATTAAAGAATAAGTCTAGCCTTTCATGTTCCTTTTATGGGTAGACTGGTCATGTAAAAACTAGGTGTTGGAAGATAATGCAATCCTTAGAGGATGTAGCTAGAAAACATAATATATCTTTCTACATTCCACCTCCTTACAATGACCATGGCAAAGCACTTAATTTTATTTAGATATATTAGTCACCTATTATAAATAGTTGTGTTATAGATATTGGTGATTTTCACCACATGAATTATTCTAACGAGTATTTTATAAATTTTAGTTTGAGTTCTAATTCAAAATTTGAGGTTGGAGATTTTTCACTTATTTATATTAAATGAAAAGGTGAAATATAAATTTCTAGTGGTTGTATTAATGATGCAATATCTATTCTTGACATCATTTCACATTTACTTTCTATTTATCAAAATTTTCATTCTAATTAGGGAAAGACAATGAATTTCACACCATAATGGGTTAAAATTCTAACCTTGTTGGAGCCTCATTCACTTGTTTCACAAAGTATTACCAATCATAATTCTTGACTATATTATTTTGATGGTTTTGATGAAAATTCTTCTATGTGGACATGTTTAGTTTATCATGCCTATTCTAAGAGTAGGATTTGAAGTCAGAGATATGGACATCTTAAATATATATAGTTCAAGGAGTTGAGAACTCATGGTATGGTTTACATTCTTCATAGAGTTTATCATCTTGATGGATTTTTCATTAACTTTGCATTAGGGAAACAACACCAAGATTTTTTTCATAAGGGTATGTTGAAATGACCTTCTTCACCACTTGAGCTTGTACATAATGACTTGATGGTTATTTCTAATCCTTATTTCAATGGAGATAAGTATGCACTTATATTTTTTGATAATTTATTGAGGTGTACTTAGGTTTATTTTATCAAATACATGATTGAAGTTTTTTCAAACTTCAAAATATTCAAGGGTTTAGTAGATAATCAATATTTTAGTTGCATAAAGAAGCTTGACACTAATATTTGGGGGGGCGGATAAGCTAAGAATATTGTTTCATGATTTTTTGAATCTCATGGCATTATTGAACACTTTTTTTTTCATTTTAATCTAGAATATAATGGATTAGCAAAAAAAAAAGAACCAAACTTTAAAAGATATGGCTAATAACATGATGTACTCTAAAGATTTACTTCTTGCATATCGGGTAAGAGTATTTAGCTATACAAACTACATTTAAAATCACACAACACATAGAGAACTTGAGAATTCGACTCTATAGGAGGATTGATTTGTAACTAAGCCTGATGTATCAATTTCTTGAGCTTGTGAGATCCATGCTTGAGATTTTGTACCAAAGAAGAAATGGGAAACCTTGGATAAGAAGATAAAAACCTTGATCTTCTTAGGGTATTATGAGGACATGAAATCTTATCAAATTTTGGATCTTGATACTCATGATTTTATTTTTTGAACACATGTTTAGTTCGGTGAGCACTTGTCTTTTCATGATTCATCATCTTCTTCCATGTCTTCATTTTATTTTCCCCCATATCTTGATGATTATTTAATTGATATTTAGGATTCATTATTTTCTCCCATCAATTTTAGGATGCCACTAAGGAGGTTATGTATGTAGAATTAGATGTGGATTATACTCCCATTGTGCCTAAGTGGGATTATACCAAAGTTTTTTAGGCAAGACTTTCATACAAGATCTTTCACCCATTAGACATCATCATGCACATTATATAGGTTATGGACATTTATGTTAAGTAATTTATTGCCATCCATAGTATTTTATCAAGAGATACAAGAGTGGGATGATGCAATGATAGATGATTATTATTATTTAATGAGGAATCATACTTGGTATTTGGTCTCTTCCTAAGGGAATAAATTTTATTAAATGTAAGTGGATATTATGCACCAAATATACAATTGATGGGTCTACTGAAAAGTATAAGGCACATCATATATTAAATGGTTTATTACAAGTCTAAGGTACTAATTACTCTATGAATTTTCCCCTATTGTGAAGATAGATTCTATGTACCTTGTATTTTATCTTCATGCATAATAGGGTTAGCTAGTGTACCATATGGACATAAATAGTTCCTTCTTATATGTAGATATTTAGGAGTAAATCTACCTTGAACAACCTATTAGGTTTGTTCATGATTGTTATCTTATTTATCTGATATGAAGGTATTTCTATAGTCTTAAACATGCTCCTCAATCCTATTATGAGAATACACATTCATTTCTTCTATAGCTTTGTTAACTACCACTCAGATCATACCATATATTTATAACATGTTGGAGAGGATGTTGTTATTTTATTTTTATATGTTACAATCTAATTCTCTTAATTATCTCTTCTTATAAGATTTAGGCTATTGAATAGGAACTTGTAGCATAGTTTGATATGAAAGATCTTAATCTTTTACACTTTTTCCTTAGTTTTCATATTTTTTAGTTAGATTTAGGGATTCATTCGAGCCAGTAGAAGTACACCATTGATCTTATTCAATGTTTTTGGATGGATGATTTTAATCTAATTCACTTTCCTTTCCAGTATGGGGTCACTCTTAATTCCACCTACCCTACACCTCTTTGTGATCACACATTATGTATAAAGTTGGCTGAAAGTCTCATGTACTTAACCCATACTCGCATTGATATTTATTTTGAAAATGGGATTATATATTAGTTTTCACATGCTCTTAATGACATTCACGAGCATATTATTAAAGGGATATTATGATATCTACTTGGCACTTCCCACTTTATATTACACTATAATATAGGTTATTCTCAATTGGTTAGATATACTAATTTATATTGGGAAGTTTCTATTGATAAAAGACATTCCACATATGGATAGATGATTTTATCTTGGTTGTTATGTAGTTGTTTGGGAATGCAAGAAGTAGGGGGATGTTATAATTCCATCTGCAAAGGTAAAGTACATGATAGAATTTAAAATGAGTCTATAAGTTCTTTATATTCTATAGTTATTTATAGAATTTGGATTCACACAAGATTTACCTATCTTAAATAGGTGTGACAAACAAAATGCTTTTCACATGTCCTGCAACCTTATTAAACACAAATGAAGAAAGCATATTAAGATTCACATTTAATTCATTAATTATCACATTCAAGATGGATTTCATTGCTTAGAGTACATTTTAACTCAATAGTAATTTGTTGACATCTTTACAAAGCCTTTTGTATCACCTTGTTACCTTGAGTTTTATGGCATGCATGGGGTTTCAAAATTTATTCTTGATGGTGTTTGTGAGGACATGTTATTTATTCATTTATTCATTGATATATTGTACATGAGTACCTAATCATTAATTTTTTTTACTCATATTATGGATGTACCATTTTATTTTTGGATTGTATCTTCACTTGATGGGGTGAGGATATTATATTAGGTTATTTATTGTAGCTCATGTTTACCTAGGTTCTTTATTTTTCTTTTTATTTAGTTATTCCCACCAATTATGTGTGTATATTTCATTTATATTATTTTAGATATTATGAGATATAACATATGTATCTTTTAGATATTATAGGTATATATTATAGGTGTTTCTATCCTTTATGGATAGTTATCTCTTAGTCTTAGGTCTAATATCTTATCTTGATATATTAGTTACGATCGATCTTCCTTGCCTATATATGCAAGGTAGATTCCTTTTATTTTATAAAATATAGAGATATAATATTTGATATTACTACTCTTTATTTTACATATGTTTGTACTATTAAATTACTTTTAATTTCTTGTTTTTAGGGATGTGAAGTTCTAGTAACACAAAATATATTTGTGGCTTTGAAAAATTATTTTTGTATTCCATTCATAAAGACCAAATTCCAAACTCTTGTCTAAACCATATCATTATGCTATAAAATTTGAACCCTATCCTAGTGTCAAGTATATTCTAAATTTTAAGTGAAAACCAACTCAAAATCAAAGTCCAAACTCTTGTTTAAACCATGTTATTATGTTTTTAGATTTAAACCAATTCCTAGTTCCAATTAAAATTTTAATTTCAAATCAATTCACAAAAGGTCCAAATTCTTGTCTAAACCATGATTTTATGTCATTAATTTTAGTCCAAAGCTATTTCTAGTTCCAGTTTCAATTTTCAATTTCAAACCAATTGAAGACCACAATCTAGAATTATTTTCAAACCATTATCATTAAGATTTATATTTTATTTCAAATCAAACCTAAATGCCAATTCTAGTTCTAATCCCAAGGTCAACATCTTAAGAAAAGACATTCTAAGAAAAATTAGGTGAATCTTCAAATGAATAACAAGCCAATCCAAGGCAAATCAAGTCCATATTGAATCATATATGAAGCCAATATGAGACAAATTAGGTTCATCTTGAATGATATACCAATCCATTCAAACCAAACTAGGTTCATCTTGAGCCACATACCAAACAATTTGAAGACAAATAAGGTTCATCTTAAACCACATTATAATCATGCCAATTAAAATGACATTCAAAACAATTGTTGTCTTTCCATTCAATCTCATGTACCTCTCAATTTGCAATGACTAAATCATGTCATGCATCCTTTATTTCATTTGAATCACTCCAGTTTAATTTTCCCTATTTTGAGTTATCCAAATATAATATAATATACCATGTTTGGGGAATTACCGATATAGTGTATTTTACCATGTTTTGGGCCAATCCAAGTCAATTACATTAAGACAATCTACCCTCTTTAGGCCCATTTCAATTAAAATTGCATAATTCCCTCTTTGGGTCGATTCTAATTAAACCAATCTTAAATGTTTGCAGAAATTCCAATCTAAGCCAGTATACCCTATTTGGTTCCCATACGAGCCAATATAATTACATCGAGACAATTATTCCCTCTTTGGGTCCATTCTAATTAGACTAATACCACCCTCTTTGGGGTCAATTTATTTCAATCCATTTCCCTTACATGCATCCTTATTTAGGGGAATTTGTTTAAGGTTAATAAGATTCATAGTGTCTAGTGATCCTAAAATTATTATATCATGGTTGTTCATACCTCAATATATGATATATAAAATCACCCATATTACCCATTAGTTAGCCCAATTTGAATCTACTTTTGACATTTCATCTAGAAGTCTACAAGCCAATCAGACCTCACAACTATAGCAAAGCCAATAGTCTAGACATATTATACCATTTCCCCTCTAAAAGTCATTATCTATTGATGTCCTAAGTGTATCCAAGTTTATTACCTACATGATTAGGATATGTTGTGATCAATTTCCCAAGGATGATTAGATATATCCACTTTCAAATGAACATAAAGATAGTTAACTAATTGTCAAATCACCTATTTTTGAATAAAACCAAAACATTGTTGGTCCACCTTTATTTCATGAAGGACCTTTATCAGACACATGACCCATATATAATACACTCATATTTGAAAAGACCATTATTATTGAAAAATAGTTTATTATTCTTGCATTACCAAATATTCCTAATTTTATAAATTTATTTTGTCCCAAATAATTCATTTACAAGTGAAAGGTGAATAAAGTAATTAAAAAAAATTCAATCCAATAGTCCTTCTTTGTGTGAACATCAACATCAAAATCAAGTTTTATTTTAGAACTAATATTTGAATTGTGTTCTATTCTAAAACTAATATTATATTTAGCATCCAAATAAAACTTTGTGTTTAAAGAACAATCACTGAGAGGTGGGTGAATCAATTTTAAAAAACTTTATTTCAATTAAAATTTAACATTATTTGAACTATGAAAGTAATATAGTGATATAGTAATGCATAAAGAATTATTCACATGAGTATGAAACAAGAAAACATATGTATGAGTGGGAAACCCTCAAGGGTAAGAAAATCCACTATGATATCTTTAAATGAATACTATAATATGAAACCAAATAAAAAATTATATTTATAACAATATTAACTTGGATCACCAACCCAAATAAAGTCAATCACCTAGTTGATTAGACTTTAGCAAGCACCTACTTGAAAGGAAGCACTGACTACCTAAGCGACTCTACACCAAATCGTCCACCTCATGAATTTTGATCAAATTCATACCTTTTATCTTATATTATGGTATATAAATCATTTAAAGAACACATTCTTCTGAACCATGCAATATTTTATTTTCTTGTTTTTCATACTTTAAATTGGCCTAAACTACCTTGCACATATAATATTCTCATGGTCATACACCACTTACACAGACACACACCTTAAAACTCTTACATCAATAAAAAAAATAGTCACTAAAAAATATTATGAACATTATTAAATGAAAATTTTAACCCATTTTGGTCTACCACATCTTAATTATGCCTTACTCCTCCTTTAGGTCATATGGAGACCTAATTGCATTAGGTTTCTCCTCTTAACGCTAAAACATGATCTTCTTGGGAACAAATGGATCTTTCAAAAAGTAAAAAACCTTTCAAAAAATTATCAAATGAACACTTTTGATCTCATCCATGATTTACTAAACCAACATCCTTCATACCATGAAATCTCTTTTAAGACAAATTGCCTTATTACGCATGTATACCTCAAAAGTCTATCTTACAACAAAGAAGATTAAACACCATTAATATACTAAACTATGAAAAATTAAACATGTAAAAATATTATAAATGACCTAATATTGATCATCAAATTCTTGGAAAGACTTAACTCAAGAGATAAATGTTCAAGAACATATCTGCAACTTGCTTACTCAAAATTGCCAATTCACCTCAAAAACTAGTCATGACGAATCTATCATGCACAAACCCTTAAATCTATTTTTTCATCTCTACTTGGGTTTTATAGTATTCACACTATTTATTTTGTATATGACTATCTTAATTTTATGACCAAATTAGAATACATAAAGGCTATAACCTATCCATAAATCATAATGGACATGTAAAATGAGTCTATAGCTTCTTCTACCATCCATTTTATTTTCTTGTCCAATTCAACATTTGAGATATACATCAAATTATTGATAAATAAGCCTATATCTCTATATTTTCTATCTCATATAACTAAACATCACCACTTGAAGGTGCATTGGAGAGTTATGTAAATGATATAATATATTACATAGTAATTTGAATCCATCTTAAGCTATTTTGAATTATTATTTTCATATCAGGTCCTTATTAGGGTTTTAGGGAGGTTTAACATAGGTTTTGGTGTTGATGATTGTTCATAAAGGAATGCCACTTGAATCCAAAAATAATCCCTAGATATATTATATATGAACCTTCCCCATATCTCATTAATATATAATACTCTCATGTAGAGGTTACATATGCCAATGAATGTCTAAAAGTACTTCTTGAGCTTGAGACCTCATTTTGTGAACTCATAAAGTCCTAAAATAATGATTCATGCACTTTTAATAAAAATATTAACCTAAAACATTTTGATTATATCAAAAAAAATTATATTACCTATGTACATGTTCACATGTGCATACTTGCCTTGAAATCTGATCTTCATACCTCGTTAGGTTAGGTAGGGTCTAAGAGTGATCTGGGTGAAAACTTAGACTAAAGGTTATATCCCTATAATCTCAACTTGAAAATCTCATGAATACTTATATACCATATTCACATTATCAAACAATTCCATGTAACCTTCACATACATGTGTTCATTTATTTCTCCATGCACATATCTCTTCATGTCGTGACTAGGCTTCTTATACAATTAAAATCAATGACATATAACTTCTATATACACATATGACATTGGTTACCCATACATTATCTATTTATATTTCTATCATAATAGAATTATTCAATGCATCTTATCACATCACACACAACCAACTATTCTTAATCACCTTTAACATCAACCTTCAAAAGATGCTCCTTTAACATCATTGACAATACTTAATAATCTCCCCCTTTATCACTGATGTCAACCACTCTTATAAAATTATCTCTATAGGATATTTTTACCCAATTATGAATTTTCTTCCCTTTTGACATTAATGTAAAAAATATACCTATAAATTCTTCGATCATACCTCTTGCAACTAGAAAACTCAACACATAGGATTATGAGTTAATGAAACATCATACAAACATGTCCCCCTATCTCCATGCATAACTTCTTGGCACTACTCACCCAATCTTGGAGATAATGAACCACGTGATTATTTCCTCCTAAGCACTTGAATTCATTAATGACTACCAGGGATAAGAATTACACCCAATTTTTATCTTAGATGTTTAAATCTTGTCTTTGAGAGTGGTTTGGCTAAAATATCGACAATTTGATGCTTAAGATAAATACTCAAGCTTGACATTTTGTTCACTTACCTATTATCCTAGAAAATGATACCAAATGGGAATGTGCTTAGTCTTTGAGTACATAACTAAGCTCTTTCATACACCTATAATACTTATACTATCATAAAAAATAGGACTAGGACTATCATTCTCTACTTTATATTCCTTTAAGGTCTACCTCATCCATAAGACTTGAGTTCAACCTAAAGCTATTGTAATATACTCAACCAAAAAAGTAGATAATGTCACTGATGTATAGATCTTGCTTATCCATGATACTAGGCACTCTCCTAAGAATAAATATCCTCCACTAGTGTTATTCCTATCATCTAGACTCGCTACCCAGTTTGCATCTATATAGGCTATCAAGTTAAACTCCTCAGTCTTTGGATACCATATCCCAAAATCAATATTTCCCTTGAGATACATATTTATCTTTTTTTTTGACTTCAAATGATTTTCCTTTGGGTATTTTTTAAATCTTCCCATAATACCTACCACTTGTATGATGTTAGATCTAGAGGTAGTAGTGTATAGAAAACTTCCAATCATTTACCTATATGATATCTGATTGACCTTTAGAGATTAATCCTTCTTGATTAATTTACACCTTGTGATTATAGGTGTGTTAACAACCTTGGAATCTTCCATATCAAATTTATTCAACATCTCTCTTATATACTTATATTGTAAAATGAATATACCTCTTTTTAATTGATTGATTTGTAATCTAAGGAAGAATGATAGTTTTCTTAGCATGGAAATGTCAAAATCCTTATTCATCACATCTACAAATTTTGTAGTCATATTCTCACTATTTCCACCAAATATGATTTCATCCACATACACAAACACTATAAATTGATGATCATTTTTTGTCTTTATGTAGAGATTATTGTCTAAAATTCCTCTTTTAAATCCTTAGTCTAATAGGTACTTATCCAATTTGGCATACCAAGCTCTATGATATTGACTTAAACCATAAATAGCCTTTTTAAATCTACATACATATTCCTTTTTACCTGATAATTAGAAACCCTTAGGTTACTCTATGTACACTTCCTCTTCCATGTTCCCATTTAGAAAATATTTTTCAACATCCATCTGGTATACCATGAACCCTTTAAATCCTTCATATGCTAAAAACAATCTAATAACATCCAATATTGGTATTAGAACAAAGGTCTCCTCAAAATCTATCCCTTATAATTTTTCATACCCTTTGCATACCAATCTATCCTTGTTCCTAGTGAATTCTCCATCTTCATTCAACTTATTTGTAGACATGTACTTTATGACAATGACAATTTTATCTTTAGGCCTAGGAACTAGTTCCCAAGTTTCATTATTTTCTATTTGGTCTAACTCTTCATTCAAGAAACCTATCCAAATATTTTATTTTATTTCTTATACAAGGTTATTACATTAAATATTAGATAATAGATCAACATTATCTTCATTTAGGTTACCAATTTTCTCCTTATTTCCATACCAACATCCTTATTGACAATGATTTGTGATTTAGGATGGTCTCTTTGAATATGTCTTGAAGGACCTTTTGAATCTTTTATTTCCTCAACTTATTCTTCTTCCCCATCTATCTCTATTTTTTCTTATTCATTATTGAACTCAAAATTATCTTATTCATCCCTTGACTAAGACTGTGACTTCTTAGAGCTTAACTCACCTATATTCACATTGGTTCTTTCCACTATCTTCTGAAACCTCTTATTATAGCATATATAGGTTGAGTTTGTTGATGAGTATGCCAAGAATATTCTTTCATCATACCTAGAATAAAACTTGACTAAGTCTTCCTCATCTATTTTGATGAAACATTTACTTCTAGAAACTCTAAAGTGTTTCACACTAGAATGTATGCCTTTCCATAGTTCATAGGGGGATTTATTATTGTTAATCCTTATCTAACCTATATTAAAAATGTAGACTAAAGTTATCACTACCTATCTCCAGTATTCATTAGATAATCTTGATTCATTTAGTATAGTCCTTGCCATTTCTTGAACTATCTTATTCTTTCTTTCCACTACCCTATTCTGGTTAAATGTCTTAGATAATGAGAACTATCTATCTCCTTATTTCATATACATCACATAATTCATAAAATTCATAAGACCAAAACTCTACTCCTTTATCATATCTTAGGAATTTTATCTTTACATTCTTTTCATTCTCAACTAAAGCCTTTAATGCCTTGAACTTATCAATAACTTTTGACTTTTATTTCAAGAGTGCTACCCAAGTCATTCTTATGTATCATCTATGAGTAATATTAAATAACTATCTCAAATTCTCTATATTATTGTAGGTTCACAAGTATCACTATGTATTAACTTGATAGGTCTTGTAGTAGAATACTCTTTAGACTTAAACCTCCTTCTAGTCTACTTACCATGTTGACATGCCTTGAAAAGTGTGTTTGTAGGTTTAGTTATTTTAGGCATATTCTTCATAGACTCATTAGATATTATATTTACCAAATTATCAAAATTTGGGTGGACAAAATTTTTGTGCCATATCCAACATTAATCCATCTTGCTTATAAATCATCTCTTTCTTGATCTCATTCAATATATACAAATTGTTATCAGTTCTCTTAGCATTAGCAATTAACCTTCCTAATTTATTTTTCCTTATATCATACCTCTATCAAGAAATGTTAGTTTAAATTACAATAAGAAATTTATATTTCAGTCCTTCCACATAAATCACATTCTCTATCTTTATCTTCACATTTTACAAACTCAAGATACTCTTGTAATTAAAATTTGTAGTTGTGTTATCTCCAAATCTCACTATCCCTGCAACATTTTTATTCAATGAATTGAACTTGAACTTGATCTATACCTTCTTCTATTTTTGAACCTATTTACAATAAGTTGGCTCTAAATTGTCTCTATCACCACCCATGGTTGTACAAAATGTAGGGATGGAGGGAGTGAGCTGAGAGTTTTGGATTAAGTCGAAATGGCTAGGGATTGAATAAGGTGGAACTCCCACAAAAGAAACATTACCATAATTTCATCCCCTTACCTCAAAATGAATTTAGATCTATAAGATCATGATAAGTCCCAACGAGTTGAGGGACTACACATGCAAGGAGGTGATGCTTTTAAGTTGCATATGTATATTTTATGTGGATGACATTATACACCTTAGGGGGGATACTAACTTTATGATAATATATAATAATGTGATAATTTGAACTATATTGAAACATTTTGGGTGATGGTCAGTGTAGTTGGGTGAAATAGAGAGAACTATACTAGCACATTCTATGTCATCACTTGTGTTGTTAAATTGAGGAATCAAATTAACACATTATAGGTCATGGTCAATACAATTAGTTGGAGGAAAAATAACTATATTACCACATTCTCAATTATGGTTGATGAAAATGATTGCAGGTGGATGAATCTTAGCAACATGTTTTGGGTTATGGCTAATGCAATTTACTATAAGTAGAATAATTGTATTGTTAAATGTTAGGTTATGGTCAATGCAATTGATTATAGATGGAAGAAAAATATCATCACATTTTGGGTTATGGATGATGAAGTTGACTATATGTGGATGAAAATTAGCATTATCAATCTTTGTTATATTGTTGGAAAAAAGTGATTTTGGTGGTAATTTGGGACAGGTTGAATAATTATAGTTGTTAATGTTATTATATGATCAAAGATCATAATCATCTATAAAGCATAATGTGGTAGGAATTTAAATTATTAATTATTCATAAGCTAATTAATTTATAAAAGGACTGAATATGAGGTGGATATTTTATGACTCAACCTCCTAAGGTCTTCCAAAACTGGTTATACATTTTTTAAATTATGATCATCAATTATTGATTTGATGTAAAATTCTTAATACAGATTATTAATGAGAAGATCCATTATCATTCTAGGGTATTCACCTCTATCAGAATCATCATCATTAATGGGAATATTTGGTATCATGATAGCATCCACATTCATTATAATAATCATTATAGACTGTAAAATCATGATTTTTTTAAAATGTGGGAAGTGATGAAATTATGACAACTAAGATCATATTGAGTAAGAAGACAAATATAAGTGTATGTATTATTAGGATTATAGGGAGGAAGATAAACATGTGGATCTTACCCAATGTAAAAATTTTCAAAAATTATGTCTTTATTATCATAATAGGGATCATAATAAATGGGAGGACCATATTGATAATCTTCACTCTCACTAAAAGTGTCATTATAGGTGATAAGAATATCATTAGGATCCTCAGCCATGATAAAAGGTATAGTATAGTTACACCATGAATATTTTACATGACTAGTGGTCATGAAAATTTGATGTGAAAAATATTTTAGATACATTTTATTATTGTGTTTGAAAAAATAGACTAGATCAACTAGGGAATCATAATTTGGCAAGAAGGTGGTGGTGATGGTTATTGAAAAAAAAGTATAATATCATCCTATATGATGTATTTGGAAAGACACATAACTATATTAGGTTGGTTGATATAGTATATAAACACACATAATGATACCATAAAAACAAACATAGTGAAAATGAGACATATAAAGGTATCAGGCTAGATGGTATGGTTAGGATATAAAAGATATATTGGTTTAAAAAATATTTAGTTTCAATAAGTAATAAAATTAAAGTGATCCAACTAAAGGTGGGATAAGATTCATGTTAGGTTAACTGCAACGTTTGTATGAGCTGGGAATAACCTATAACTATCCTATCTTAGTAGGCTCAGACTCAAATAAGATCAATCAAATATAGCCTACAATACTTATATGATAGGTAATTACCTACGAATTTAAAATAGCTATTATAGGGTTACTTACAGTGTAAATATATAGAGGAAAGGATTCCAAATTCTTATCCTATGACACCAAGATGTACCTCTCACTACATGTCTTATGAATGTAATTTATTGTCACAAAAATTATACTAATTCAAGTAAATTGCACTAAACTAAGGGGAAGGGTTAGAATTATTCTAATTTGGTAAGATGCAATGGTCAACCAAATGGGAATCTATGCAACCTAATGTGAAATAAGGAAAATCTAAGTAATATTATATCAACATCAAATTATTTATTATAGATAAATCATAAACATGCATACATAAATTCATTCACTAAGTAACAATCAACATTTAATCAACCTAGTAAATCAAGAAAAGATCATAGAGTTAGAAATACTCAACATGGGGTAGATTCATTAAGATTGAACCTCCCACTTGACTCAAGTGTAAATTTAACATATATGTTGTGGGTTGAATACCTAAAATGTTTGGATAAGGACCTAAAATATCCTTATGTAGGAACTCCTAATGTATCTTCCTATTAAGCTATAAAATACATCACAAGATAAGCTTCCTCAAGATAATTTTCTACACCACAAACTCATCCAAGTTTTAATTATAAGAGTGTAATTGAAATTAGAGTGAATAAAATGTATATGATATATTTGTAATTAAATACAACCCCTATATATACTAATCCAATACTACAAACCACCCATAAATACTATGTCAATGATATCATCATGACTGATAGAGTTGGAATGGCTAAAACATAATGGTATAAACCAATATGATATATTATATATTTTATAATATAGGATATAAATTTTATTACAATGGATGATAATGTACATGAAGGTTATAGGGTACTAAACAAATGGTATCATGTATGTTGATGCCATATGATGTAGGGAAACTGACATAGCTAAACAAGAATAAAATTAGAAGAGGTAGATGAAAATACACTTTGATGAGACCAAAATGTTAGCATTAATTATTTAATCATGATATATTATAATCATCTCTCGTGAGGCACCATGATCCTTGCCCAATCCTTTCTTGGTACACCATTTAAAGTATGCTCTTGGGGAGATCAATGATCGATAAGTCACTACAAGAGAAAGTTTGAGTAAATGATAAAGTCAAAATTATTGTGTATACACACTCAATTAAAAATATAATATAACAAAAGTGAACATATAATGAAAATTAAAATGTCACATAAAATTGTAAGGGCCATACAAATAAATAGTCATAGAAGAGGGAAAGTTCCTAAACAAAGAGTCATACAATGAAAAATTCAACCAAGTGAAAGTCACATAAGAATCCAAGGACCTTAAATAAAAATGCATATAGTGAAACACTCAATAAAAAAATTAAAATACTAAGTAAATATCCATACACAAATCATAGTTGATGAATAGCCCATATAAAAATAAATAATAATCATGAAATATAAAATAATTCAAACTAGTTTAAATCATTAATCTATGTCAATATCACAAAAACTAAAGTAAAATATGGTTGACACCAACACCCTCCCCCCCATATTTAGTTTTTGAAAAGGGGACCCCTGTTATTATTTCTAGAACATCTATATTCTAGACTAAGTGTGAAAGATTGTTTGATCTTGAATTTTAAAAGTAGGTCAATCTTTAAAAAATACATGAGCTTAAGTGTATTTGATTATGATCATGTTTTTTAATATTTATAAATAATAATATTTAAGGTGATTAATTGTAGGTTCCATGGAAAAAATACATGTTCCCAAGAAATGAACCCTAGCGGTTTGAATTTAATTATTCATGGGAAAATCTAGTGGGAAATTTTATGCATGTTCAGGTTTCAACATAAAGTTCATTTGCTTTTATAGATCTAACACTTTAGGCTTGTTAATTAGACTTGATCCAATAGTGCATAAAGCTCAATGTCTTTTATAAAGGCATATAGTTAATAATTCAGTCCCTAGTAAGGATCTAATGGTGTTCACTTCATCAGAGGTTTTAAATTTGATGGTGCAAATTAAAGTTAAAGCTTTAGTAGCTCTTGACTACTTTGCATGTGGTATTTAGTTATTGGATTATTAAATTATATTATATTAAATTTGATAGGTTTGATCTCATCATTTGATGTCTGTGAGGATGTATTTGACATGATCAAACACATCAAATTTAACTGAGACAATACCCAAAGTTTTAGGAGCTCCTTAGAGCTTTACACATGGTGTTTAGTTATTGGATCAATAAATTTCATTGTCTTAAATTTGAAAGGTTTTATCCCATCATTTGACATCTATGAGGATGTATTTGATGTGACTGAACCCATCTAATTTAATCGAGACAATACTCGAAGCCGTAAGAACTCAATTATCTTAAATTTAATAGTTTCACTCTCATCATTTAATGTCTACGAGCACGTATTTGACATGATCGAACCCATCAAATTTAACTTAGACAATTTATAAAGCCTAATAAAAGGTGGAATTTCTAAAAGACCTTTTAAATAAATTCTTAGCTTTTTATGAAGATAATCTTACTATATAGAGATCTTACCCTAAGTCATTTTGTGTTTTTTAAACATAAAATTTCAAATGATGTTTTTAAGCCTAAGATTCATATAATCATATAACTGATTAAAAGGTAAGCATCTTGTAGGACCCAACAATGATTTATTATTCACTAAATTTGATCTAATGGTGCATCGATCCTAAAGCCTTTTATAAAAAGCATGCAGTTAATGATCTGACCCTAGCTAAGATCTGACCCTAGTTAATGAAATATAAGGACCTAGATTCAATTTTTCAAAGTAAAATAAATAGGACTTTTGAAAGCTAATGGCTAGCCTTCAACTAGAATTTATGAAATTTTCCATGAAAGACATGAAACCCCTCCATGTAGGTATGGAAGATCAAAATAAAAGATATCCTATGCTCGATAATGTAGAATACATGAGAATGAGGTCCCATCAAATTTGAGGCATGTATGAAATCAAGAGTTAGATATTTTTGCCATTAAAGCTAAAAACATTGAACCCTCTATAAAGAAGGACTTAAGTTGGTTCAACTGATCATCTAATAAAAAAATAAGTGGAGACCATGGGGTATGTATGGTTATATCCATATATCACTATAATAAGGATAAAAGGAATCATGGTCCAACCATACAGATTGCCTATATATGTTCCCCGATGGTATTTACACAAAGGAAAGGAACTTTGAAGAAGTCATGTCTAGGGTTGAAAACTAAAACATTAAATTAAAGCATAGGTTGGTTAGGGATAATAATCCCTTAAGATAAATATGGTAACTACATCACTTACATTATAACTTATTAATAGGACCATCTAGGACTGGACATAAAGAGCTAGCTATTAAAGGAAAATCATTTGAGACTTAGTAGAAAGAATTGACAAAGTCATCCTAGGTTTAGAAAACTGAGGAAGTAAAAGGAAAAGGTAAATATTTGATTCAAGAGTTTATCATAGACCATAGACTTGGTGAAGGTCCCAAATTTAGGCATCCCCACCAAGGCTTTCTTCCTTAATAGACGTTATTAACATGATTGATTTAGAAATTAGAGAAATAGTGGAAAGTGCCCTTATTAATGCCATACCTTCTTATGGTTCTGATAAGGAAGAGGATCCATCTAAGGAAGTAGGTAAATAGTTGGTTCCATTGGACATAGGTAGAAGTGGCCTTAGTTGATTTTTCCAAAAGAAAGAGGCCTAGGTTAACTTTCACTCACCCTAATAGTGAAATTAACCTCCTTAGTGATGAAAATCATATTTATGGACTACATATTCCTTATTAGTTTGTTTATGCAAAGTTGAAAAAAATTTCATCTCTTTCTCCTTCACTGGCTTTGACTCAAGTTGACATGGATGTTCAGGATAATATCAAGCCTTGGATTCAGGATATTCTAAATAGATAAGAAGATAGAAGCATTAATATCCTTCATAAAAATGAAATCCAAGGGATTTACATCCCAAGAGCCTCTCGGAGTTCAAATTTAGAGATTCCTAAATAGCCATAGGTAAAGAAGGCTGACCCTTAGGTCCTTTTCAATCTAGATACATAAACTTTTAAGAGAGTAGTGACCAAGAAGGTTACTATTAGTACTAAGGAGCTCACTTTTTAAAAGGTGGAACCATTTGTAGGCTTAACTCCTATTCTATAGTGGGAAATAGGGGAACATCCTATATTCCAAGAAGATGTAGCTAGTATGCTACTAGCCCAATCAAAAATGACCTTGGCTGGAGTTCAAGGAGTGAAATAGAGGATTATAGAATTGGAGAAAGAAAATCAATATTTGGAAGCTCAAGTCCTCCTTTCAATTCTTAACAATGTATTTTAAGTGTTAAATAAATCTTTGATGGATGCATTTGAGAATTTAAAAATCATCAATCTTATATTGAAAGCTTTAAACCATCAAATTAAGATAACACAAGCCTTAATCACTCAATGACAAAATTTTCATGCTCAGATAGAGGAGCTCATTAAGGTACATAAGACAAAGTAGGCACTAGGCTTTAAGATTATCAAACATAGACATATTGACATCTTCATGGAAATTTTGGTGGATAAACAAGATGATTTGATCACTTGGATCAATGATGTCAACGGCTTCATCAAGAGAGACATAGGCTCGGTAACTGAGATTGAGAAACTTCTATGGAATCTATTAGATAACCCTTCTCAAACCACTACTATAGGCCTGACTAGTGATGAAGAATTAAATAAAAAGGTTGGTTTTCACATCTAGGTCATTATAGATAACAAAGATCATTTATCCAAGGAGAATCAGAAGATTCTTGATATCATCATTTCTATAGGGAAAGAAATTCTAGAATCATAATGTATCGAGGAACTTGAATCTCAGGCTGATAATGAATTTGACAAGTTAGTAGATCAAGAAGAGGATTGTCTAATGAATATTGTAGTGGATTTTGAACTAATCAAGGAGCAATACACCAAGGTGAATGACTTCCTCAAGCATGGATAATTGAAGTACCCACCAATGAAATTGCTAAAATAATATTCTTTTTGTAAATTATATGCTAGTCTTTTAGCATATACTCTTTCTTGTCAAGTTGGCATGTGACCTTCCACATTGTATCTTTATATCAAGGACAATTGTCCTTATCCGCATGTGGATAGCTTTAAAATTATCTAGTTAACCACCTACGTTTCCTATAAATAGGTAGATGGTTACCATTTGTAAGAGAAAGTTTTTGAGTAATTGTATACCAGGAACATTTAATATAACTAAGGAATTTTGTAAAGAATGTCTGGATAGTTTTATTGAATGTCCATGTTACCTCTAAATTTTAGATAGTCATCCTAAATTTGAATGATTGTTCTTATTGTGAGTTACATTATTTTTCATAGGGTTATTAATTTGTCCTAAATGCTAGATTAACTACAATGATCTCAAGTATACTTCGTTTTATTTGCACTATACTAGATGTACTTAGGTTAATCAAATCATAATAGAAAATCCATTAAGTAAACTTGGTTCTTACTTATGATTCATGTTTTTCCTTTGAGTTTTTCCTGATTTGTGATATAATTTGAATTTATGCTATTTCATAAAATAAATTGGTTTAAATGTGTTCAAAGTGATTGGAATTTTCTCATAATATTTTGAGATGAAAACTTATAATCACATTTATTTCTTAATTTACCCTTCTCTTTTCTTATTTTTATGAAGACTCACTCTAGCTTAAAGATCATTATTAATACTCAGTTAGTTTAGCTTTTAAGTCATCAAAAACTATTCAATATCTAAAGATTTAAACCCTGGTAGCTTTGAACCATTAAATTAAACAAATATTGTGGATATTTCTCATACTCTACTTCTATTTCACCACATACATCATTGAATTATCACAAAATTAAACTCATGCCTTGGATTTATCAAATCCTAAAATGAGTAGTGTTCATCAACACTGAAAATCACCTATGGTGCATTTTGAAGCATCCACAAGAGAAGCTCCACTGGTTGTAGAAAGATGGCATCATTAAAGATACTTAATATATTTAAAGTATATTTGGTCAAAATTACTCTATGTTTTACATGATTATGTTTCTTTTAGCATGAAATGTGTAAATATTCATGAAATTTGTGGAAATATGGCTTTTATTGATAATAATTTATTAGTATTTAGAGTTAGGATGCCTTATTTTGTTCAAAATTGATAATTATTTGACAATAAAAGGTTTATTTGAGTCACAAGTTCTAAAGATTGGTCATATTTGCATAATTCAGTGCATCTTTGAACTTGTTTAGTTAAAGATTGATGTCCTTTGTCCTCTTATGATTTTTTTTTTTGAAAATTAATCTTAGTGTGCATATTATTTGTTATTCCTTGGATATTAATATGTTACACCATGTTTCAAAATAGGATCCTTAATCTACAAGATGGAATTACCAAGGATGAGGACCAAATCACATTCAGAGACTAGAGGACCCTTGCTTGAACTAGAAATTCATAGAAAGACTAGGAAAGATAGAGGTAAGTGTAGGTATTCTAAATTTCTACCATCATCACCTTTGAAATGGATTCTTGTTTTTGATATTCATCCAAAAATGGTGTGGCTTTGAAGTTCCCCTATCAATGTACCAGGTGTCATTCATGATTTACCACATACTCCTAAAAAATATTTACCAATATTTAGTCCAACTATTATTAAGACTGCTGAAGAACATGTTAAATCTTTCAAAGCTACATTAAGATTATTCATAAAGATGTTGCATTTGAATGGTTGCTTAATCTTCCTAACAATTGTATTATCTCATGGAATAACATTGACACTATTTTTATTGATCAATTTGGAAAGATCATAAGAGCTTATGCCATCTATCATCAATTTACAACTATTAAGAGAGATACAAGTGAACCTATTAGGTCCTTTAGTACTAGGTTTCAAAAGATGTTTAGTCAGACCATGAATCTATTAAACCTAATGAAGCTATAGCTTTGGAGGTTTATAAAGATGTTGTTGACCCCATGAATTATGTATTTCTAAAGAGAGCCCTTCCACTTATCATCACATTGGCTCAAGCCTATTCTGAAGTAGTGGTTATTAGCAACCAAATGCAACCCCAAGGATATATGGCTTATTCTATCCTAAATGTTAATCCTTAAATGCTTGCATTAAACATTTTCCCAAATAATAAGCAAAAAATCTAGCATGAAACAAATTCCCTACTTTGAATGCATTGCCTACTAGTCATGGTACCCCTAATCAATATTTAGGTTTCTTAAGTCATTAAGTTACTAATGGATTTCATGACAATGACTAGAAGGCTTTAGTGCCTATCAGTGGCATTAATAGTAACCAAGGTCAAAATGTTGAGGTTTCAAAAATTGAGAATGTGTCTATATTGAAAATGTTATGAAAGTTTAGCACTAATTTTATACAATTGAAAAAATAAGTTGGTGATGATAATGACAATTGTGGAAGGAATTTCACTTTCCAAAAGTTTAACAGGCCTTGGAATAGGTTTTAGAATGATAGTTTCTACATTAACAAAGCTAATGAGCCTTCTTATAGAAAAAATAATATGGATATAAACCTCATTGATATTGCCTTACCAAATTACTATAGGGTGCATACTACTTCCAAGCATGGTGATATTGATTGGATTGAGTTTTGTAAAGCCTTTAAAGCTTTTCAAGAAGAAATTGACACATTTGAAGTGGTTCCAAACAAAGATGTTTCTATAAATTATTTTGAATATAAACCATATAACCAAGTGCATATGGTCAAAAAAATTCAATAACCTTTTCAAGAGGATAATGAGCCTAAAACTATTCCTAAGGAGATTCAAGCATTTCAAATTTTTTTGAAGACATATCCTCTGAGAAATAGGGAACAAAAATACCCATTGACTACCTCTACCCCTCCTAACAATTATGTAACCCCTCTAGACATTGTATTAAATATTATTCCTAAACCCCTTCGATGAAGTTCTTCTAAGCTAACTATTGATCCTCCAAGCAAAACTAGCTATAATATTGTGCATGATATGAAAAGGATTAAAGCCAATATCACTCTACATGAACTAACTGAAATCACAAGATAAAGAGACTTAGTCTTGGAAACTATGTCCAAGAAAATTGGGAAGCCTTCTAAAAATGATAGTGAAAATGTAATTACTTAAGTAATTAAAGCATAGCCTCCACCTTTTTTACTTACAGTCAAGATATTTGAGAAGAATGTTCATAATTATCTTTTATATTCTAGAGCCTCAACCAACATTATGTCTACTGAGATATGTGAACAACTTAGGTTAACTCCAATCAAGTCTGATAGAGTAGTCACTCAATTGGATAAATCCATAGTTAAGGTTATATGATAATTATTGAACATGTATGTACAACTGACTAGTGAACCTAGGTTTTAACAATTCATTGATATCCAAGTGGTAGTAATGCCTAGTGCTTATGGATTATTTTTGAGTAGAGAATGGACTAAGGCCTTAAATAGATATATGTCTATTGATTGTTCACACTTGTGGCTTCCCTAGAAAGGTGTGACAAATCAAATCAAATTGGAAAGGCAACCTTGAATGAAACACATGATAATAGAATATAATGATGTTAAAAAAAGGGTAAATTTCTTAGATTCTGATTTGGGAGTTTTCACTTCAGAAATTACAAAAGAACTAGTTTCCAAGAGTTCTCCTTTAATTTTTGGTTTGTGGAGGTTATATATTGATGGTTCCAAGTGAAAATTAGGATCAATAAATGGTATTATATTTATGGATCCTTCAGAGAAGCAATACCATGTTTCTTATAAGTTATAATTTCCCTGCACCAATAATTTAGTTGAGTATGAAGCTCTCATACTTGGATTATAGTTTACCATTAAGCATAAAGTTAAGGAACTCCTTGTCTATGGAGACTCTAAACTTGTGGTTAACCAAGTGAGGAGTAAATACTAGTGTAAATTATCTTACTTAAAGAGATATAAGTTTAGGGTGTGGGTTTTTATCAAATCTTTCGATGCCTTCAACATCTTAGTTGTTCGAAGAAAAGAAAACAAAGATACTGATGAGCTTGCCTCTACTACAAATAACCTCATGCCTAATCATGATTATCAAAGCATCAATATTGAGCTAGTACCATTTCCTTTAGTTCATAACAATGTAAATCATTTTGAATTTTTCAATGATGATAAATAAATCATAGATTTATTAATTAGTTCTAGAGCTTTTAAAGCTCATACTATTGATGAGGTTGATGACACTTTTCTTGAGGAGGAACTTAATGGTAAAATTATCCAAATAAGTGACAATAAGATACCTACAAGGATGATTTCATTCGAAAGAGTATTTTATCTTGACAATACTTCATTGGAAATACATTGCACTTGGGTGGCAAACCTAGTCCCAATTAGAAAAAAGAATAGATAAATAAGATTGTGCATAGATTTTAGAAATTTGAATAGAGCATCTAAAAATAATAATTACCCTTTACATTCTCTAGACCAGGTTATCCAAACTATTTTAGAATCTTCCATGATGTATTTTTAGGATGGATTGTCTAGATATAATTAGGTGCTTATAGCTCCAGAAGATAGGATGAAAACAACTTTTACTACTAAATACGGAACATATGCTTACAATATATTACCTTTTGGATTAACTAATGCAGGGGAAACATTTCAAATAGATATGGATCATTCCTTCCAAGGTTTAGTGGGAAAGTGTATCATCATATATATGAATTATCTTATAGTATTTTATAGAAATATAGGGGAATATTTCTTACATTTGAGACAAGTATTTGATAGATGCATAAAGTATGATGTATCTCTTCACCCCAAGAAAAGCATACTCTGTGTCACTAAGGGAAAACTATTGGGACATATCATTAGCAAATATGGGATTTTTTTAGATCCTAATAGAGTATAGGAAATTTCTAAAATTAGGTTGACCAATAGCCAAAAATAAATTAAGTCATTCTTTGTCAAGATTAATTTTGTGAGGAAGTTTATTTTAGGCTTTGATGAGATTGTCAAACCTTTAAATGATATTATTAAGAAAGACGATATAATTTTTTTCAATGAATAATATAAGAAGGCCTTCACTAACATTAAGAAGGTAATCAATGAAGCTCTAGTCCTCATAAGTCCTAATTTTTCAAAATATTTCTATCTATATTCATTTGCTTCTGAGCATACATTGGCTATAGTGTTGACTCAAAATGCTGATGAAATTGATCATCCCATAGCTTTCATGAGAACCAATTTCAAAAATGTAGAAGTGAATTATTATATGATTAATAAATAAGCTTATGCATTGGTAAATTTAATAAAAATTTAGACTTTACCTCCTTAGAAATAAGGTACATGCCATATTACTTGATCCAACTACAAAACTTATGTTGAGTTAGAATGAGCTCATGGAAAGAAAAGGTGAGTGGATGGAAATTATAAAACAATATGATATAGAGATGAAAAAATCCAAATTAGTGAAATGTCAAGGTTTTGTTTAGATGATCACTAGTATCAACCCAAAATTCCATGTCACACAAGTAGATCAACAAAATTTCTAACCCAATGAGTGGTATGACTCTATTATCCATTTACTTGTCACTGGTGTTTGTCTCCTAGGATTTATAAGAGAAAAAGAGAGAAAATTGAAGCTAAAAATAGCTCATTACCTCATCAAGAATGGAATATTATATAGGAAGAACTTTAAGGGAATTTATTTGAGATGTGTGTCCAAAGAAGAAGCAGCTTAGATTATGACTACTTTTCATGAGAAGCTGGGAAGTGGACACCCTTAAAAAAGAACCTTAACTCACAAGATTCTTAGGGATAGATATTATTGGCCCACCATATTCAAATATTATTATAATCATGTGAGGGAGTGTCATTCATTCTATATTTTTAGCACAAAGGAGCCAAAGGCAGCCATGCCTTTCCAACTCATGATGGTGGATAAACCTTTTGCATAATGGGGATTAGACTTTGCATGAGTAATCAACCCAAATTATTCTAAATGTCATAAGTATGTCCTAACTACTATGGATTATTGCACTAGGTGGACTAAGGTAGTAGCCACTAAGCAATGTAGAATAGAAGAGGTGATCAATTTCTTTCAGGAAAATATTTGTACTAGATTTAGAATGCAAGTTTATTTGGTTTGTGACAATGGATTTTCATTCATTTATATTGAATTGATGGAGTGGGCTTATGACCAAGGCATTGCAGTCAAGTTTTATTCTAATCAATACCCTCAAGGAAATGGTGTTTCTAAATCCATAAACAAAAATATGATGAAAGCTATCAAGAAATCTACTGAAGATAAACCTAGAACATGGCATAAACTTCTTAAGTTTGCATTATCGGTAGATCAAATAATGATCAAACAAGCTCAAAAGGCTTCACCATTTTTGTTGGTATATGGTTAAGAGCCTATCTTTCCCATCATATTTAATTTTCCTATGTTCACATTCATGTAAGAATACATGGAGGACATCTAAGAACTTGTTAATTCTAGGCTATTAGACATTATTCAAATGGGAGATGCCAAAAAAAGGCATTTTTAGACTTCA
This sequence comes from Torreya grandis, assembly GCA_037957365.1. Classification (NCBI taxonomy): domain Eukaryota; kingdom Viridiplantae; phylum Streptophyta; class Pinopsida; order Cupressales; family Taxaceae; genus Torreya; species Torreya grandis. The sequence continues at coordinate 1,304,522 of JARHVA010004582.1, forward strand.
ATAGACACCAATCAATAATGAAAAGATGGTTTGATAAGAGATCTAAAGTGAAAGTATTTAGGCAAGGGGAATTAGTCATTATTTGGGACAAAGCATTATAACCTAAAGGTAAACATTGCAAGTTCATCCCTTTATGGATTGGTCATAAGCCCAAGGTAAACATGGTAAGTTCACCCCTTTATGGATTGGTCCATACCAAATTGTATAAATCTTGGGCAACAACACTTTTAGGTTGAAAAATATCCAAGGATCATATTTTACTTTACCCACCAATGGGCAATGCCTCAATCATTATTTTTCTACTGCTCCATTAGGGGTCTTCATCAAGTGAATGTGTAAGATTGTTAAAATTAGAATAGGTAGGGTAGTTAGTTCCCTTTCTTGCTTTGTTTTTTCTTCCTTGTTGGGCTCGTATATATTTATTTTGTTTTTATTTTGTTTCTTATTATTTGGTGGTGTTTCTTGGTTGTTAAATTCTCATGTTATTATTTTTTTGGTTTGTAATTGCTCAAAAGTGTTAGTATAAATCTTACAAAAGTGAACATGGTTGGAAATAAAGAAGTATGAAGAATCTAGTGGTATTGGTATAAATTGATATAGGAATTTTATGTCCTACAGAGATTTAAACCTTAATCTACATTAAAATTTGGTTTTAATAAGAATCATATGTATACAATGTGAATTTAGTTTGTTAACTCATATTCATGCTTACACTTAAAACACATCCTTGTCATGGACTAAAGTTTTAATTAAATTAGAGTATCTTAATGCCAAATCACTCAACCAAATACCTAAACCCATATTGTATTTGTTTCCAACCTTTGCAAAAGGACTTAGAAAATGTTAAAAAAAAACTAATTGCAAAATCTATGGAAATAGAAGCAATGGTGATTTAGGTAATCTCCACCGGGGCTATAGACACCTGGTTGGCAATGGAGAAAGACTTTGAGTAGAATCAAAGGTTTCTCTATCATAGATATAAATGATTGGTTGGTAGTATATCAATTCCCAAACCTCACATAAATTAAAAATTTTTATTCTAAAAGAATATCTAAAATTCTCAAAGTTAAGTGTGATGGACCAAAAGGATATGAACCTAGACGTTGTTTCTTAAAATTCATGACAAAAAGTAAGTGGAATCAAAGCACACACTGCATGTTTATGTTTTAATATCTAAGTTTAAATTTTTTACATAAATAATTTATTTCAATTGGAAGTTTATTCTAGATATAGTATATGTCCAAATGGGATATAAAACTCATGTACAAATTTTAACCAGAACCTTGAGTTCCAACATATTGTTATGTTTCCCCTATGAGTCACTATTTGTTAAGACCAATACCCCTCACATATTTATTTTTTGAAAAGGGGACCCCTGATATTATTAATATAACTTCTATATTTTATAATAAGTGTTAAAGATTGTTTGATCTTGAATTTTTAAAAGCAGGTCAATCTTTAAAAAAGACATGAGCTTTGGTGTATTTGATTATGATCATGTTTTTTTATGTTTCTAAATAATCATATTTAAGGTGATTAATTAAAATTTCAATGTAATAAGTTAGGTTTCCAAAGAAATAAACTCTATCAGTTTTAATTTAAATGTTCATAGGAAACTCTAGTGGGAAATTTTATGCATGATGAGGTTTTAACTTAAAGTTTTTGTGCTTTTATAGATCTAACACTTTATGCTTGTTCTCTAGATTTGATCCAATGGTGAGTCAAGATTGAAGTCTTCTAGAAAGGCATATAGTTAATTATTCAAGCCCCACTAAGGATGTAATGGTGATTGCTTGATTTGATGTTTTAAATTTAATGGTGTGAATTAAAGTTGAAGCTTTAGGAGCTCTCGAGAGCTTTGCACGTGGCATTCAATTATTAGATCAATAAATTCCATTGTATTAAATTTAATAGGCATAATCCCATCATTTGACATTTGTGAGGACATATTTAACATAACCAAACTTGTCAAATTTAATCAAGATAATCCCTAAAGCTTTATGACCTCTCAAGAGCTTTGCACATGGCATTTAGTTATTGGCTCAATAAATTCTATTGTATCAAATTTGACAATTTTTCTCCCATAATTTGACATATGTGAAGATGTATTTGACATTACCAAAACTATCAAATTTAAATGAGATAATTCATGAATCCTTTGGAACTCCATTATCTTAAATTTTATAGGTTTGCTCCCATCATTTAATGTCTATGAGCAAGTAGTTGATGTGATTGAACATGTCAAATTTGACTTAGATAATTTTTAAACTCTAATCAAATGGGGAATTTCTAAAAAACCTTTTAATGAAATTCCTAGATTTTTATGAAGACAAAGTTGATATATTAACATGTTTGCATAAGTAATTTTGTGTTTTTTAAACATAAAATTATAAATGACATTTTTAAGCTTAAGATTCATATAATCATGGACCCGATTAAAAGGTAAAATTATTATAGTATTCAATGATGATCACTTGTTCAATAGATTTGATCCAACAGTGCATCAAGCCTGAAACCTTTTAAAAAAAGCATGTGGTTAGTGATCTAGCCCTAGTTAAGATCCAATGGTGATCATTTTATCATTAGATTTGATCCAATGGTGTAATAAAGTTAGGGTTTTTTCAAAAGGATTGATGAACTTAACACATGGCATATTTACTAAGCTTAAAAACCAAGAGACCAGTGAAATGAAATGATCTAGATTTACTTTTTAAAAGTAAAATAAAGAGGACTTTTGAAAGCTAATAATAAGCCTTCAATTAACATTTATGAAATTTTTCATGAAAGACATGGAACCCTTCCACATAAGCTCCACATAGGTATGGAGGATCAAAATGAAAGATATCCTATGATCGATAACATAGAAGATATGAGAATGAGGTCCCATTAAATTTGAGGAATGTATGAAATAAAGAGTTGGATATTTTCACTATTAATGATAAAAACCCTAAACCCTCTATAAAGAAGGACTTAAGTCAATTCAATTGATCATATAGAAATCAAAGTAAGTGCAACTAGAATTCAAATCAAGTTCCTTAGTGAGATATTTGTTTTCATTAAATAAATTTCAATGTTATCAATGGTGGTGGGCAAGAAACAAATGAAAATTAAAGTAGAGCTTTATCTAACTTTAGATAGTGAAGGAAGGATTTTTAGAGACACAGAGTTAGATTGAATAGCCTTAAATGTACATGGAAAAAAAAATTGGTCCAAATTATTAGTGTTTATAGAGGAGTTGTAACCAATGTCCCAGGAGGAAAAGAGGAATGCTATGGTGCACCAAAGATATAAAGACCTATTATCAATTCAATTGGCAGGCCTTCACGATGTGGCTGCTAAACTAGAGGTACTGCATTGCATCAAACTTCTTGTTCCTATTTTCATTGACTATAGAATAGATGGAGAATGGATTATTCATGAAAGAAGTGCCAAGAAAGTTTCATGTATAGCTCTCATAGCCTTTGAGGCTTACTATAAGCTCCCTTTACATCAAGTTGATCTCCCATCTTTGAGAGAATGGATAAATTCCCAAAACCTAAATTTAGTCCTCTTACCTTGGTTAATCCAAGGTTCCCATGTGTTTAGTACCCCTAATGGTGAAATTCCTATTGCCCAATTTAGAGAGGGTGTTAGGGTAGCTATGACTTTATTGAAAAGATCTTTTCATGCCTCTTCTACAACTTAGTTGAGTAAGGTCTAGGTATATTATGTTTGTTGCATGTTGGAGCATAACTTAACCCCTCCCATTAGAAACTTAATAAGTTTTTTCTTGTCCAAAAAATTTATATCCATCAAGAGAAAGACTTATAAGATATTATTTATGATGTCTTACCTCTTATATTCACTCCTAGCCTCTATTAATTTCCCTAGAATTCAAAATTGGTCCTTTAATGGTAGAACTACCATTTCCCATCATTACTCCAAATTACATATATTAAAATACATGAATCACATGTATTTTGTATGTGATGGTATCTTCCTAGTCATTTTTGAGGCAATCACTGGTATCTCTATGCCTAGGCTTCATCATCTAATCAAAATACAAGTGGAGACCATGGGGGATGTTTGGTTATATCCAAATTACAATTTAGTAAGGATAGAAGGAATCATGATCGAACCCTATACATTGCCTCTATATGTTCCCATTAAGCTTGTAGAGCAAGAAATTTCTTATCAAATCATCAAGGGAATGGATTGGCACTACAAGAAGAATAAAAAAGCTTAGGTTCATCCCTTTCCACTAGACATTGGTAGAATTATAATCAAGGATTGGAATTATCTAGAGATCATGGTGGTGCATAGGAACTCTTTTGATTTCCAACTAGATGATCTTAAGATGTGTAACCCTAATGATAGAGTGGCAAACCATATTTCGGATAAAAGGGTCCCAAAGATTGAGTACAAACATCAACAAGATGTGGGAGATGGTATATACATAAAGGCAAGGATATTTGAAGACATCATGTGTAGGGTTAAAAACTACAACATCAAATTAAAACATAGGCTATTCAGGGATAATAATCTATAAGGAAAAATATGGCAACTACATCCCTTACATTTTCACTTGTTACTAGGATCATCTGGGATTGCACATCTAGAGCTAGTTGTTTAAGGACAATCTTTTGGGCCTCAATAGAAAGCATTGACAAAGTCATCCAAAGTTGGGTAACCTAAGAATGTAAAAGGAAAAGGTAAAGATGTGATTCAAGAGTCTAACATAGAGCATAGACTTGGTGAAGGTCTCCAAATTTAGGCATCCTCACCAAGGCCTTCTTCTCCACTAGAGGTTATTATCATGATTTCTTTGGAAACTAGAGGAATAGTGGAAAGTTAACTTATTAATATCATAGCTTCTTTTGGTTATGAAAAGTAAGATGATTCATCTAAGAAAGCAAACAAAGAATTGGTTCCATTGGATGGAGGAAAGAGACAAGAAAAATTGGCCTTAGTTTCTTTGGCCCTAATAAAGAGGTCTAGGCTAAATTTCACTCACCCTAACCATGAAAATATCCTCTTTAGTGATGAAAATCCTATTTATGGACTAGTTCTTCCTGATTGGTTTGTTTATGGGATTTTGAAAAAAATCCCATCTCTTTTTCCTTCACTGGCTTTGACTCATGTTGACATGGATGTTCAAGATAATTTCAAGCCTTGGATTTAGGATAATCTAAATAGATAATAAAAGAGAATCATATAGATCCTTTACAATAAGGAAATCCAAGGGATTAACACCCTAAGAGCCTCAAAGAGTTCAAATGTAGAGATTCCTAAACAACCATAGGTAAAGGAGGCTAACCCTCAAGTCATTTTCAATCTAGATACATCAACTCTTGAGATAGTAGTGATCAAGAAGGTTACTATCAGTATTGAGGATTTCACCTTTTAGAAGGTAGAACCATTTGTGTGCTTATCCTGTATTCTAGGGAAAGCATCATGGGATCATCCTGTATTTATAGAATATGTAGCTAGTATGGTAATAGCCTAGTCAAAAATGACCTTGGTTGGAGTTCAATGAATGAAATAGAGGACTCTCAAGTTAGAGAAAGAAAACTAAGATTTGGAAGCTCAGGTCCTCATTTTAATTCTTGAAGATGTATCACAAGTGTTGAATAAATATTTGATGGATGCATTTGAGAATTTGAAAAGAATCAAGCTTATAATGAGTGATTTAAACCATCAAATTTAGATGGCACAAGCTTTAATCACTCAATGGTATAATTCTCAAGCTCAGATGGAGGATCTCATAAAGGTACATAAGAAAAAGTAGGCGTTAGGCTTCAAGATTATCAAACTTAGACATTTGGACATCTTCATGGTAGTTTCAGTGGATAAATAAGAGGATTTGATCACTTGGAGCAATGATGTCAATGAATTAATCAAGAGAGACACAAGCTTGGTAACCCAGATTGTAAAACTTCTAGGGAATCTATTAGATAACCCTTCTAAAACCACTAATATAGGCCTGATTAGTGATGAAGAATTCAAGAAAATGGTTGGTGTTCACATCCAAGGCATCAAAGATAACAAAGTTCATTTATCCAAGGACAACTAGAAGATCCCTAATAACATCATTTCTATAGGGAAGCAAATTGTAGAAGCACAATGTATCAAAGAACTTGTATCGTGGGTTGATAATGAATTTGATAAGTTAGTAGATCAAGAAGAGGATTGTCTAATGAAGCCTATAGTGGATTTTGAACTAGTCAAGGAAAAATACACCAAGGTGAAAGGCTTCCTCATATCAGGAAAATTGAAGGACCCAAAAATGAAATTTCTAAAAGAATATTCTTTTTTTAAAGTATATGTTAATCTATTAGCATATACTATTTCTTGTCAAGTTGGCATGTGACCTTCCATATTGTATCTTTATATCAAGGATAGATGTCTTTATCTACATGTGCATATTTTGAAAATTAAGTGGTTAACCACCCATGTTTCCTATAAATAGGAAGATGGTTACCATTTTTAAGAGAGAGTTTTTGAGCAATTGTATATCGAAAACATTTAATACAACTAAGGAATTCTGAAAATATTGTCTAGATAGTTTTGTCAAATCTCCATGCTACCTCTCAATTGCAGATAGTCATCTTGAATTTGAATGATTATTATATTTTTAAATTACATTATTTGTCATAGAATTGTTAATTTGTGCTAAATTATAGATTGACTATAAATATTTCAAGTATACTTCATTTTATTTGCCTTATATTTTGATGTACTTAGGTTATTCAGATCATAATAGCAAATACTTAAAGTCAATTTGGTTATTAATTATGATTCATATTGTTCCTTTGAGTTTTACCTAATTTGTGATATAATTTGAGTTTATGCTATTTTATAACATAAATTGGTTCAAATGTTCTCAAAGTAATTAGAATTTTGTCATAATATTTGAGATGAAAACCTACAATCATGTTTCTTTATTACTTTACCCTTCTCTTTTCTTATTTTAAACAATATTCACTCTATATTAAAGATCATTTTTAATAATCATTTATTTTAGCTTCTAATTTATAAAAAACTATTGAATATCTAAAGATTTAAACCCTGGTGGCTCCCAACCGCTAAATCAAACAAATATTGTGGACAATTCTCATACTTTGCTTCTATTTCACAATAGACATCATTGAATTGTGACAAACTATAATTATTGCCTTGGATTTTTCAAATCCTAAAGTGAGTAGTGTTCATCAACCTTGAAGATCACCTATGATACATTTCAAAGCATCAACACATATCAATAAAATGTTAAAATATAAATTATATAATAAAGGGAAGTTAGTGTGTAAGAAATAAATGTATCTCAACATGATATATGTAAAATGAAATACAAAGATATAGCTTATTACATTGTGACTTATTTAATGAGATGTGCTTAGCACTAACATGACCCTAGGGTATATGAAAGGATTACATCTGAATATTGTATCATATATAAAATTTATATCTTAAAACTCAATCATATAAATAATGAAATCAAAGTGTCCACATAAAAATATATTTAATCTACCAAATAGGTGATAATTAAAATAAATTATTAATCCTAAGTAGAAAACATATAATGATTAAGTCTTGGTATAATATTTTTTAAATATTTTAATTATTTTTTATTTTCTAAAATATATCTCTTATGTAAAATAAGTTAACCAAGTATCCCATGAAGGGGAAATTCATACATGTAAAATCTATAAAACATTAAAATAAACACCTCACATGTGTGAGTAGTGTTATATTTAATTATATATAAACATAATAAATAATATCCTAATATAATGTATACAACATCAACATGGGTAATAAGACATTATGTATGATGAGTTACTCTATTGATCATATTATCTTGTGGAAGTTGATGTAAAGTATAATTAATTTCCTATGTTCTTTCTAGAACATGATGAACTATCTAAAATAATAACTTAATATATGGAGTAAATGATGGTTATTTTGAGTCCTCAATAACCCTATGATGTAATGGAAAT